>QPKB01000003.1:43724208-43872165 GCA_003546025.1 Camphora micrantha | reverse complement strand
GTAGATTATAATGTTCCTCTGTGGACGAGGAGACCAACATGTTCCAGCTCATTATAAACCGGTCCCACTTTTCCTTCGTCTCAAACAACTTCTTGCATTTAGCCAAAATATTTATGTTGATATGCCATCTATATAAAAGATGTTTGGCACTGAGGAAAACATTAGATATAATGTTCATTAAAGCCATCTCTTTGTCAATGACAATAACACTAGGAAGAACACCATCGCCAATAACTTTGCGCAAAATACCTAATGCCCATGAGTAGCAGTCTTCGAGTTCATTCTGGAGATATAAAATGCATGCCAAAAAAGTCTTCTCTGTGTATGTCACCCCAACAATCTCCAATAATGGCATTCGATATCGAGTGGTCTTGTAAGTGCAGTCCATTATCAACACATGAGGAAATACACGCAATAGGTCTAGGCTGGTAGGGTGTGTGAAGAACAAGTCAATGATAGTATTTGTTTCAGTATCCAAAGCGACTACGATTAGAATTAATTAATTTTTGTTTTAGCTTTAAGTGAGATTAATGGATTTGAATTAAGTTTGGGTTAGAATAGCTTCTAAATAGCTTTGGAAATTTTGAGTGCCTTCTTGATTTAGTGGGACCCTTTGGGGTTTTCTTTTAGTGACTTTACGTGAATAAGGGAGATTATTCGAGATTCCATAAATTCGTGTTTTAACTCCGTTTGACTCATCTCGTTAACATCTACAACTTTAGTGTCGATTTTCTTCTTGTTCGAAACCCCGAAACCCTACTTTTCTAATATTAGGGGCAAAACAATCTTTTTACACAAAATCTGGACACTATTTTCAATATCTCTGAAACACGTGAAATGTATACTTTTGGAAATTAGATTTTTCGGTGAACATTTCTTCCTTCTTCGTTGAATTCATCCAAGGTCTCGAAAAGCATGTTTTTAGCCCGACAAGTTTGGTTAGTTGTGGGACCCATCTCCACTTCATATATAAGGAGAACCCACTTTCCACTTTACTCTTTCTAGCTACTTTTCATTGAAAGAAGGTTTGCTTGAAGGCTACCTAGGGTTTTCTTCTTCTTCTTGCTCTCTCCATCTCAATCCACTACTTCTCTTGCTAAATAGAGAAATGCATGTCATCATCTTCTTCCTCTCGTTAAAGGCTTCCTATTGATATATTTTATAGAAGAATCCACCTACTCTAGGATCTCCTTTGAACTAGCTCTTGCCATTAGAGGACCTTCCAAGTAAGCAATCTCTCTAATCTTCTAGATTTGTATTCTTGTAGCCTTAGAGAGCCTACATCTCCATTGTTGGAAGCTCTTTCTTTCTATTTCCTTGTTTCTAAATGAGTTGATTTGGCGGTTTTGTGTAGCTTGGTGTTTTGTGGCATTGGAGTGTGATTAGGAGCATGATTTGGCTAGCTTGGACCCAAGGCAAGTGAATGAATGAGATATGAATGTACTTGTGTTGTTTTCATGGATTTCCTCTTGATTCTTGCTTTTGAATTAATCATATTTAACCTTTGTTTTAAAGTTTAGTTTTACTAAACATATGTTTTGATGCTCTTATATTTTGATGAATTACATTGAATTCAGTTTTGAAATGGGTTTAAATTGAGTTGACATCTTTACGCTTGGATTGTTGATTATATGAAGTGATTGATGGAGGTTAGGATGGTTGGATTTGAAGGAGTGGAAGTGAAATGTGGAGTGGTGAAATGGAGGGGCTTTTTATCTTGTTTTATTGTAGGAAACGGATGGGAAATAAGGATAACCATTTTGAGGAAGAAAAGGCTTGAATCTGAACTCAATGTGAAATTCCCGCAGCTGGGAGGTCAGCTGGTGGTCACCTATTGGCTAGCCGCTTGGTGACTGTTGGCTAACCAACCCAGGTTTGGTCACAATTCCAGAGAGCTGTTTTCAGTTCCGAAGTGGGGTGGTCAGCTAGCGGTCACCTAGTCGGCTAGCCTCCTAGTGACTGCCAGCCAACCGAATTAAGACGGTTACAATTCCAGTATGTTGCATCCTGTCTAGCAACCCACGGTCAGCCATGCGATCAACCATCGGCTAACCGCCGAACCCATCAGCGACTAACCGCCTACTAACCGCCAGGTAACCGACCTTTTCCCAGAATTTTGGAAATTTAAGATGAATGAAGGGGTTTTTATCCCAACCACTTATAGACCCTTCTTGGTCGATATGTACACCTTGATACCCTTAATATCGTTTAAAGACTGGGCACCATCTAACGAACTTTCAATATGGGATCTCAAAGTGTATACTAATTCGACGGGTATGGTCCCAAGGTCTCGATGTGGAAATTATGATTTATACACTTTTAGTGTCCTACTAGCCCTGTATATGCCTAACCAGACATGAATGTGAATTATATGCCTATGAGCACCAGACTGTTGTGTCTGACCCTTTCGTTTTGGTACTCAGATCCAGGTTTCGTTGCCCTTGAGGAGGAGCACAAGGAGGTGGCCGGAGAGCCGCAACCAGTAGGAGAATGGCAGGCTGACGATGTCTTCTAGACACTCGGTCAAGTCTTGAGATTCGACACATTTTGGGATTTGGGATTATACTTTTAGGGATTCTGACTAACACATTCTTTTGAATGTATTGGCCTTTGTTGGCCTTTATTTTTGGGGAGTGATTAATTAACTGATCTTTTGTATAAACAATTAACTTGCTCTTGGAAAATGTCAATATAATCAGTGCTCACTCTGACATCAAATTGTATACACGTGCCATTAGTGTCGCGACCCCAAACCGAGACTCGGGCCCACGACGATGATTACTGTTATTACATTTGATAATTTCCTACAGGTTCTCGCGATGAGGATTCTGAGACACGGGAATCTAACTCACACATTCAAGTATGCGGAAGCGTATAACAAGTCACATCCCAACAAGTCATGAATAACAATTTATTCAAGTGCATGAGTAAAATTGCATCAAGACCAAGATATCATAAGTAGGAATTATAACCTGACATTCCCATTTTAATTCAAATTACAAGGTTAACCAAAAGTATATTAAGTTTGTTACATCCCAAAATAAAAGGCCAACAAAGGCCAATACAATACCAAAAATATACAAGAAACCAAAACATGATAAATCGAACTCAAGATCCAGCTCGACGTCTAGATGACGTCGTCGGGCTGCCACCCACGACCTGGGAGTGACTCAATAGCCTCCTCCCGACACTCCTCCTCAAAGGCAATGTCGCCTGCACCTGGGCACCAAAACAACAAGCATCAAACACGATGGTTTGGCAGGTAATCAATTTAGGCATGAGCATGAAATAACAAATATTTAACAAAAACATATTAAATCAATTTACTAAACTTAAAATGATTATTTGACTGAGATACATTTCAAGATAAAAACAAACTAGCATGAGTATTTATACATATCATGAATAGTAAATCCACAAAGAGCCCATCATTTCTCTATCATATATAATGAAAAGAGCAAGCACGCACGACGAATACAATATACATAATATATTAACAAGACACAATTCCCACAAATACGAGATTCCGGTCGCGGAATTGGACACGCACGATGTGTAACAAAATACAGACTAATCTGCAGATAGTACACATGTTTAAAGACCCTCAAACGTAGATCAAACTAAAAGGGCAGTCTAAGCTCGGTGGTATTCACTTGAATTCATGAATGCATAAAACACACGAAATACGGTCTAAACACGTCGAGATAAAAAGGAAAATCACTTATCAAAACAAGACAAAGCACGACTAGCAAAAGGCATAATTATATGCACAAGAATTTAGAAGTGATTCCCTTTTTAACACATAAAACAATCTTCAAACGAACTTGTACTCAAATTTCAAAACGAATATACGATGTTCTTTCTTGTATCAAAAACGGAAATTCAAACACGAAGTCCATCAAGTATATATTGAGGCCATTCATTGACCTTTGTACAATTGGGACCCAAATGTTAGAAATAAATATAAATTGGTGTCCCCGAAGTTAGAATACATTTTGGGTCCCCAATGGCACAATGTCAATTTAAAACCCTCAATATAATCTAGTTTTCAATCTTTAACAATTATACAATTAGGATCAAAATTCAAAACTGAAAATTCACAGGTCGCTTGAGCGGTCTGGACAGTTCGCTCGAGCGAACCATCAGGTTGCTCGTGCGAGCAATCTTCTGTTTTGCTCTTGGCCAGACAGTGAACAGTTCGCTCGAGCGAACAGTCTTATGTCTGCGCTCGGACCAGACAGTGGCATGGTCGCTCGAGCGAACCCAGAGGTCGCTCGAGCGAACAAGCTTCTGCCTGTACTCGTTGAGTGCAGAAATTGCACTTCTCTTTGCATATTTTTTTATTTCTTCTCCCTTTCTTCTCATTTCTAAACCACCTGCACTTCCTTGAGCCTTCATGCTCTCCAAAGGATAAATCACACATTTTCAAATCATTCAACTCACAATCTAAAATATTACATTTCCATTCTCATTCAAAACAAAACAATCCAAAATTTCTAAACAGAGCATAGGCTCACAAATAATTGAAAATGTGGGTGTTTAAGAAAAACACTTGGCACTAATACATATAGTTGAGTGAAAAGCATATAAGAGAGTCTAAGAAAACATAAAATAAGAACTTAATAACAATGTATGCAAATTTCAAAAGTAGTTTTTTTGCAATTCACAACAAACATGCAACCTTAACCCATAGAAATTACTTGCCTTTGCCCAAATGCCAACGATAACTTCTCCTTGAAGCACACCTATCCAAGAGCTATGCCAAAACACTATAAAATCCCCATGAAAACCATTCAAAACCCACCCAAATTTGCAAACAAGAAACTCATTTCAAAATGGGTATTGAAAGTTAGAAAAATAAGGTCTTTAGGAGTCAAAAGGACTCCATTGAAGAGATGGGTTGGACCTCTTACCTAGAGATGCTCAAACAAGAAGCAAGGAAGAAAATGGAGAGCTTGCCCAACTAGAAATCCCAAGAAAATAGTATCAATAGAAAGCTTAGGATGAGAGGAAGAAAATGGTGGTCTTAGAGTTTCATTTGGAGACCTCTAGCTTGCTGTACAAGATGGGGAAGGTAGAAGAAAAAGGGGTTTCCTCTTGAGCTTGATCTTATAGGGTTGCAGAATTTTTTGGGAATGGATGGAGGAAGAAGAAAAGGTGACTTAAGTATCTTGCAAATGGGGCCAAATTGGTCTAATTCTTGAGTGGGTGAAACATGATCTTTCGGGTCTCAAATGAAGTTGACGAAGAAGGATAAAATGATCCTCGAAAAATCTAGTTTCCGAAAAGTATAATTTTGATACGGTTTTGAGATTTCGAAATGTGTGTCCAAATTTGGGTGTGAAAAAACAATTTTACCCTTTTGGGCCAAAACTTGGGTTTCTGGGCTTCAAACACAGACGGGCAAAAAAATAAAAATTATAGATAATCATAAATCCGTTCAAATGAAATCAAAATCACGATTAACACGAAATTCAACATGATCCTCCCACGTTTGCACGTACACCCAGGCCTTTCTAAGTGTGCCTACTAATATAAAACATTCTCAAAATTCGCAAAGCTATGTCCATGACTAAAACTAATTATATTCTAATCCAACGGTAACTAAACTCACTTATGACTAATCACACACTAAGAATTTACTAACCGGGTTAAATCTTAGGTTGGGTTCTAACAATTAGTCTTATGATTTAGAAATGAATTGTGAATGTGATTTGCTACACGCTTCCACTTCTTGAATAAAAATATACTGCTTGTGTGATATCCTCACCGCGGACACCTGTGGGAAATCAAATGCACAGATGAAACGTTCTTCCTAAATCCGTGTACGTATTGGTTGAAATAAATTCATGGCATTGACAACTATTCATCATCAAAATTTAGTCCCAATCCCAGATTAGGCCCACAACCCGGTCCGGGGTCGCGACACAATCTATCAGCATAAAGCTGTCATAGCAAATGCTTAACTCAGACTGGAACAAACCAAGATAATAACATCTACAGAGCTGACAGCAACAAGCTAATCCTTATCCAAGCATATTCAAGTTATAAATTAACAAGTGCATTATTTACAATCCCAACGAAAAAGGCTAACAAAAGCCGTACAAAAACAAACTAAGAACAAATACTACCCAGGTGTGTAACGTATATTCGGAGTCGAGCACAACGTCTACATTACTTCACTAACAAAACCAGCCTACAAAACTCGTGGCTTTATAGCCAACTGCACACGTACTAGCTCAAGACGAAAACATGCTACCTAAGGCACCAAAGAAAGTATATCAGATACGACGGTCTGGCACGTGATCAATTTAGATAAGAGCATATACAAAATTAAAGTTTAAAAGAGACAATGTTAAAATAATTTACTAAATTAAAAAAAAAATACATGACTGAGATAGATTTCGAAGAAACGAAAGTCCATGAACGATAAACGAAACGAAACTAGCATTCATACATATAATATCATGATTAATATATCCACATTGAGCTCATCATTTCTCTATCATACATGATAACAAGAGTAAGCAGAATGGAACAAAACAAAACAAAACAGAATCTCGTGCCACATGAGGTGGGCGGGGGTCCAGCCGGGAGCCAGAAACAAAACAGAGATGTATATATAAATATACGACTAATCTGCAGATAGTCCAAGTGTTTAAGGACCCTCAGACAGTGGATCAGATTGAAGGGGCTCAGTAGTATTCACCTGTAGTCATGAATGCACAAAACAAAGCAAAACGTATACAAGACAGATCGAAAATAGGGTAAAATCACTTATTAAAATAAAGCTAAGCAGAACAGAACAGAGATAGCATAAACTATGAACATATCAAAACATAAGAAGTGATTCCCTATTTGATTCTTGAAATAATTCAAAACAAAGCTGATACTTGTAAGTCAAAACAAGTACAAACCGATATCCGAAACAAAACCGATGCATATAAGTCAAAACAAATGCAAACCGATATCCGAAACAAAACTGATACTTATAAATCAACACAGGTTCAAAACGATATTCTTTATGTCAAAACTAAGTTTTCAAAACGAACTCTCAAGTATATGCTAAGACCCTTTATTTGATTCTTGTGTAATTGAAATTCAAATGTTGGAATTAAAAGCGGATTGGTGCTCCTGAAGCTAAACAACATTTCAGATTTCCAAGTGCACAATATTAAGTTAAAAAGCCTCTCAACATATTCTGGTTTTTATTCTCATCAAAACTCTTCAAAAATCTATCTCCCAACCATTTCATCATCCAAACTCCTCTATTCTCCAAACATCAATAATCATCAACAAAACCCTTCAAAACAAGTAATTTGTAACAAAACAAGATTTCCATGCTCAGCTAAATGGAGGATTTTCAAAGTAATATAAGAAACATGTGCAAGCAAGTTCAAATTGGAGTCCAAAAAAAAACAACATTCAACCTTGTTAATATTAATACCAATGCACTAGAACAAGAGATTAAAACATTTTGAAACCAAAGATGCATCCAAACAAAGCATGCACTAAGAAAAGCTAAAAGGATCACTTGCCTTGCCCTCTAGCACCCCAAGATCACTCCTAGATCTCACCCATTAGACATAAGCACACCTATTAAACCAAAAACCCCAAGATATAACCCTTAGACACCCAAAGATGGTTAATTTAAAAACGTGTTTAGGGTCCACCAATTGAGACAAAACATAATTTAATTAAAGGCCACAACATGATTACCCATCAGTCCTTCATTTCAAGGTTGGTTGGTAATGGTTTCCAAAAAAGCCCGCACACTAGTAAGTCACCATGAGTAAAAACAAACCCTTACTTGGCCACATTTAAAACATAATTGGGTTAACCAAATGGGGCAATTGGTGGTGTAATTAAGGGCCTTAACCAAGGTTTCCTCTTATACTTCATTCTAAGATAGACTATAGTTAAGTTCTATGTAGGGCCACATTAGTAAAACAGTCCCATGATTTAGCCCATGTAAGTCATATTTGGGTAAATTAAATGGAGCAATTAGGATAGAGATTAGAGGCCTAATTCAAGGTTTTAAATCCCTATCTAAGCATGGAATAAATGGGGTAGGGAAGAGGTTGAAAACCCCTCAAAGAGGGCCCCACAACCAGCTGTTGGACATGGCCCAGCAGCTGCACTGCAGTCACATTTCTAGCCCTGTTCCTTCCTTGTTTCCAGCCATCATCATGGAGTTCTTTGGGCAGGTTGAGAAGGGGATTTTCAAGGGAGTAAACCACTGAAATACTACAACCAAGAGGGCTCCAAAACCGGTCATATAATCAGCTGAATCTAAGAAGGGAAATCAACATGGTATGAGGTGAACCATTGAGTAGAACTTAGATAATTTCAAAATATTAACATGCACACCAAAACACACAAATCAGTCACTTGCCTTGGCACCAATGGGCCGCAAATCACTCTCCCAGACACCTTCCAGCAGCTGGAAACACTCAGCTAGAAAACCCCAAAAATCCTACACAAAAAGCCCCAAAAACGCAAGTCAATAAAGGCTTAGAATCATGGTTTGCATATCCGAATTTGTGGACCAAATGGGCTGCTAATACTCATATAAGAAGCTGGAATCCATGGCTTACCTGAAGGAGTTCAAATAGGACAGATTAATGGTGGTAGATGGGGCGGCCAGCAGTGGAAGGACCCAAAAAATAGGATGAATGGAGAGTGGACGATGAGAGCAACGCGTTGGCGACGATTGATTCCGAAGTTACCCAAAGTTTGGTGAGCTTTTGTGAAGAAATGGAAGAGAAAGGAGGGAAGAAAAGCTTCAGCCGAAGCTGTCTTGTTGCTCGAAATGAAAGAGAAGGTAGAAACCTGAGGGAGATGAGGAACATATAAGAGAGGTGGGTGCAGGACCCACAACTTACTAGAACTTGATGGGCTTGGAAATGGGCCTTCTTGGCCTCGAATGGACTTGATGAAAAAGAGAGAAATGATTCTTATAAAATTTAGTTTTCAAAAAGTGTAGTTTTGACATGGTTATGAAATTTCAAAATTTGAGCTCATATGTGAAAAAGACTATTTTGCCCCTAGAGTTGGAAAACTGATTTTCTAAGCTTCAAATGGGATCGGTGTAAACATAAAAACTGTTGGAGCTAATTTGACCTATCAAAATAAACTAAAATTGAAAATTTTCAAAATCAAGGACAATCCCCCCACGCTGACACGTGCAACCCAATGCATCCCCGGGCTACCAAACTGGGTTCAACAGCTCTCAAAATTCTCCAAATCTATACAAAAACTGTAACACCCCAATTCCGAATACCAAAAAAACCGTCAATGTACCCGAATTTAGCGCTACTTCCCGAAGAATCCGGGAACTTCCAAGATCGTAGGTTCGCAGTGAGGTCCAATTTAAAACTTTTTTACCGAAATATAATAAATGGTTAAAAATTGCGGAAGTATAAAGAGTAAAGCGGAAGCATAAGGTATCATAGAGATATATCAAATATAGCAGGGCTGAAGTCCAGCCTAAATCTCAAAGTATAATTAAGAACATATTTAAAAACATATCAAACTAACTCCCTGCTCACCACAAAAAGACACTCAGACCCAAAAATAAGATAACACTCAAACCCCCGATACAGGCGCTCCATCCTCCAGCTCTACCCCCTGGTCGGCTGGTCCCCATCCATAGTCTCCGGCTATGGGCGCCTCGACGAACGCGTCGTCCTCATAATCGGGGTCAACACCTAAGCACCAAGAATGGGTTAGATACAAGGATCTGGCAAATTACAGTATACAAATAACATATGATGTATGCATCAAAGGAGTAGCGACAATAATAAGATCAATAAGAATATCCAAGGTACAAATGCTAGGCAATTTGAGCAAGATAAACACTTAGAATCAGGAAAATAAAATAAGCCAATTTATCTACACAACATGGCACATTCACACATGCTGAATACCGCGAGATATTATGCCGTGGCCCTCCCATACTGAACACAGTCGCGGTGGGGAAATCTCACCAGTACTGGGGATAACTAACCCCGCAAATCACTCATCAATCTCAAACACTCATCACTCAAGAGATCAGACTCGGTATCACACTGTCCGTCTAAAATACAGCTTATCATGATAGCCCACTCAACACTCATAATATAGCTCCTACCAGTGATGATCAGTCAACAGGCTGAGCTTAGAACAACTGAGTGAATGTTCGTGCCGACTCAAGAAACTAAAGTACAGGTCTGTGTCTGTCTAGACTTGCCTTACGCGAGCAAGGTTCTGACAAATCTCTAAGAGGTCCAAGTACCAGTCATTGGGTCCATACTAAGGCCCACAAAACCATAGCCTTAGTCTAAATAATCCAGGAGAGATCACCAATCTCAATCCAATATCAAACAATCCATACTCATCCGAAATGAGTTACAAGTCTAACCACAATCACCTCTCCATTTAGGGTTCACACATACAACATAGGCCGTATGAGGGCCCGCCTAGACACAGACACGGGTCAAATTCCTCCAAACTATATCATCAGGTCACCTCTAGGAAGTCCTAGGTTCGGGTCCTTCATTTTTCATTTAATTAACAAGTATAAAAACAATGACAAGGTCATAAGAGCGACATTAATATAATAAGTGGAATAAATTCCAAGAAATTGAATCAAAGGGAACATCAAGGGTCTAATCCTAAGTAATGACCCACATTCAGGTCCAGGTCCATCTCAGTTAATTAGATCCCTAAATGGAGTTTCAAATGTCAAGTATACTGTACATGGTGTTCCTGAAGTTACGGGCATCTTTGACAATATTTAAGGATCGAATCGACGTCAAATCTAAATCCTAGACCCTACTTAGTGGTCCCACGAGTCAAGGTTGAGCCACACCATTTACTCGTGCTTGGCGCATTAATGGAGTCTCCTTGGATGATCAATGGGTCTACCCAAAATAATTATCCTTTCTAAATAATCTAAGAATCTAATCTGGGTTCATAGAAATAACCAAGGCTTTATTCTAATTTCGAGAAACTAATGGAGCCTAAGTAATTATTTTAAAAGTAGCATGTTGATTCCCTTTCCAAAATAATTCATAAATCTAATTGAATTAATAATATAACTAAGGTCTTCATCCTAATTTTTTTTTTTAGAAACTAAAAGTAGGGCAAGGTGTACACTATTTAACTATTTTAAATTCTGTAGCATATATAATGACCACATATTCCCATGCTCTCACAAGCCACTAGACCACTCTACCCATCTTCCCATTTGAAAAACAAGTCCCGGGTCAATATTCCCCATTCACTCATGTGCCTTACCACACACTCTTTCTCCTTTGTTATTTCTATTCATAACAAGTGTAGGCTTCCATGCAATCAGGTCACAATTTTCCCTACTCTCACAGAACACTGGACCACACTCAACTCTCCTTTTCTCACCTATCCACACACGTCAGCACCATCTTCTCTTCACTCAATACAGAACCCATTCTGCAACAGAAGGTTTGCAGCAGAAAAACGAGCTCTCGCTTGGGATATTAAACTGCTACAGTGTGGGCTCCACTGATCCAGGCCCAGATCAGACTTCACCATTAAGGTCGCCCAGGACCCTACTACAAGATGTATGGTCCAGATTGCAATCAATCACTCAGTGGGCCCTGCCATGGTCTGATGTTAAAAAAAGAAAAACCCACTTTGTGAATGACGCCAGTAAAGTATAAACCTTAGATGTGGGGCCAGATGGGATCCAATCCCCATGGGTCCACTACCATCATGTTCGCCTCTGGGTCCACTATCAGATGTGGGGACCCGATCTACAATCGGATCATCCAGTGGGTCCCGCAATCATCTGCTGCCCAAACTGATTTTTTTCCATTAAACACGTCATCTGCTGATCAAGATGATGGATAGTGGGCCAGGGGTGTCCTCTCCCTATGGGACCAGCACCTCTAGGGTCGCCCGTGGGTCCCCCTTCGGATCCACGGATCGGATTGGCCATCGGGTGGCCCACCTGGGTCCCGGCCTCAGACGCAAGAGATCAAATCCTCACCGTTCCGGTTGCAGAAACTCAATACAGTGCCCCACTCTTACTGCTATGGGTGGATTTTTGTTGCTGATTGGTCATTATTGGATTATGAAAACATTCCTTAGAAACCTACCATATACAAGGAATCAATTTCTCAAATAATAGCATAGAAAATAAATTTTTATCTCATCAATCCTAACAACTAGTGTGTTTACTGTGCAAAGTTGCTGATACTCCAATTTGCATCCACACTATCTCCAATCCACTTCATTCATCACAAAATCATGTAAAATACCAAATCACTTCAATACCCAAATATCCATCAATCCATTCGGACCATTGATCTTCCAAATGAAATAAACTCATCCATCAATGGCCAAAAACCATAAAATCAAGCTCAAAAGGTAGATCTACTCATTACTAGCATAATTGAAATGGAAATATAGAATCAATAATAGAAATCATGCATTCTATGCTAGATGAGTATATTGTACTTGCCTCACATCCGGATTGCAAGGGAAAATAGCAATAAGAGTCAATCCAAGCTATCCAGAACCTTGAGTTGTAGAAGAAGAAGAGATTGGTAAGAGAGGGTCTTTAGGAGATTGTAGTAACAATAGGTTGGAGGTGATCCCCTTCTTTTTCTTGAAATTAGGGTTTTGGGGAATTAGGGTTTTAGCTAAGGTTTTGTGAAATGAAAGGTAAATGAGGGATAAATGAGAGTGAATTTAATGTTCATTTTCCAATGCAATAGTGTAGTTTATATAGGCTGGGGTTTTTGGGACAATTACCAAAAATGGCCTTTTTGTTTGCATAGGAATGTGGATAAGGACATGGGCATTTAGGTCCTTTGATAGAGGTTCTAGAATATTCTCAAGTGTGGAAAACCCCCTTTACAAAAACCTATTTACTAGTAAGGGCCTCAATTTCTAAAACCCTACAAAAATTATAAAAAGACACCCTATAAATCTATAAAATACACAATGGGCCTAAATCCTATAAAATAGGCTAAAACTTAAGAAAATATTTATCTACCCTTGATAACCCCTATTAATTAGTACAATTATGCTATATTACTGTAATTAATAATATTCAATTTCAAAATGAGGGTCCACCAAGGGTGGGGCCTTACAAAACTTATTCTAAACCCCCAACCAAATCGATTAGGCTCAAAACTCACTTAGAGAACTAACTCAAGGCTAAAAACATGCTAATCAAGAAAATTAGGGGTCGGGGTCTTACAACATTGTAGTGTTGTCCAATGCTGACTTGTTCGATACTGTGTTGCCACCTAAAGCACAATGGAACGGATATGTAGGGCCGAACGATTCGTCTCAGACTAAAAAATAAATCGCGATGAATATGCTTACCTCAACTCTGCTAGAATGATCGGGAACCATCATTTGCTTGTCCTTTTGCTCGTCCATTGCTTAAAAATATTAGTTAAGTGGGTAACAACTTTGAATGAAATCAAGATTAATGAGATAAAGTAAAATAGATAATGAGGTGAAGATTTAAACCGAGAGAGAACATGAAAGGGAGGGGATATCAATGGGAGTGAGACCAAGAATGAAATGTATATTCAGAAGCACTGATAATTCGTCTGAGGGAGAGGAGTCAATGTCGCAAGTAGAAACCCTTATCATATTTTCATATGGGAGGGAAAACGCAGTGTGTATGTCGCGACCCCGGACCAGGTCCCACTAGCCTAATCAGGATCGGGACCCATGATGATTGTGATGGTAAATGAATGATATAATCCATATCAACACTATGAATTAATTTAAATCAAAACGTATACGGGTCCATCAAGGATGCCACTCGTACACGCGATTTCCCACAGGTGTCCGCAGTGAGGATATCACATCAACATGAACATTTCTTTTAAGTGCGGAAGCGTGTAGCAAATCTAATTCATACATTCATGTCCAAGAAATCAATATCAAACATATATATATAAAACCAGTATCAAAATGAGCAATGATCATTAGCTAATTCCCAAAAGTAGGTTAAGGTTTACAACAAGATCATTTAAATTATGACTCCTCAAAAATAGAGGCCAACAAAGGCTAATATAACAAAATATCAAGTCCCCAAAGAATGGTTAATTTCTATCCCGGAATGTTACGTAGCTCGAACACCCGAATGTCTAAACGACATCATCTGCGTGCCACTCGACTAAACGTTGCGGTTCTCCTACCGCCTCCTTGTGCTCCTCCTCGGGATAACCGACAACAGCACCTGAGTACCAAAACAAGGGTCAAACAAAACGGTTTGGCAAATGGGTAAAAAGATATGACAATATAGAATTTACCTTGGAAAACATTTGAACCTATTAGAACAATAATTTCATAAAACGAAAGAATCATTTATTCAAAATACACATGCAATATAAAACAAGTAAGGTATCCAAGAAAAATGAGAAACAACAAGATGACAACCATATGAAGCTAAGTCCTCTATCACCGAAGTGACATGAGCATATCGGGATGTTGACCTCAGTCACCGAAGTGAGGAGATACAACATAAGTAACATATACATATACATATAATAAATACGGGACATGACCACGGTAGCGAACCGGGTATCGGGAACCACAGTAGCAATCTGCGGCATCGGGACAATACCACGGTAATAACCGGATAGCGGGATCCAAACTGCAGTTGGCGGGATGGGAAGGGGATCTCCAAGTCGGTGGATCAGACCAGCAATGTTATCCAAGCTTAGTGGTGCCGACTTATAGGTCAAATACCGTAAATCGATACATGTATAAAATTCATATGATCCACTTATATAAACGAGCGGTACGGGATGTTCAAAGGCACAAATATCATTTTAAAATGGGAAGTGTATATCGGGATTAGCAAAAATGCTACAATTGCAAATTCAGTATTTTCGGGACAAATATCGAAATTCGAAATTCGATCGAAGTGAATAAAGGTCCCGTATGTCATATATAGTAAAAATTGGCACTCCTTGAGTTTGGAGACATTCCGGGCTCTTTATACACCTTAGGATTTTCATAACTTAAATGAAAGCTTGTGATTTGATTTCTCTTTCCAAGTGGGTGCTAAACAATGGTTACTAGTTTTCTCATCACAATAGGGTTCCCAACAGACACCTCTCAATCAAATAAACATTTCATTTTTGCTCACAGATTGGTCCCAGGTGAATAGTGTTGGTCGCTTGAGCGAATAGGAAGTTCGCTGGAGCGATGAGCTCTCTAGAATGGTTTTCTGAGAGGTTCGCTCGAGAGGATAACGGGTTCGCTCGAGAGAACATATTGGTTCGAGCGAACAAATGGTTTGCTTGAACTAACAAGGTTCTGTGATACTCTGATAAAATTTATGGGAGAGATCGCTCGAGCGGATAACGGGTTCGCTCGAGCAAACCTGTTGGCTCAAGCGAACAATTAGTTCGCTCGAACTAACAAGGTTCTGTGAAGAGCCTAATATGATCCTGGGAATGTTCGCTCGAGCGAACTGTCTACTGGAATGGTTCGGAGCCTGTTCTTGACACTTCGCTCGAGAGACCATCAGATTCGCTCGAGCGAACTATCCAAAAATGGGTTCCGGGACAGTTCCGCTCCCTTCTATTTCTCTCCCTTTATTTATTGCAGTATGTGTGGAGAGCCATTTTCAGTGTGTAGGTAGCAGCTTTCCATCCAATATTGCTAAAATTCATCTCTTGAGAAGGCTTTATATGTTTTTCCATTCCTATATGCTTTTAAGAACTTTTGAATCCTTTTTCCATGAGCCCTATGCGTGCACGCGAGTCAGGCTTGACCCGAGGTGTTGGGTTCGAAAAACGTTTAATTGGGAGCGTGTCCGCGACGTGCATCCTGCGTGTATATTTGTATATATCGCACACAGGGGGAGCAAATCCAGCCTAACCTGGCCTAGAGGGACCCGTATTCTAATATAGAAATGTTAATTTGTTTTTAAAAACCGATTTGTGGATTAAAAGATTTTAACGTTGTGATTTATTTGTTTTAACATTGTGGGGTTAATGGGCTTAATGGTTTTAAATGTTGAGGATCAATGGTAACAATCAGGTATTACTAGGGTGAAATTTGCTAAATAACAGTTGCGGGCTTCAACAATCGGGCATTACTGTTTCATTTAAATTTAATTGACAGCAGCTCCTGTTCTGTAGCTTTTCAAACATGGAGTTGGGGGCTTAAAACAAATTCACCCAAGGGCGGCCAATGTAATTATGAAGGGAGGAAGGAAGAAGAAGAATTTGGATATTTTCAATAAAATGGAGAGAAAAGTCATGGAAAACTATAATCTTGCCAAACGTGTTGATCTATGATGTCTAGATATGGATGGATACTGATAAAGATAAATGGATTGGAGATATGACTCCTCAATTCTTAAAAATTTAGGACACGGATATGGATACGGGTGTCCTAATTTTTTCTTTAGACCAATAAAATTTTTATTATTTTCATCCATATATAGCATTTTTTTGGTAAGAAGTAAAATATTAAAGGAACTATGAAATAATGAACGTTATAAATATAATATGTTAAGCTTGTTCCATGTAAGTATTGGCTGCAGTATGTTACCAATACAAGTATCATATTGGTCCGATATAGAAACGTTCGGCTTGTACAAGTATTCGGGGTATCACTGGTGGTGACTTAAAATGTTAATAAAAAACTGAAACGGTATTTTAAAATGTGAAATTTTTTCTTTTGTCCTAATTTGAAATATGCACAAAAGCTGAGGCCTATTTTGAAATGTCCCCTCAACAACCTCCCCTAGTTATTCAACTTCCCTATCGGCCGAGTCGTGTTGTGCGACTCCAGCGGAGGCTGCCGACAATGAGGTGTCTTGAGAGAAGCAAAGCCTACTTTCGACCCCTTGTGGGACTCTTCTCTGTGATTTCTCTCGTCTATCTCAATTTCGGAGGCAAGATCTCTTACTCCTTTCCACTCCTCCTGAAATGGCAACTGCCCACTCTCACCTTCGTGTCTACCAATGCCTCCCATTTCGTGGAAACCACAACTGGCCGACCCCTTTTCATCAACGGCTGGAATTCCTATTGGCTCATGGACCAGAGCATCTGGACCCCATCCCGGGCCAGGGTCTCCAAGATGCTCCGCCGCGGGGCTAAGATGGGGATGACGGTCTGCCGTACTTGGGCCTTCAGCGATGGCGGCCCTAACGCCCTCCAGATCTCTCCCGGCCTCTTCGACGAGCGCGTATTTCAGGTCATTTTCTTGGATGGTGGTGGTGTTGTTGAAGAGGATGGGATTTTTTATTTATTTTAAATTAGAATTTCTATTGAGTTTGATTTACTATTTTAAATAAGTTTGAATTAGAATTTGAATGATTTTTTATTAGATTTTGTTTGTTTATGCTATTCACTCCTCTGTAAATGTGAACCAATGAAATGTTGTCCTTCAAAATTCCTACTTTTATTTGACTGTTTGGGTGGTCATTATTGAAATTGAGTTATCATATTTGATAGTTCGAGAATTTGATTTGGGTATGCTTTTATACAGTGGATAGAACATCTGGGGAGTGAATTTTACTGAGTTTTTTGTGTCTAATGTATCAAATGTGTCTAACTTAATCTATACTTATACCTTCTTTTTTGAAGCTATCCTTTGGGCTTTCTCTTCTGCATTACTCCTAATTATGTACTTTCTAGTTTCTTGCAACTCTCCATGTATCCATTTTAGTTGTTCAACATCTCTACTCTATACAAACAAAGTAAACATACCCACCGCCTTACAAACATGGTCCTTCACGTGAAGTGGAACTTGACGATCACATAACACTTCATCAGCTCGTCTTCTCTTTGCCCAACCTACACTGATCTCATTTTGTTGTATCCAACTCAAGCTGTCCATTATGGCCTACAATTAGTCCTGGATACCTAAATCTATCACATTGTGGTACTATGTTTTCTTTGATTTGACCAACTAATTGTCACTGCTTTTAGATCCACTCGGCTTCCACTTGATATAGGCTAGACCCATGGGTCAGCGAGCCCATTGGGCCCAGTATGCAGGCCCAACAAGATGTCCATTTAGTTGGAAGTTTTAATTCTTTGGGAAGTCTTTAAATTTGAATTTTATTATGATTTAGTTTAGTTAGGAGATTTAATGATTTAGTTTCCTTTATTGTTTAGGAAAGCAGAGTCCTAGTAAGAAAGGGGATGTCTAACCCTAACTATAAATATGTAATCCCTCCATTAGAAGAGACAGCCTTAACTATTCAATAAATGTTTATTTGTTCTGGTTATTAGTGGAGTGTTTTCTCTAGTTTGAGAATGCTCGGTTGTTGAATCTTTAAGGATTCGGCCAATCTTCTTTGGAACTTGGTCCCTACATTATTCAATCTATGATGTACGGATACTTCAAAATGGGCAACATATCGTGTCGTATCGTATCTGATACTTCACTTTTTATGTGTAAAATCCGTGTTCCTACTATGCCTATGGCGCATCCTTGCCGTATCCATGCCGTATCTGTGCATGATAGGGTTCAATGCAGCGGCCGCATTATCAGCCGTATCGGTTGAGACCACTATGCTATTTTGAAAATAGCGGTGCTACGGTCCAAAACCTAAAAGAGCCAAGCAATTTTAATTCAAAACATTATTTTTCCTACTTCTTCTCCTTAATAGTCTTTTCTAAAGTTGTCTTTACGTTTATATGGTTCCAAATTACTAAAACAAATACAAGATTGACTGCTACAAAAGATTCGATTTGTTTTTTACACGTAAAAAACTCACACCGTTATGCCGCTATGTAGCATTTTGGCCAGTGGTGCTACGCCCGCTACAACCGCTATTTTGATCATTGCTTATCATTGGATCCTTTGTGGATCCGGCCATTCTTTCGAGGGATTTTGGCCTACCTTTGTTCACAGATCCAGGGCTGCGCCAATTGGCATCCGAGCGAGATCCGTCTCTCCAATTGATGATTCGTTTTCACTTGCATATGTCTAATATCAACATTTACAACAAGAGGTCAATTTATTCTTGGAAAGCATTATGTTTTATTCCTTTTTACATCCGATATGAGAAACTTACATTCGATATGAGATACATTGAAGATTCTATTAAGCATCAAAGAAAACTTTATCAAAAGATATATGGAGATCAATATTATAAGAAAGAGGCCTACTTTGAGCAGTTCCTCCATTTGACACAAGGAGATTTGACAGTTAATGAGAACACCCATCAAGGCATCAATATCAAAATCTGGAATTTGATTGTGATTAAAAGGGAATACATAAAGATGATAAAAATTATTATACTGCCGACCCTAACATAGTTAGGATAAGGCTTTAATGATAATGATGATGAAGAAAAGCGTTATACTAGAGGTTTGCGATCGGACATATGAGGTAAAATGCGTTTTTGCATGACAACTCGAGAAGCATATATTGAAACAATCTTTGCTAAAGATAAAATTAGGAGTCTCAAGGCAGACAATTCAAACAAAGGAGAAGAGTCGGTTTTGTTGACTTCCAAGGATTTCCAATAATTGAAGCAGAATGTAAAGAACATCTAGAAGATATTCTCCAAAGTATCTCTTCAAAAGGATTGCCAATAATTGAAGTAGAGCTCAAAGAACATGCAGAAAATATACTCCAAAGTGACTCTTCAGGAGAAGGGGACCTATTAGATATTGACTCTCTGCTATTTTGGATCCTCCACAAGAAGCGTCAAAGAAGGAGCAAAATAGTGAGGAACCAAAAGAAGCTATCACTGAACCAATGGAGCTGACACCCATGACATCAAGGATGACTTAGGTGAGCAAGGTCAAGGCAAAGATCATCTCACGATTAATTCAAAAGAAGTATCATGCATAGCTTCTACAAGGGATCATCCTTCGAAAGAAGTAGAATACAAGGGCACTAGATTGATTTTTACAGACTATATTAATCAAGGTAGTGTCTACCAAAATCCACTAAAGATAGAGGAAGAACAAGGACAAGTGGATATTGAAGACTTTAATCTAGTTGGCAAGGAGGCTAATCATCCGATGGATCTAATCACAATGCCACTTCCAAGAAAGTCAAATGAATCATCGGAGGACAATAACATTGTTTAGAGGGTATTAAAAGGAGAACAGATCATTGAAGTCCCTTACATTGATTTCATCTTCGGGGATCAATGATGGATATATGAAGATTGTGATATGTTGTTATAAAGTCAACAATTGATGCATCTAACGGTCAGATCATATATCTAGACCGAATTTAGGTACTAGAAGAAGCAATCCTTCTAATCTACTTCTAAGTGGAGGAAAAGATCGAGTCAAACTTCCAAGTTATGTCAAGAGAATGAAAATCTCAAAGAAAAATAAGGAGTTTGTGCAATTGATTTTTAACCCTGGAGGATACTTATAGAACTCAAGGTCAAGTTCTCTCCAAGATGGGGATAATTGATGTAGTCTAGACTCATGGGTCATCTAGCCCATTGGGCCCAGTCTAAGGATATCCATTTAACATGATATCCGTTTAGTTGTAATTTTTAATTATGTAGGAAGTATTTAAATTAGAAGCTTCTTATTGATTTTGATTGTTTAGGATATTTAATGATTTAGTTTCCTTTATTGTTTAGGAAAGTAGAATCCTACTGGGAAAGGGGATGTCTAACCTTTCTCATAATTATGTAATCCCTCCATTAGGAGAGACGCTCTTGTTATTCAATAAACATTTGTTTGTTCTGATTGTTAGTGGAGTTTTTTCTTTGGTTTGAGAATGCTTGGTTGTTGAATGCCGCGGGATTAAGTCAAGTCTCTTTAGAGCTTGATCCCTATAATTGAATCCTTAATGGATTCGGCCAAAACTTTCAATGGATTTTGGTCTACTTTCGTTCTCAAATCCAGGGCTGCGCCAATACTTCATATATTATCTTTTTGATCTGCATATCTCAGCCCATTTGACTCAAAAGCCTTTTGCCAAAGTTCAAGATTTACCATATACCTTTTTTTTTTTGTCTGGCTAACGAGTACCACGTTGCACTGATTATGGATGAGTTAGCTGCTTATAGTTAAGAGGAGGTACCTTGGTGTATGCTGCATGCAGATGATATAGTGTTGGTAGATGAATCAAGAGACGGTGTGAATGCAAACCTTGGGAGATGGCGGGAGGCTTTAAAATAAGTCGTACATAGACGGAATGTATGGATTGCAACTTCAGTGGGCATATAGAAAGAGCTGAAACTTCTGTGAGAATTGAAGCCTATGAGATACTACAAAGAGATTCTTTCTGTTACCTTGGCTTGATAATTAGTTAGGATGGGGAGGCTATTGAAGATGTCAAACATAGTATAAAAGCAGGATGGTTGGAGTGGTTACTTTGTTTCTGGAGTGCTTTGTGACCGATGAATGACAATAAGATCGAAGGAAAATTTTTACAGGACAACGATTAGATCATCTATGACCTATGAATCAGAATGTTGGCCAATAAGATGCAGCATATGCACAAAATGGATGTTGCAAAGATGAGAATGTTGAGGTGGATGTGTGGTAAACCTGGGATGGATAAAATTAGAAATGAGCACTTTTGAGAGCACTTAGGGGTAGTATCAATAGGGGATAAAATTAGAGAAACCTGTTTGAAATGATTTGGGCATGTCCAGTGCAGGTCAGTGATAGCACCGGTAAGGAAAAGTTTGGGTATGGAAGAAATGTTTGGGTATGGAAGTTGATGGCCCACCAAGGGAAAGATATGCTAAAGAGGATGTGGATGGAAGTAGTAACAATAGATCTGAAGAAGTGCAACTTATCTGAGGATTTGGCTCATAATAGATCGGAATGGAGAAACAAAATTCATGTATCCAACCCTAACTTAGTTGGGACAAGGCTTTAACGATGATGATGACGATGACGATGATCTGAACTAAGGAGTACCAGGTTGTTTACTAGCAAAGGAACCACGAAAACTCATCTTGGATTTTCAATGTTATGTTGGCCATTGTTATAAAAAAAAAAGTTGCCATAGCCATGGTGATTCTTATAGTAATGACTGGTGTACTTTTCTCGGTTAGGAAGGATTCTAGGGTTTGTAGTTGCTTTGAAGATGAATTATCAGACAATTGAAGATATTCAAATAAAGATATTTAGGCCATTTAAATATAGGAGATTCAAGAAATGATTTGGGCCTCAAAGAAGAGTGGCATTTAGGGGTTGGATACATCAATCAATGACTTGCTCCTTTAAGTTTGCAAACAAGAGTGCTAATGAGACAGTGGATTTGTTGGCTAAGCAGAATGTAGAAAGTTATCACTTGACTTGTAACTTAACATTGTTGCATCTCATTTTTGTATTACTTCTTTAAAAGAGATGTATTTTTGGGCATATAGTGTCTAGTTCTTTACCTCTATTTTTTCGTTTCTTTTCCCCTCATGCAAATTATCCTTCATTGATGAAACTCATTTGTTCTGATCAAAAAGAAAAAAAAGAGACTGAACTGAAAACTTGCTTCAGAATATATGGGTGCCTTAAAATGAATTAAATACAGAGAAGCTTTTTAGATGTCTTAGATATTTGGTTTTCAGAACTGAAATAATGGATGAGAGAGAGAGAGAGAGAGAGAGAGAGAGAGAGAGAGAGAGAGGCACCAAGTTGGATGTACATCTCTGGTAGCGAATAATTTACTGAAACAGTTTCAATCTGTTCCATGAGTTTTATGGGGTCTGATTTATTCTTAGATAATTATCAGTGAGGTCAGTGTTCCCCCATATTCCAAAGTTCCTATGCTGCTTCAAATTCTTTTTAGGGAAAGACTCCTCTTTACTTACCTTCTTGATGTCCAAACACGATTAATCCATTAGTCTGTGGATTCTTTTCATATTGTGTTAGAATTTTTATCTAACAACAAATATACCTTTGTCAATTTTTTTTTCTTATTTAGTTCATGGAAAAAGGAACTATTTTCAGCTTGCAATTATTTTTCATACTTGTTGGAATGTAACATTATCCTATGAGGTTTTGATGCATTGAAAATATTGTTACTCTATGTCCTGCCCTTTTTGTAAGCAATTTAGCATTATGATTTACTTTTCAACTAAAGTTTTCCCATTGGCCGAATTTCACTGTAGGCGCTGGACTTCGTGATCGTTGAAGCACAGAGGCATCGGATTAGATTAATTCTTAGTCTTGTAAATAATCTGAATGCTTTTGGTGGAAAAACTCAATATGTAAGATGGGCACAAGCAGCTGGAGTCAATGTTACATCCTCAGCTGATTCATTTTTCTCACATCCAATTATAAAGGGCTACTATAAGGATTACATTAAGGTAAGTTTATGATCTTCTCTTATTGGATAGTTGATTTTGTCTAGCAATCAAAAGCATTTGGATAATTCTTTTCCCTTATTGAAACTTGGCTCAAATTAGTGTTTAGCCAAGTCTAGCAATTCTTAAGCCGGCTGGGTTGGCTAGTTCTGGAGTGCCAAGTAATAAGGGTTCTTCAATCTTTATTAATATCTAAGATGAGGCTTTGGGCCTGTTTGGCATCATTCTTGTATTGGAAATTATGCCTCACTGAAAAGAAAATGTGTTGAGAATTTTTTCTTCTTAGTAGGTAACATTATGTCTGAATTATTCCCAATTATAAAAATTAGGAAAGTCATGTTTGGCAACATTCTTGAATTTGATTAGTTTACAAAATATTCATACATCCATCTTATAACTTAAAACTAAAAAATATGCATTCAAAATATTCATGTAATATGTAAATTATGAAAAATATTTTTTTTATGATTAACCAAATTAAATTAAAAAAAAATTCTCTGAATGACAGGTTAGATGTTGAAATCTCCCTTAAATCAAATCACCGTTGGTTTATCATCAATAATTAAAGGTGATTTACTCTTAGGGGCCGTTTGGAAATCTCTAAAAGAAAGGTTCTTATTTTATGATTTAGATTATTTACATATTAGAGCATTTGATAAACATCTAAATTGTATTTTCCATTTTTTTTAGAAATAGAGCTTTGGGATCTAAAAAATAAACTAAAGTGGCTACTTTTTTTAATTGAACTTTTTTAGCTAAAGCGGAGGAGGACAATGCAGAATTTACAAGTGTTTTGGATGAAATTGACCTAATAAATTTTTTGAAATGATGCAAATGATGGGTTCTACGTTGTAATTATTTACAATTTTTTTTGAAATGACGCAAATGGTGGGTTCTGCGTTGTAATTATTTACCAAAATTGATTGGTCAGTTATTTTATTAACCAAAATTACTGCTTTTGTATGATATTTGTATATTTTCATTTTGGTTGTTGCAGTCGGTCTTGACAAGAAAGAATTCCCTTACTGGGGTCAAATATTCCGATGAGCCAGCTATATTTGCCTGGGAACTAATGAATGAACCCCGGTGCGCTTCCAGTTCATCGGCTCCAACTCTTCAGGTATTATGTTTGTTTGGCTGTTCGCCGAGGTGAAATAAATAGATGCTAGGATAATAATACTTGGATGGCCGGATCTGTCAGATCCTCTAGGAAGTTGTATATGGTATGAGGAGACATGGATATGAGATCTATGTTAAAAATATTGTGTTTCAGCATAAAAGAATGAAAAATCGAAGGACATATTTTTTAAAATAAGCAAGGCTATACTATAGTAACAAAAATTAGATATTGAATATAACTTCTGAAGTTTTTTTATACCTTGATAACTTGAGGTCAAGCTTAATCTGCAACCAGAAAGAATTTACAGGGCCAAATTCTCTACCACTTAGCATCCAACATGCCACATCTTATCATTTCAATCTATTTCTTATGTCTTCCCCTTCTTCTAGCTCTTTTACCTATGAGTCTATGACAACTATCATGCGTAGTTATGTTCGTCTCCCATGTACAAAACCTATCTCAAGGGGCATTCATTGAATTATTTATTTTTACTGGTTCCACCCCTATTCTTCATCTTATACACCCATTCTTAAATTCTAGCACAAGCATCTAAGGCACCGGACATATTGTCCCTTTTACTTTCTTCCTGTCCAACAGTCAGTTTTGTACAAAAATGGATGTTTACTTTTGGTCTCAGATTAGTGCCCCGCTAGTCTAAATGGCATTCAATGCACTTCTAGCTTGTCTTTACTCTGCAGCCACACATCAATCTTAATTTTGATCATCTCAAGCTCCTCATTTTGTTGTCGTAGGGGTACTAGATATTAGCCTTGGTCATGCTGTGGAACCAAGGGGCTTCACTTTTTATCAGATCACCCTCCCTACTCTTGAATCTGGCAAACTTGTACTATTTCACTCCATTTAGGTGCTCTTTGTTCTATTAGTTTCAAGCAATCTGACTAGAAAACGCCCTTTCTCTTAAAGTTTTAACTATCATTTACTTGCTTTCATGTCTCACAAATTAGCACCACATTGTTTTTCGAACAGGTACAGAAAATTCCATTTTAGATTTGCCCTCAAATGACTCTTAACCCTTCTTCCTGTAAAACCTACTAGATTTAGATTGGGAAAATCGTACGGATTTTATGAAACCATGTGCTATGGCTCAAATCTGTAGTCAATCCTATTTTCGATGGGAGCGGTTGACAATTGAATCCAATTTTCCCGTTCTTTTCGTATCCATAATAGTGCTTAAAGAAGTCCTGGCTCCGAGTTGTTCAGGAATAGTGGCGTTGAGTTTCTCAACCCTTTGCCTTAGGATTAGTCAGTTCTATTTCTCGATGGGGGCTGGGAAGGGATATAACTCTGCGGCAGAGTGTCACCTTGACGTGGTGGAAGTCATCAGTTCGAGCCTGATTATCCCTAAACCCAACGAGAAAGAACAGGGGCTGAAAGGTGTTGTTGAATTTCAACCAATAACTCTTCTCTGCTCAAACACTTTCCTTGCACCCATTATTTGATAAGGACGATGGATTGAAATGCGGGGCGAGCAATGAAAGATGATGGGATGGAAGGGATAGGGAATCATGGATTTCCTGAAAATTGGCCTCATGCCAAACTCCAGTCCATGAAGCAAGAGAAAACTCAGTGAGAATTTGATGAGAACTTGGGGAAGATCCCAAAAGCACTTGAAACTTAATTTTATTAATCACCAGTTATCCCTCAGCCAAGAGGCTTGACATCAATATATAGGCAAAAGCAAATGCCCTAGAACTAATATAGACCATCCAAACACATTGATGGTCATGATTTAAACATTAAACTAAAACAACTTAATACATAATTAAAAGCTCTAAATAATATAAAAAATAACATAAAATGAATGGGATGGCCCCAAATGCTTGGTCGAGATAGATGGATTGGGCCCATTGGTTGGTCAACCCATGAGGGCCATGTGTTTGTCCTACATCAATTTCTCCCCTTCTTGGAGAGAACTTGATTTCGAGTTCTATAGATGTCCTCCAGGATCAAAAGTCAAGCATAAAAATCTTTGATGTTCTTCTTGATCTTTAGGTTCTTCACATGGCGTTGAAAATTCTTTCAATCCCATATTCCAAGTAGACTTAAGGCATTGCCTCTTTTGATGGCTAGACTTAAATCGGATGTGCGCTCGAATGGATGCTTCAAGTCTTGAATTTCTATTATCTGCACACGATCTTCTAATTTTAATAGTCTATCCCTGAAGATGAAATCAATGTGGGGAACTTCAATGAGTTGATCTTCACTCGCAACTTCTTGAGCAATATCCTTTTATTTTGGTAAGCTAAAAGTCTTTTCTGAAAGTGGGCTTGCTATGAGATCCATCGAATGTTCAGTTGGCTTGCTGACCATTTCTAACTCTTCATTGTTTGTTTCTTCTTTCTTTGATGCTTGCATATTTTGATTACTATCATCCATAAAAGAAAGTGTGAAAACAACTGTAAACATGGAAGCATTTGGTTTTTGTTCTTGCATCTCAATGTTCATGTCCTTCCTTTGCTACCCGCACTTGTTAGTTGTTAATCAACACTGTCAGAAGAAAGAGACTCAGTTTCTTTTTCTTCTAATTCATATGAAGTAGAATCCTTTGGGGGAGTTTTGTTTCACTTCATCTGAATTTATTGTGGAATCAGTTGTTTCTTTCTTTTGTTTCTCAAAATCAGTGTCGATGTTCTCTGCAATTGGTTCCACAACATTGACTTTTATTGATTCCGGAGACTTTCCTTCTTAAGCCTTGACTTGTCGCATGCGATACCGTTGAAGTAAATACTTGATATTACGTGCTTCCCAATATGCATCATGCACGGTCTTATAGTCCATATTTTTCAATATGCTTGGTCGCAAACCTTGGAGAAAGCAATTGAAATCAAGTGTCTTCTTGCCTAGTTTACATTAACAATGCAGCCTATCAAACTCGTCGGCATATTCATCCACGAACAATTTTCCTTGCTTCAATTTAAGATAATGCTCAAAGTAGGCTTCATTTTCATAATACTATTGTCCAAATTTAATTGCATCATGAAATCTTTGAAGTTGATCTGCAATTTCAAAGAGTTGTAGATCTTGCAATTTCATATTGACTTGGAGGTAAAGACTGAAAATTTAATGCTCTTTAACATTAATCAAGCCGACCCGATGTGTAGATTGGATTGCCTAGATTATGCAGGTGAAGACGGATCTGAAATCGGACTTCAGATGATCAAAATATCAACTAATCAAATTTGCACAGTCCGATTTGATCAGAGTGGGGTTGGACCTGGATGATGTCAGTGATGATGGCCGTACACTGCATTGCCTGGTAGGCCAGTCAAAGGGCCGGGCCCCGTATTTGTCTTGGCCCCACCATCAATGTATGCGAGGCCGGGCCTGGGCTGGCTAGAGCCGTCGAGCACGAAGGGCCTGCTCCAACTAGGCTTTACCCTACCCTCAAGGGCCAGGCCCAGGGCTAGGGCCGGGCCGGGCCAAGGGTATGAAAACAATAATACCACTTTTTAAATTTTTTAGCATTGCCATCAAGCATCGAGTGTCAATCTAACATTCACCCTCATTTATTCAGGCTTGGGACCAACAATGGTTGCAATAAAGCATGCACGGCGGAGTTATTTTTTTTTTTCTAATTGACCAATGGCAATTTAGAAATTAGTTTATATGTAAAAATAATATAAATAATAACTTCTAATGATTCTTAATAATATCATCTAATGATACTTCATAATACTTCTAATGATATAAAGCATGCATGGTGGAGTTATTTTTTTTTTTCTAATTGACCAATGGCAATTTAGAAATTAGTTTATATGTAAAAATAATATAAATAATTGTTAGCACCATCTGACCCAAGGCCCATGTACAATAGGCCCATACTCATATATCACATGGGATTAGTTGACTCATCACCAATCTGTTTATATTCTCATTCCATGTATAGAAGATTGTAATTTATATTCTTTATATTCTTTCCTCATACATAGATTGTAATTGCCTTGATTAAGGCTAGTAATCATTATAAGTAAAGAAAGGACTGATCAACCAGATCATCCAATATTCCAAAGCTTCTTCTCTTCATCTCAAAGTTCTGAATCTGACATGGTATCAGAGCCTTTCTTCTTCTTCTTCTCCTTCTAGCTTTCTTCTTCGACCTGGTTGTCGAATCCTGGTGATATAACAATCATAGGCACCTTGCTTATGACTGTTCGTGCATGTTAACATAGTGTTTTCATCAACATCTTGAAGTCTGATCACTGGTGGCCCACCTCCGATCAGTCCAAGTTCATCAAAGTTCATCGAGGCAATCATCCGATCTTGATCAACAGTTAATCAGAGACTTGTGGATCCCTGTATTGACTCAGCAGAAAACTCTGAGTGTTATTTTGGTTCAGAGAACCAACCTCGTCAGCAGTTTGGAGCAACTCAGCAGGGGCCCACCTCGGATCAACACAGTAGCATCAGCAGACCACACCATCTTGGTCGACCATTAATCCTGGATTTCTTAGACATTTTTTCAGAATTTTTGGCTCATCAGAGGTAGGATTTCTGATCGATTTAGTGGTTTCTTGTTTTGGTGCATATGTTTTCATCAAATGCTCATAGCATCATGGATCTGTAATCGATTGGAGTGAATCTTGGCTTGTTTTGAAGAAAAAAAAGGAGTACTAGACATCCAGCAGATCTGATTAGTCATTAGATCATTCACTAGGTCTCACAGTCCTTCTTAGACCACAAAAACAGGGTCGTCAGACCTGTTTTTTTGTGGAATCAGTCCTGTCGCTTGTTTTTTTTGGGATTTTGTTAATCTCCAGACTACTTGAGATCCATTTGTGTGGCCGGAGATAACTTAAATCACTTGCTGATTCTTACAGCAGAGATCACTCTAATAGATCTGAGTTGAGATCACTACTGTCCTTTGTTTCATTGAGTTGGGCCAACTCCTAGAGTGAAAATGGACAAAAGTGAACTTTCAATAGTTAAGTTTAATGGAACAAATTACACATCATGGGGATTCCAGTTTCAGATATATCTAAAAGGAAAAGAATTATGGGGTCACATAGATGGGACTGATCCAAAACCTGTAGAGGATGTCAAGGCTGTCTCCAAATGGGACACCAACGATGCAAAAATAATGACTTGGCTTCTGGGGTCAGTCGATCCACAGTACATCCTGAATCTCAGGCCTTACAAAACAGCGAAAGGCATGTGGGACTACCTAAAACAGGTATATCAACAGGATAACTCTGCACGGAGGTTCCATTTGGAATATGAGCTCTCTCAGTTTACTCAGGGGACATTGTCCATTCAAGAATATTACTCTCAGTTTATTCGCTTATGGACGGACTATACTGAGATTATCTATTCCAGTCTACCTGATGCTTCGATTGCGGTGGTTCAAACCATTCATTCCACTAGTCAGAGGGATCAATTCTTGATAAAACTTAGACCTGATTTTGAACAAATACGTTCCAATCTGATGAGTAGAGTGCCTTCCCCATCTATCGATTCTTGTTTCGGAGAACTCCTTCGTGAGGAACAGCGTCTTACAACCCAAGCTACTCTCCAACAAGCACTTTCCACTGGTCCACTCACTACGGCCTATGTTGCACGTTCCCACCAGCAGAACAGAGATATGACCAAAGTACAGTGCTATAGTTGTCAGAAATATGGACATGTTGCAACTCAATGCAATCAGAAATACTGCTCTTACTGCAAACGCAAGGGCCACGTTCTTCCTGAATGTCGGCGCCGTGCTCAGACTTCCTCTCAGAAGGCCAATTTGACAACCCTGGATGCGTCTTCCTCTGCATTGAGTCCTGCTGCTAATACATTGTTGCCTGCTTCGCCTGCTTCTTCATCCTCTCTTACTCCTGAACTGGTTCAACAGATGATCGTGAATGCCTTTTCTGCTCTTGGCCTCTCAGGTAAAACCAAACGGTCAACCTCCACCTGGTATATGGATTCGGGGGCCTCTAATCATATGACCCACTCTTCTGATAATTTATCTCAATTAAAGTCTTATGATGGAAATCTCCGAATCAATACAGCAGATGGTGGCAGTATACCTATTACTGCCATCGGTGAGATCTCACATTCCTTACCTTTGAGTCATGTGTTTCTTTCTCCTCAGTTATCTACAAATTTATTATCTGTTGGGCAACTAGTTGATAATAATTGTTCTGTCTCTTTTTCTCATTCTGGTTGTGTTATACAGGATCAAGAATCGGGGAAGGTGATAGCGAAGGGGCCTAAGTGTGGTCGTCTTTTTCCGATACAACTATCTACACAGGATAGGACTTTGATTGCCTCTGCTTTGTTTTCTGCTTCTAGTTCTAATAAAAGCCAATTATGGCACAATAGATTAGGCCATCCTCATTCTCGTGCTTTATTGTCTTTGTTTAAATCTGGTTTGCTACATGATAATAAAATTTCCCTTAAGGATGTTTCCTTCAGTTGTTCTAGTTGTAAAATGAGTAAAAGCAAGACTCTTCCTTTTCCAATCAGTACTTCGTCATCATTGAAATGTTTTGATCTTGTTCATAGTGATGTATGGGGTATAGCACCTGTCATATCACATTCTCATATTAAATATTTTGTTACATTCATTGATGACTATAGTCGCTTTACATGGATTTACTTCTTGCATTCAAAATCTGAGGTGTTTGCTACGTTTAAAATTTTCTTAGCCTATGTGGAAAATCACTTCTCCACATCCATTAAAACACTACGTACGGATTCAGGTGGTGAATATGTTTCTAATGAATTTCAGACCTTTTTGCAAAACAAAGGGATACTTTCTCAAAAATCATGTCCTTATACACCCCAACAAAATGCTGTGTCTGAGAGGAAAAACAGACATCTTCTGGACATTGTTTGGTCACTCCTCTTAGAATCCTCTGTTCCACCAAAATTTTGGCCTGAGGCTCTGTCCACAGCAGTTCATGTAATAAATAGGATACCCTCACCGCGTATAAATCATGAAACACCTTATTTTCGTTTATTTCATAAGCATCCCACTTATTCTCATCTCCATGTTTTTGGGTGTGTATGTTTTGTTCTTCTTCCCTCGGTTGAACGAACAAAACTATCTGCTCAATCTTCAAAGTGTGCCTTTTTAGGTTATGCGAATGACCAAAAAGGATTTTTATGTTATGATCCCAAGGTCAAACGTATCCGGATTTCTCGTAATGTTGTGTTTTTTGAAAATCAATATTTTTTCCCTCATCATCTAGATCATGATACATCTCATGTGTTTTCACTTGTTCCTGACTTTGCTGATCCTCCGATTCCACCTACGGAAAATATTAGGCCTATTCTTGTGTATGACAGACGTAGACGGGAAACAACTATTGCACCTGAGCCCCCTGATATATCATCTTCCTCGGCACTTGACCCAACACCTGCTCCAGACATCTCTCAGTCAGTCCCTCGTCGCTCATCCAGGGTTTCCCGTCCCCCTGATCGGTTTGGCTTCACCCATACATCCTTACTTGCTACTCTATCCTCTGTTCATATACCTAATCATTTTTCCCAAGCAGTGCAACATGAGTGTTGGCGTCAGGCCATGCAGGAAGAACTTGACGCATTGAAGGTTAATCACACGTGGGATGTTGTTCAATGTCCTCCGTCCATCAAACCCATTGGCTGTAATGGGTTTTCTCTATCAAGCTCCATCCTGATGGTACTTTGGCCCGTTATAAAGCTCGATTGGTAGCACTTGGCAACCGTCAGGAGTATGGCATTGACTATGATGAGACATTTGCTCCGGTCGCCAAGATGACTACTGTGCGTACAATTCTTGCTATTTCAGCATCACGTTTATGGTCCTCTTTATCAGATGGATGTCAAGAATGCCTTCCTCCATGGAGATCTAAAAGAAGACGTGTACATGCGTCTTCCTCAAGGATATGACTCTACTTCTAAAAATGAGGTGGCAAAGCTCCGTCGCTCTTTGTATGGACTTAAACAAGCACCCAGAGCTTGGTTTGAGAAATTCCGTGCTACTCTCATTCACCTTGGATTTGCTCAAAGTCCTTATGATCCGTCACTATTCATCAGTAAAACTGCTCAAGCTACCACAATACTTCTCGTATATGTGGATGATATCATCATTACGGGCACTCACAGTAATATGATACAGAGTCTTCAATCTTCACTTCAAGCTGCATTCCATATGAAAGATCTGGGTCCGTTAACATATTTTTTGGGCCTAGAGGTTCAACAGTCTAAGAAGGGACTGTTTCTACATCAACATAAGTATGCTACTGACTTAGTTGACCTTGCTGGCCTCCATGCGGCCACACCTGTGGATACTCCATTGGAAGTAAATGTGAAGCTCAGGAAAGATGACGGGGATCTCCTATCCGACCCCACATTCTATAGACGCTTAGTCGGCAGTTTGGTCTACTTGACCATCACTAGACCAGACATCTCATATGCTGTGAATGTTGTTAGTCAATTCATGACAACACCGCGGCATCACCATCTGGTTGCTGTCAAACGGATCATTCGGTACATTCTTGGTTCCTCGACACGTGGATTGTTCTTTCCGGTTGGCACACCATTGACACTTACTGCGTATTCTGATGCTGACTGGGCCGGATGTCCGGATACTCGCCGATCCACCACGGGCTGGTGTATGTATTTGGGTGAATCACTCGTCTCATGGAAATGCAAAAAGCAAGAACGAGTCTCACGATCCTCCACTGAATCTGAATATCGTGCTATGTCTGCTGCCTGTTCCGAAATCCTTTGGCTTCGTGGTTTTCTTACAGATCTTGGTTTTCCTCTGCCCTCAGCTACCCCACTTCATGCGGACAATACTAGTTCCATCCGTATCACTGAGAATCCAGTTTTTCATGAACGTACGAAGCATATTGAGGTAGATTGTCATTTTATTCGAGATGCATATGATCGCAAGATCATTAGTCTTCCTCATGTCTCGAGTGAACTCCAACTTGCAGACATCTTCACCAAAGGATTGCCTCGGCCACGTCATGAGTTCCTGGTTCGCAAATTACTACTAGTTGACCAGCATCAATTTGAGGGGGGATGTTAGCACCATCTGACCCAAGGCCCATGTACAATAGGCCCATACTCATATATCACGTGGGATTAGTTGACTCATCACCAATCTGTTTATATTCTCATTCCATGTATAGAAGATTGTAATTTATATTCTTTATATTCTTTCCTCATACATAGATTGTAATTGCCTTGATTAAGGCTAGTAATCATTATAAGTAAAGAAAGGACTGATCAACCAGATCATCCAATATTCCAAAGCTTCTTCTCTTCATCTCAAAGTTCTGAATCTGACAATAATAACTTCTAATGATTCTTAATAATATCATCTAATGATACTTCATAATACTTCTAATGATATAAAATAACACATCAAAAGATACTTAATATTACTTCTAATGATATAAAATAATATAAAATAAAAACTTCTAATGATACTTAATAATACTTGTAATTATACTTATTTTATATGCAAAAGGTATTGTATATGTAAAACTAATATAAACAATAATACTTTATATATTTTCAAAATTTAATAATGTAGTCCTCTTTCCATATATCTAATTAATCATATAATGCATCACTATCATCATATTCATTGTCACTATGTTCCTCGGCATGCAACCGATCCCGTACACAAACGAAGGCCTTACTGTCGTTGATTTTAAACAAGTCCTATGTGGGCTAAGTATCCTTCCTCCAGTGCTAAACCCAAACTCAAAAGCAACTGTGGAAATAGGAATAGCTAAAATATCACGAGCCATATTTGATAAAATTGGATAATTCGTTGAATTTCTTTTCCACCAATCTAATATATCTATTGTTGTAGATTGTTCCCTTGGGTCTTCCAAGTAATGATCTAATTCAGTTTTTCCTTGACTGCTTCTTGTCTTGTTCTTTGCTTTTAAATACCTTAAAAACTCATTTTGCATTAAAGCAAACACATGGATAAATTTTTTTTCAGCCCTAAGAAAGTTTGGTACAATTACCCTCAACTAAAAAGGCCATCCAATGGACCAACCCGGTACTATGTGTAAGCCTTGTGTATTTGGTCTCAAAATAGACAGTGCCACTTATGCTAGCAGTGTGATCATATTCATATATCTATAAGATGGAACAAGACAAAATGCATTCATATGGCTCGAGAGCTTCCAGTGCGGTAGGCTTTAGTTTTTGTATACCAAAATGCATTCATATCCTGACGTTTCATTGGAATCAAGGTGAAATGAATTCATATATTATGACTTTTCTTTGGAATCAAACATTCGAGCCTTAAGGTTAAAGAAAACTACCTCTAGGGCTAGTTGCAGTCTTAGGCCATAGCACCACAGTCCACGGAGAGAGACAGGTTAAAAAATGAGAGAGATTGCAGGTTGCAGCAGAGCAAGAGACTTCGTTACAGAGCAGAATGAGAGAGATGGCATGGCAGAGACAGAGCACAATCGATATAGAGAAGTCTAAAGAAAGTATAGAAACCCCTCTCTCAACCCCCACAGGGCCACAACAAACCATTCAAAAAAATCTTCAAAAAAAAAAAAAAAAAAAAACCTAGAGAAAGTTAAGGTTTTTTCTGCCTTTTAGTTGCTTATACAGTGGGGTATGGGTTTTATGAGATTACCTTTATACCCCCATTTAATAGTTTTTTTTTTTACTGTTATTAAGTGGCAGTTCAGACCATATGTATAATTATATATATTTTAAATTTAAGAAAAAATATAAGGGCCAGGATGGGCCGAGCTTGTTATTGTCCTAGCCCTGCCCTCAAAGTTAGAGGGCCTGTAAAATTGTCCTAGCCCAACCCTAAGGTTTTTGAAAAAATAAAAGCTCTTAATTTAAGAGCTTTTTAAGGGTTGGGCCGGGTCCCCTTGTCAAAGGGCCAAATTGACAAGCCTACTGCATAGGCTTCGAACTCAGATTGATCTGATATTGGGCCGAACCTGGACTGGACCTGAAACTAGGCCCAAAGGCTCCATGAAAATGATGACAATGATTAACGCATAGAACTACGGAGGGCGCCTGTATACCTCGCCCAGCTTCGGCGGCAACATAAAAAATAGTCTGGAAATATGGGGAATCTATTGCTGTAGGTGGTATGTTCTTGTGAATTAGCCATTTTGCTGTAGCTTTGACCAATCTATCTTTTGCAGCCTTCATTACCCCTTTCACAACACTGGATATTTTTGGTTGATTAGCTCCATCTTTTCTATGTGCTAGAGGATCAACAAGGGGAGGAACTTCTCTTCTTGTAGAGATAATTTCTACATCAACATCCCGTTCCCGGGTGCTAAATGCCCTATGCATGGACCCTGCAATGCCCTTACCCCTGCTTGACACAGTAGTAGATGAGCCCCGTGCATCATAATATTTGCTTCCAATAAATGCACGACATTCATGTTCTTCTTGTTGACTCATCAAAGACTCTCGGCGTGTAGCGTCCATCTGTGCATCTTCCTCCTCATTAAAGTATTCATCTCCAAATACATCATAACGGGTAGCATTAGCATCTTGTTGCCTCTTTTCTTTTATCTCTACTTTTTTAGCCTTGTTTTGGCCAATCAAAGCTTTCATTTGTTCCCTGATTTCCCTTGGTACTTCGGTACAGCCAGCAACATTGGTAGAAATGTGGCCCAAGTGGTGCTTGAATCTTGTAATACCCCCATTGGTCACTTTCCCACAAAACTTGCATTTGATTTTCAACCTATTATTCTCAACTGCTTCACTAAAGCTCCATGCGGGATCAATATCACGAGGCATTTTAACTTATCAATTGGCAAAGACAGACAGACTGAATACCTGGCTGGCCATAAATATAAACAAGTAGTATGTTAAAAATTAAAAAAACAAAAAAACATGTTAGAGGAAACATATATTACAAATCTAGGAACCATTTTCAAGACATTTGATTGGGATTCAAATATTAAAAATTATTATTTAAAAAAAAAAAATCCGAAAATAAAAAAATAGAGAAAAATCAATAAACATTCAAAATGTGATGGATTGATCTATGCGAAACATAGATCTATCACTTACAAGCAATTTCTAAGTGGTTTTATGGGTTGTTTATGAATATTCACATTTTTTTTTTCAAAAAATAAATAAATCCGAAAATAAAAAATAGAGAAAAATCAATAAACATTCAAAATGTGATGGATTGATCTATGGGAAACATAGATCTATCTTTTAGAATGCATTTCCAAGTGGTTTCATGGGTTGTCTATGAGTATTCACATTTTTTTTTTTCAAAAAATAAATAAATCAAAAAATAAAAAATAGAGAAAAATCAATAAACATTCAAAATGTGATGGATTGATCTATGGGAAACAAAAATTTATCATTTACAAGCAATTTCCAAGTGGTTTCATGGGTTGTCCACGAGTATTCACATTTTTTTTTCAAAAAATAAATAAATCCGAAAATAAAAAATAGAGAAAAATCAATAAACATTCAAAATGTGATGGATTGATCTATGGGAAACATAGATCTATCATTTAGAATGCATTTCCAAGTGGTTTCATGGGTTGTCCACGAGTATTCACATTTTTTTTCAAAAAATAAATAAATCCTAAAATAAAAATAGAGAAAAATCAATATACATTCAAGTATTGTTGGAATGATCTATGAGAAACATAGATCTAACAATATGAAGCTATTTTCAAGTTGTTTCATGAGTTTTCCATAAGTGATAATTGTTTTTTTTTTTAAATAACATAAATCCGAAAATAGAAATAATAATATATATAAAAAAAACAAAAGATATGCATGCAAGATCAAAAGGAAGCATGGATCTACAATAAAACAAGACAATGATGCCATTATGTTGTGATTCATAGTAGTTAGAGAGTGATAATCTCAAAAGTTGAAAAAAAATCACATACCTAGATGAAGAATCGTGTTTAGTATCTTTAGATTCCTTTGAATAGTTCAATGTTGGTGATTTGGTGGGAAGAATTCTTGAAGAAATGGACTTGGGAGACACTTGGGACCACAAGGAGGAAGAAATAGCATAAAGAGGGGAAGAGAGGGTGAAAAAACCCTAAAAATGTCAAAAGGAGGGTTTTTATCACCCCCTGAGTCGTATCGGCTGCCACGGGTGTGACGGCCGCTATTTTGGCCGTAGCATGGCGGTATCGGCCGCTACGACTGAAATATCGCGTGGCGGCCGATATTTACATTCATGATCAGCAGAACTAGACATATCAGCCCCGGGGAAACCAGCAAAACCCACCCCAGGGACAGCATTACAACCATGGCAGGAACAATCATGGGGGGAATCAAGCAGGGCACCAGCAGAACGGGAGAATCTTTGCTATGACTCATCAAGACGCTGAAGCGGCCAACAATGTGGTTGAGGTTATGGTTTTAATTTCCAATCATGAAGCTAATAGTTTATTTGATTCTGGTTGAACGCACTCTTTTGTTTCTCATACTTTTGCTGCTAAGATAGAAAACTCCCCCTTAACTTTGACTCATGCATTAGTAGTGTCTACACCCACAAGCGAACAAATATGTACTAGGACCATATTTTATGATTGTATGTTGGAATTCGGGCAAGCCCGGATGCCGGCTGACCTAGTATTGTTACGTATGAACGACTTTGATGTTATATTGGGAATGGATTGGCTTGCTAGGTATTGGGCTATTTTAGACTGCTTTAACAAAGTAGTTCGGTTTAATCTAGAGGGACTTACTCATGTTAGTTTGGTGGGGAAAAAGGAAACCTGTTAGGTCAATGATTATTCAGCCATCAAAGCCGGTGAGCTAATAAGGAGTGGGTGCAAAGGTATTTAGCCTTCATTACAGAGGATAAACAGAAACCAAGCGTAGAAGATATCCTCTTGGTTAGAAAATTCCCCGATGTGTTTTTGGATGAATTGCCCGAGTTACCCCTAATTCGAGAGGTCAACTTTACTATTGAATTAATGCTGGGTACAACTCCGATTTCTAAGGCACCTTATCGAATGGCCGCTGCGGAACTGAAGGAACTCAAGGATCAATTGGAAGAATTATTGGACAAGGGATTCATCTGACCAAGTGTGTCTCCATGGGGAGCACTGGTGTTGTTTGTGAAGAAGAAGGATGGAACCCTGAGAATGTGCATTGATTATAGACAGTTAAACCAGGTGACTATCAAGAACAAGTACCCTCTACCCCGCATTAATGAATTGTTTGATCAACTACTAGGTGCGAAATACTTTTCCAAAATTGATCTAAGGTCCGGCTACGATCAGCTAAGAGTGAGGGCGGAAGACATTCCCAAGACGGTGTTCTGGACGCGGTATGGTCATTATGAGTTTTTAGTTATGCCATTCGGTTTGACCAATGCGCCAGCCGCCTTCATGGCATTGATGAACCAAGTTTTTCAACCCTATTTGGATAAATTTGTGGTGGTATTTATTGATGAGATCCTCATTTACTCAAAGGAAAGGCAAGAACATGGAGAGCATCTGCGTACCTCCTTGCAGCTGTTGAGGGACTACCAGCTATATGCCAAGCTTAGCAAGTGTGATTTCTGGCTGGGGCAAGTAACATTTTTGGGTCACATTATTTCAGGAGACGGATTATCTATAGACCCTACCAAAATAGAAGAGGTTATGAATTGGAAGCGACCTGCAAATGTTTCAGAAGTTCGAAGTTTCTTAGGCCTAGCTGGCTACTATCGAAGGTTTGTACAAGGATTTTCTACGATTGCTGGACCGTTAACCTGACTCACAAGGAAGGATGTTCCATTCACTTGGGACGAGAAATGTGAAGATAGCTTCCGAACATTGAAAGGTAAACTAACATCGGCACCTATACTCACCCCCCTTCTTGCTGAAAGTGGAGGATTTGTTATTTACACTGATGCACCGTTGCAAGGGCTAGGGTGTGTTCTCATGCAACATGGAAATGTGATTGCGTACGCTTCCAGACAGCTAAAGGTCCATGAACAAAATTATGTTACACACGACCTTGAGTTGGCAGTTGTAGTCTTTGCATTGAAAATTTGGAGACATTACCTTTACGGTGAAGAAGTCGAGGTATATACAGATCACAAGAGCCTCAAATATGTATTTTCTCAGAGAGAGCTGAACTTGAGACTGTTGGAAGTAGGTGGGCTTCGTGGATAGATTTTTAAAACTTTTGACCCACTTAACTCAGGGATCAAGAACCCATAAGGCCATAAACTATGTCTAGGATGCAATCCCTCATTCTCATCAATCATATACAGCAGTAAACTCTATCTAAAAGATATAAATCAACAACACCATGTAACCAAAACAATCCACAACAAATAGTGAAGCAGATTCTACATTTGAAGTCCGGTAGTGCTCTAATGGAGAAGAAGACTTGTTAGTTGCAGAAACTCTTTCTTTGTAGCTAATTAGGATCTCCAAGACCTAATTGTCTTCCACGTTATGACCCACTATCAGATTTCTTTTCTCGAGAAGATTGGTGGAAACTTTTAAGAGAAAACCCAACTAGAAACTCCAAGGAACTAGAAGAGAAATAGAGGAGAGAGAGGTGTGCAACAATTGCTCAAAATAGGGGGCTGGGCATCAATTCCAATGCTGGACGTCCAGCCCCCTTTTTGGTTTCTTTTATAGCCCTCTCATGACTTCTCTTTTCCTATTTGAAATAGAAGTCCAACTCCCATTACAAATTAGTAACTTCCTCCCTTTTTCTAATTACTATAGAAGTCACACTTCCACAACAATTAGTAACTTACTATTACCACTATTAGAAGTCCTACTTCAAATAGAAATAGTAACTTTCTAATTCATTCCTTTTAGAATTCAAGTAGGATTAGTATATTTCTAATAACTTGGACTAGCGTGGGGACCGCTAGGGATTCCACAGAAAGCTGGCTCCAATTGGGACACTGTGACCCCTCGTCTCATGTGCAATCCGAGCCCACAGTTAATTGCAAATAACACCACTATATAAATGCAATTGCACTCCAGTCTTAGGAATAAATTACAAAAAAGACCCTAAACTTCCCAATTACCACAAGTAGGCCCCTCTATCAATATCCATGGATCAATTAGATCAAACCTGTCCCTTCCAATCTTAGATCTACATCTTATTATCCTTGAGCCCCAATTAATCACAGTGAGCATCAATACCATCCAATTAACTCTTAATCGAGATGTGTGTGCACTTACTAATGACAAATCCATTAATTGGCACAAGGGGATAATATAGATAGATTCCATCTTGACCATTCAATGTTCCCACAGTTCTACTACCATGTACACCGAGGTGTTGACCTACAGTTGGCTTCACTCATTGGTGAATCAAAGCAAATGAATAGATAGAAATTTGAGTTCATCAATGTCTCAGAATTGAGAGCTTATTGCTAGGGAATTATGAGAGCAAACCTTAAAATTGAGACAGTATTCCATAAGGTGTTTTTCATGGTCGTTCAATACATCCAATGTACCGGCACCATGATCCAGAATCTTACATTTTGATGATCGAGACAAATCACACTATCTCATAGTGATCAAAGTGTTGCAACCTTTATCAGAAGAGGTGCCCAGTCTCATCACTGGTTGTGAAGATATATAAGTATAAGATTTGTGAAACATGTCTCCCGTATATGGATTTCATCCATACACATATATCACATCTAATATACTAATGGGACCCGGTTCATCTCATGAACCATCATGTGATATGTATTGGTCATGTGCATAAAGTAATAAAGAACAATATTCATCTCATGAAAGGAAAGCATGATTTTATTGATAAATAAAGAAATTAATCAATTTATTACATCAACTGATGGATTGAGTCCATACAATCTAACAGAGACAACGAAGATGGATAGAATTCCTGAAAGACTAAGATTTCTCTATATTTTATTATCTAGGAAAGGCGAATGTTGTAGCCGAAGCCTTAAGCAGGAAATAAGCATAGATGACTTGTTTGACCGCTGAGTGGAGACTACTTGAAGAGATCAAGGACTTGGATGCTAATTTATGGTCTATTGGGGAATAAGTATTAATTGGAAGCTTCAAGGTTCAACCCGAATTAATCCAGAAAATAAAGGACCATCAGCAAGACAACAAGGCATTGGCGGAAATCTTCAACAAAATGGACAATAAACCGGATTTCTCAATTGTTAGTGGCTTATTATATTTTAGAGGTAGACTTTGTGTACCAAATACCCGGGAAATCAAAGATGAAATTTTGAAGGATGCACGTCAAACAAGATATACTATCTGTCCGGGGAGCACGAGCATGAAAAATGATGTTACTGAGTTTGTCGGATGTTGTTTTACTTGTCAACAAGTGAAGGCTGATCATAGGAAGCCGGGGGGATTACTGCAGCCGTTACCAATGCCAAAATGGAAATGGGAACATATCACTATGGATTTCATTTCAGGGTTTTCTAGAACCTCAAGCCATAATGAAATAATTTGGGTAATTGTGGATCGGTTTATCAAGTCGGCGCACTTCATACCGCTGAAAGGAAAAACTACGATGGAACACCTGGCCAAAACATACGTTCGGGAGATTGAAAGGTTGCATGGCGTCCCAGCATCGATCGTATCAGACAGGGATACTAGATTTGTTTTACAATTTTGGAAGAGCTTTTAGAGGGCTATGGGTACGAAGTTGAATTTTAGCACATCGTATCACCCCCAGACTAACGGGCAGACTGAAAGAACCAATCAAACACTGGAAGACATGCTTAGAGCTTGTGCTATAGATTTCAGTGACAGTTGGGATGAGCAGTTACCATTGGTAGAGTTTGCTTATAATAATAGCTATCACTCGAGTATCCAGATGGCTCCTTTTGAGGCCTTGTACGGCAGGAGCTGCTGCTCTCTGATTTGTTGGGAGGAAGTGGGCGACAGACGGATATTAGGCCCTGAGTGGGTGCAAACTTCTGTAGATAATATTAAGAAAATTAGGGACAAATTGAAGACTGCTTAGTGTCGCCAGAAGAGTTATGCAGACAAACGTCGAAGAGAATTAGAATTTGCGGTGGGCGACTAGGTATTCCTAAAGGTTTCACCGACAAAGGGAGTGATGCGATTCGGCAAAAAGGGGAAGCTAAGCCCGAGATACATTGGACCATTCAAGATTACGGGGCACGTGAGCGATGTGAACGCTTACGAACTAGAACTACCATCATAGCTCACTGGAGTCCATAAGGTGTTTCATGTATCAATCTTGAAGAAGTACGAGCCAGACCCGTCTCACGTTCTAGATCTTGAGCCAATGGACTTGCAGCTAGATTTATCCTACGAGGAGAGACCAGTTGCAATAATAGACACTAAGGAAAGGTTGCTGCGGAGGCAAGCAGTCCAACTAGTCAAGGTGTTATGGAAACATCATGATCAAAAGGAAGCTACATGGGAGATCAAGGACGAGGTTCGAAAGAAGTATCTATATTTTTTCGTCACAGGTATGTTTTAAATTTGGAGGACCAAATTTCCCAAGGAGGGGAGTATGTAATATCTTGAGTTACTTGGGCCCCAGCATTAGTTTAGCCCAGGTAGGGCCTTAGTTGATTACTTATTATCTATGATGCCCGGATACGGACACGGGTACGGATACAGGACACGGGAACGAGCGTCCGATATGTCAACTTCAAAATTTTATGATACGGATACGGGTATGGCATTTTTAGAAATATATAAATATAAATATTTAATTGGGAGTTTATTTTAAATGAAATATATATATTTTGCTGGAGTTGTCAATCTAGAGTAGAGATTTTTATTTTGCTGCTGTTTTTTTTTTTTTTTTTTATTATAGCTGGGCTGAGCTTGACTCGATCTGAATCCCACAAGATGGGCCTTGCCTCACTTGAAATTGGAGTGGGGGCCTTGCCTCACTTTTAAATAAGAGTGGGAGACACGGTTTGAAATAGTAGTGGGAGGAGACGCTTGAAATAAGAGTGGATTGTGGAACAGACCCACGTGACAAAGGAAAAAAAAATAAAAACAACACTTTATCTCTTTTCTCTTTGCCCTAACGATATGGGAGATGAGGGGAGAGAGAAGATAGTAGGCAGTAGGCGACGATGATGGTGGAGGCGGTGACGACGGTGGTGGAGGCGACGATGATGCTGTGGCGACATCGGTGCAGGTACACCCTTCTTTTTTTTCCCCTGTTCCTCTTCTCTTCTCTCTCTCTCTGGTTTTTTTTTTTTTTTTTTTTCTTTGGGTCTGGGTGATGGAGGAGAAGGGGAAGGGGTTCGGTAGAGGGGTGGGGTTGTGGGTGGTTGGGAAGACGGATTTCTACTATTTTCAATTTTTTTTAAAAGTACGAGACAGCAGTATCCCGATTTTTTTGCACTGTATCCCTATTGTATCTTGCGGTATCCCGTACCCGTATTCGTATCGTACCGTGGCCGCATGGGTACCATGGGTGAGTTGCCGTATCTGGGTATCGTAGCTTATTATTAAATTAGAAGGTGTCTCACATGAATGATTTTTGGAAAGGGAAGGAGTTGTTAACAACTCTAATTAGGAAGTATATGAGAAGGATTGAAAATTAGGAAGTTTAAGAGAAGGATTAGGACTACCTCATCCTTGTGTATATAAATAAACCAACGACCCTTAGGATAGTATTCTATTCTCTTCTTTCTTTTGAGAAATTCTGATATAGGGTCTTGTGGGCTGAAATTTAGGAGAGAAGAAGAAGAAGAAGAAGGCAATCAGTGACGGATGTCCTATTCGCCCCCGCATATTACAAATGCAACGATCACGTACCAGAGGTGAGTGGATATTCCTAATTAATTAGTTGATTGGTCAAGATGATTGATAATAGCATGTGATTCAACTATTCTGTATTAATAGGTATACAGTGAACCATCGTGCAGACATAAAAATTCTGATTTGGGTCAAGGAATTATATATGAGAGGCTGTGGGAATGATACAAATTGATGAGAGTGAAAATTCATGAGAATTCATTGTACAAGTATGAAAATTTGCTGAAACAGAGGCTAGCGTCAATGGCGGGAATTGACATTAGAGGGTTGTGGCACCATCTGGCCAGGGAGTGGTAGGCCTACCCCTAGTCGACCAAGGAGGATATGGACCCAAGGAAGGTGGGCCCTATTTGGGCCACCATCCACTTGATTTTAATGTTATAACCGTGAGTTTGATGAAAACAGGGCTGAAGGTCGACAGCTATTGTGGGACCCATCAGTGGACCTGATCGGAGATCAGGACCACACATCTTTTAGAGAACCCGTAGGCAACCCTAGGGAATAGGAACATCTGAGGCATTGGAACAGTGGGACCCACTGTCCAGTAGATGCAAATAACCCAGGCGTGACTTGTTGTGGATATTTTAGAAATTTATTTTGGATCTGTGGGCCCCAGAGAATGGTCTGATAATGAATCAGATCCATTGATATGATACTTCAGCCTTGGGCGACCACAGACATCAAGTCTGATCTTGGACTAGACAAGCGAGACCTACCAGATTTTCATCGAGGCATATCAGGCATGAAGCACTTGTCTTTTCTAAGTTCTGGGTATGTATATGTGGCCTGAAAGGAATCTATAAAGGAAGATAACTTTGGACTTTATATGTGGTTGAAATCTAATCTTTCTAGTTAGATTAATCAAGGCCTAATGTGAATTATAATTAATTATGTGGACCGTTGTATGGGAATTTTAATGTGATGTTGTGTAATGCTCTATTTATGATAGAGTGGGCCACCCTTACATATACTAAAACCAGTCATGACTAGAAGTGGTGCATCAACAAGTAAATTGTGTAGGGGACTGGGTCCACACTACTGATTATGTAAATTCTTAATAATACTAAATTATGATTCCTATGTGATTATAAGATTGTGCACTGGGTCCCAGACTTGGGATGTTGGACTTTGTGTCTGGATGATTGATGGCTTCTGGCCATGGTGGCCGTTGTATTGTCTGGTCCTTTGTGGATGTGTCTGATGAGACAGACAGGGTCATGGTGGCCAGTATACATGTATACGATAAGCCTTGGTGGCGTGGTAATGTGCATGGGCACGAATATGTATATGAATGTACTTTTAATGGTAATTGATCTATTGATTCAGATTTGTTGATTATGTGATATTATATTGTGGTGTAATTAAGAAAATTCATTCACCAGTAACACTGATGTTGTGTTGGCCCCTTCAGGTAATCACGTTGCAGGTGGGACAGAGCAGAACGATGTTCAACACATAGATTTTGGCATGCATGGCTGACGGGAGAGAGTGAGAAAAGTTCAATTAGTTAGTAAGGGGAATAGCCCTTATTTAGGAAATTTTATTAAATGTTTTAGGTCATCTTTGAACTGAGTTAGAATATGGAATTTTGATTACTCAGAGATTATTGATATTGTTTGACATTTACAATTTAATTAGAATTATATATTGAACTAAATGCCTAATTACTTGTGAGAATTAATTTATGAATGTATGGTAAATGTTGCTAAGTTATCATGATCCAGATATCCGACAGGCCCCGGAATTTGGGTCGTGACAGTATGCCTTATATATATTCTCCGCTCCATTGGCAATTTGGGAGCAAAGCCAGCTGATACACCTGTTGAGATGGGTCATAAACTATCTTTAGAGGATGGAGATTTACTTGAAGATGCTCAATTGTATTGTCGGCTTGTAGGTAAACTCATTTACCTTACAATTACTTGGCCGGATATATCACAGGCTGTTAGTATGGTGAGCCAATATATGCATCCCCCTCGAACCTCTCATTTAGAAGCCGTAAAACGTATACTGCGGTATATTATGAGCTCTGCAGGAAAAGGGATCTTCTATGGATCACATGGGCATTTGAATATTGTTGGCTATTTAGATGCGGATTGGGCTGGCTCATCGGATGATAGACGGTCCACAACGGGGTATTGTACCTTTGTTGGAGGGAACATAGTTACGTGGAAAAGTAAAAAAGCAGTATGTGGTAGCCAAATCGAGTGCTGAAGCCGAGTATCATGCAATGGCGAGGTAGCATGTGAACTTATATGGTTGAGAAGCCTTGCAAGTGAATTGGGTTTTACTGTGAAGGAGCCTATGCAAATGCATTGTGACCATCAAGTGGCCATTTATATAGCTTCCAATCCAGTGTTTCATGAGAGAACTAAGCACATTGAGGTAGATTGTAATTTTTTTCGGGAAAAGGTGACTGCGGGGTTGATAAGTACGCCTTATGTGAGGTTAGAAAATCAGCTAGCAGACATATCACTAAAGCATTGTCGAAGAATCGGATGGCTACTATCTTAGACAAGCTAGGCATGATTGATATCTATGCTCCAGCTTGAGGGGGAGTGTTAGAAATAATAGAATATGGGGGGCTTCTTTGTAACTTTCTATGCTGGACCTTTTTGTAATATTCTGGAAGTATATCTTCATATTCAACTCTCATATAGGGCTTGAACTCTTTTTGTCCATTCTCTCCCGTTCTCACTAATGTTCTAAACTCACAAATCACACTGCATATGCAAATTGAGACCCTGGCTTGGCCTTTGGATTAAATCAAACCCCGGGATCACTTGTTTCTTGAGTTGGCGTATGAAGGTGATGATGGTCTTTCAGTTTACTGTGATAGACCAGATGGCGACAGTGCTTTTGATGATCCAATTTACATAGCTGAGTTGGATGTAGATTCTAATAATGAAGCAATTGTTCTATCAATCGATGACCATGGATGTGATCACAGATTGGATTTTAGCAATGATGTTGTTGACTATCCAATCCATGGTGAATATCCCGAGGAGGAAGATGACACATGTGATGAGGTCACTAATATGCCTTGAGATTATGGTGCTGATAGAAAAATAAATTTTGATGTGGATCAACACCATGAAAAATATGCTTCAAATTTTAGTGAGTATCATTATGTTGAAACTGAAGATTCGGTGACACATGAAGGGGACATGGATAAAAGGTTTGATGAATTCCTGGATGATGATCGGATTGGGACATTGGAGTGTGCGAAAATTTTCAATGATGCTTTGGAGGGTTTAGCCGTGACAGAAGAAAATTTGAAGGGTGTGGATGGGATAGATTGCGCAAATGACGAGGAGCATGATTTTGAGTTTTTAGGTGTGCTAGCGACCTCTTATTTAGATCCTTTCTTGGAAGGGATCCAATGGCAAGATGAAACTCAGATAGTTAAAGTTTGAGGACAGATAATGCAAATAATCCAATTGAAGCATTTAGTGGTTCATTTAAGCAACCAATCTGAATCATTCCATCAAAAAAAGAACAAGCTTTAAGTTTGCGTGGAGCAAAAGATCATGTGAAGAGTATGCAGATCCCAACCACACTGGAAGTCTGTGCACTGGGTTTTCGACCCAGGAGGACACTTGCTGAACTCGAGGTCGAGTTCTTCCCAGGTAGGAAAGACTGATGCAGATAAGAATCATTCACATGATTGCATGGGCTTGGGCCATTGTTGGCTCTTTTTTATTTTCATCTTTGTAGCCAATTTGTTGAGGGCATTTTTGACTTTTCTTGTCCTTTTTAGGGTTAGGCTTTTTGCGGAACCTATGTAAGGAATGAGAAGGGATAGAAGATAGAGCTTTTGGATTTTGAAGTAGAAAAACACTCCTAACCTTTGAGGAGGAAGAGTTTGTGTTGCAACAGATTTGCCTACGGCAATCTCGTTTACACCATTGCCTGAAGTGGTATTGGCTGTGACACGTTGCTACCTATAAGAGAATATGATGATGATGCATGTTGTTAAAGCCGTCTGGCACAGTGCATATGCTGAAAATGTTGGAGATAGAGCTTGTAGAGACGACTATGGCGATGGAGGAGGGCAACGAAGCGATGGGCGGCCTGCAGTGGTGCGATGGCGGGAGGTGCCAGGTACGCTTCCAATTTTTAGGATCTTCTCCCCAGATCTCAGTCTCCCTTTTTTTTTTTGCTCTGGTTTGGGAAGCTGACGATCGGCTTTGATGGGAAGATAAGCTCTACAAGGAGTTGATGGTTTGGGGTTGAAGTTTCTAATTTGGGAATTTAGGAAAAATTGGGTCAATTGGTTTCTGGAAATTTGGGTTTGGTTCTCTGATTGGGACTTTGACAATTTGGGGAGTTTTTGGGATTTATCTGATTGGGACTTTGACAAATTGGGGAGTTTTTGGGATTTCTTGGACTTGATAATGCTCGGCAGTAAGGGTTAGGGCCTGGTGTTGTTCGATAGTGGTTGGGATTGGGTCGAAGGGTTTTGTGTGGATTCTGATTTCAGGATTTGGGATCAGATCAGATCAGATTGTGGAGTTGGGTTTAGGTTTCGGTTGATGATGGGTGAGATTTTAGGAATTTGTTTTTAGGGTTTTAGGCAGTGTTAGGATTTTGGAATTTGGGAGATTTGTTTTGGGGATTTTCGGGTGTAGGGTTTTGCTGGTCCAAGGGGCTTCGGTCATACATGGAATGGTAGAGATGGGGTTCAATTGGGGTCTGGCTAGGGTAGAATGATAGCTATTTGCATTCAACAGGTGGGTTATGATGTTGGTTGGGTTGGATATTGATTCAACCAAGGGTCTCGATAGGGTTTGAAGTGCGGTCGAAGGGATGGATTGATGGGGTTGTAGGGTTTGCCGAGCGGATTTGGTGGTTCTGATGAGATGGGTTTTGGTCACTTGGGGTTTGTGAAAAGTGGGGTTCGATTGATGTCAAATGAGGCTTGAAAGAGTATCAAACAGGTCGGATCAATGGAAGGGGGGTTTCAGCCATGTTTATTGGGTGATATGGGTTAGGGTATTGATGTTGCGGCAATGGGGATCTAGTGCCGGGATGATGATTGAATACCGGGATTTGAAAGGGAATGGGGGAAGGAGGTACCTGTGCCAATCTAAGAGGGATCAGGGATGATGGTTGACAGATCTAAGATTTTGTGCCAATTATTGATGGGGATGGCGGATCGAAATGCGGGGCTGGCAATGAAAGATGATGAGCTGGTAGGGATAGGGAATCAGGGATTACTTGAAAATAGGTCTCATGCTAAACTCTAATCTAGGAGGCAAGAGAGAACTCGAGGAGATTTCAAAGAGAACTTGGGGGAGATCCCAAAAGCTATCGAAACTTAATTTCATTAATCATCATCCATCCCTAAGCCAATAGGCTTTACATCAACATATAGGCAAAAACAAATATCCTAGAACTAGTCTAGACCATCCAAAGTCCAAACACATTGATGGCCAAGATTGAAAAATTAAAACTAAAACAACTTCAAACATAATTAAAAGCTCTAAATAACATAAAATGAATGAGTTGGGCCCAAATGTTTGGTTGAGATAGATGGGTTGGGCCCATTGGCCGGTTGACCCATGTGAACCATGGGTCTGTCTTGCATCATTATTGCCCATTCACACGTCTTTTACAATCTCAATTTATATGTTATGATGTTTTCTCTTCTTAGTGCATCCTCTTGTGGCATCTTTAAATTGATAGAAATGATGTGGAATCTCTTCCTCTCAACTTCATGAATATTCAAGGAAAAAGTCTCTAATTGTAGATTTACTAGCATAAATGCAAACCAAGTCTAAATAATACAAGAACTCTTGAACAGTTATAAGTTATATCATTCTCCAAAGGTTTCCTCCAACGGTTTCTAACCCTAAACTGAGCCTTAAATCTAGCTCAAATACCAAGTTGAAATTTATGGACTACATCTTCATTGAATTCCTTGATCTATTTTATTATGGACTACATCTTCATTGAATTCCTTAAATCTAGCTCAAATACCAAGGTTCTAACCCTACTCTATTTATAGAGTACATTCAAAGATGTTAATGCAAACTAGGAAACCTAATTATAGAAACCTTGTTACATCATAATAGGAAATCTTAATCACATTATGACTCTAACATAACATGACTCAAATTTAATCTAATCCTAGTTTAGGAAACTTTTATAATTAACCCATTTACTTAAAATTACAAATAAACCCCAATTTCTAAATACTTAGGACACATACAGATCTGAAGGTCTGAACCTCGTTGATTATTCTAGATCTAGTTCTAATTTGTGATCTACTTCCGTTGCAGACTTTGCTGCTTAGGAATCTTGAAATGCATCTTTTGTTCTAATTTGATTATATCATCATCTTCTATACAAGTTCAAAACTCGTCTGCTTGAACACTTGGTTGAGTGTTAACATGTTCAGGTCAAGACGTGGTTATTTTTAAATATTTAATATATATATATATATATAGGGAGATGCTCCTATGAGAGCATCTCTCACCTTACTATGAGAGATAAGGTGGGGGCCCTCACATCCATATCTAATGCCAACAACTTAAATGTGAAGGCCCCCACCTTATCTCTCTTGTGAGAGCATCTCCCATATATATATATACATCTTTGATTAGAAAAAAAGGAAAACATAGGAAAATATTAAGAATAATAATTCAAAAATAAAAACTAATCAAAACACATTTTAAACGACATAAAGTGTTTTGCAGTTGTTATGAATATGGTTGTCCACCTTTAATTAGGGAAGTCAATGAATGGTATTTGATAATTTGAGTATCTAGAGTCAAATTTAGCAAAAAGTGGGTGTGAAACCTTTTTTTTTTTTTAATAGTAAGTTGGATTCTATTCAAAAGTGGGTATAACCCAAAATAGTACATACTTAATCCTCAAAAAGAGGATAAAGAAAGGCGGAAAAGTGCTCACAGATGGGCTAAATGAAAAACCGCCAAGCATCAAGTTGTAAGGCTCATAGCCCAGGCACAAGAAAACTAAAGATTAAGTAATTGATGATGTTCCAAATCTAAAAATATTTTTAGGCATTGGACACCTTTTCATTCTTCTAAGAAGCCACCAAGATGGCTTTGATATCTGAAGGACTTGAACTGATGACGTGCATGAAGACTATCATGTATTTTGCGCATCTGAAATCTTGATGGCCAAGTGGACGGTAAAGGAAACTTCATAACCTTAACTAAATCATCCTCCAATTTATAACATAAATAATTCAAATAAGGGGGAGCTAATTCCAATACTACTTGCACATCGTGAGTAAGATCATTTGCAATAAGCAAGAGAGCACTACAAGGTATGCCCATATCAGACCATAAATGCCCATAACAATTGGAGTTAACCAAGCAATAGTAATCCTCCACATCAAAGCTAAAGGCCTATATACAATGGTTGGATGCTGGATTTGGTTAGGGAAGATTAATCCCTAAGAATAAAATCTGACTTCGAATTTGATTTTGAATATGAAACGCCACAGATCTCCATTCTATGTTCTTTCCACAGAATATGTGCGAATTTCTCTCGGCACACATTCCAAGCAATAGCTGGGAAAATTAATTTACCCTAGGTAATGAGAGCTTTGTCATTTGGATTCATGCTAAGAACAATGGACTCTACCATCTCAACAGGAGAAGCACAAGTTATGGGCTGAAGATTAACCAAACGAAGAATAAATCTCCAAATATTAGTAGTGAAAGGGCAATGAAGAAAGATATGCTCACTAGATTCCCAGTTTGCTATACACAAAGCACTTGAAGAGTCGCATTGAACATTCTTCTGAATGAGAAAACCTTTTCTCTTTAGGCAGCCAGTCCGTCATCACCATCCAGGAGCAAATGGAGTGCTTTCGAATGCAACCCTTAAACCAATTGAGAGCAACCCAAGGGACCGGACTACCAATATGATTTGAAAGCATGTTATAGGTTGACTTTAAAGAAAATTCCCCGCTCTCCTCTAAGGTCCAAATGATCTCATCAGAAAAATCAGTAGCTGGATAAATTTCAGCTACGTTCCCAAATATGATGCAAATCAATCCTTCTTCTTGGTGGAAAATGCCAAGGACCATCACGAATAAAATTACTCACAAGGACATTAATACCAAACCCAAAACTCTGCTGGAGACCATACTGACATATTAATCGCCATTTTCCAACCATGGATCAGTCCATAAGTGAGTCAAATCACCATTTCCTATCAAATGATGAATAAATGGGAAAGCCCAACTCCGCAAAGACAAAATAGAACGCCATCCCCATGAAGTTGTCTTAGGGATTTTAACATCCCAAAATGACTTATCCTTGATGTATTTTTCATAAACCCACATGTTCCAACAGGATGATAATTCATAGCAACTTTCCATGCCTGCTTAATAATAGTGGCTTGATTTAAGGTAACCACTGATCGAATACCCAATCCACCATGATCAATAGGCTTGCATATAATACTCCATGCAATAGGATGCAAGTATTTTCCATTCCATTTATTCCAAAAGAAGTCACGCATCAAACGATCAATGGCATGAAAACGGATTGAGGAAGAAGATAAGTGGAAGTCCAATAAATATGTAAAGCAGTCAAAGTGGATTTGATTAACTTCAAGTGACGTGCAAACGAAAGAAGACTAGATTTCCAACTTGGAAGTCTAGCCTGAAACTTCTCCAATAGAGGAATACAATCTCAGTGAGATAATCTTTTAAGATGACATTGGGATACTCATATACTTAAAAGGGAAAGAGCCTTCTTCGATATTCAAAATTCCCTTAATCATAGTCTGAGTCTCCACATCACAGCATGAAAAAATAATAGAGCTTTTATTCCAATTAACACCAAGCCTTAAAAAGCGGTGAAAATCATCTAGCAGCATCTTAAGATTGTAAGAAACATAAGGGGTACCTTTGCAAAAAACAATGAGATCATATGCAAAAATCAAATGAGAGATAGCCACATTCCCTTTGATAAGAGGGGTAGGAAGAACACCGTGTCATCATAGTAGAGAATGGAGATATAAGGCATCCTTGATGGAGACCCCTTGTACCTATAAAGCACTCAACTGAGGTACCATTTAGGAGATAGAATAGCTTGGATACTGAACACACTCCATAATCAACCTGATAAAGTGATTTGGGAACCCCATAGTAATCATAGCGGCTTGAAAAAAATCCCATTGAACACTATCATTGGCCTTTGGCAAGTCCATCTTGAGACACATTTTGGGGACTCCCCTATTGAAATGGAAGTTGCGCAAAAGATATTGAGTGATTTAAATATTATCTGAAATACCCCACCCTAGAATAAATGTGACTGCATGGGGCCAACCAGTTTAGAAATCAACGGCCTCAATCTATAAATTAAGATGCGACTAATGATCTTATAAATCTCATTTGTAAGTGAGATAGGCTGAAATTTATCAGGGCTATTAGCAAGCTCTCCCTTTGGAACAAGGACAATAAATATGGCTTTTAGTTTTTTCAACATTTTACTAGAGTGGAAAAAATCTTGGACAGTATCACAAACATCTTTCCCAACAATCGGCCAACTTACTTTGAAAAAGTGGGCATTAAAACCATCTGGTCATGTGGCTTTATAAGGACGAGCCATCTTGATAGCATATTCAATTTCCTCAACAGTAATAGGCTTCATAAGTTCTTTAGCATCATCTGAAAGGCGACCAAAAGTATCAATGTGGGTCAAAGTTGATTCCAAATGTTCAAGAGGAGGGCTTAGAATCTTCTTAATGTGTGAAATAAACACCTCAGATATAGAATCAAATTCTGTGAAGCAACTTCCTTCATTGTCAGTGATATGATCAATATAAGAATTCTTTTAATGACTCGTAAGAAGGCCCTAGAAGTATCTTGAATTTCTGTCCCCCAAATTAATAGATTTTTCCTTGGATTTCTGTTTTAGCATGCTCTCTTCCATCAATAAAAGAGTAGTGAAGTGATCACGAGCTTTACGCTCTTTATGTTGAAAATCAAAATCACCTAAATTATGGACAATAGCCACCTATGTTTCTTCAAGGGTTTGTCTAGCCAAATCAATCTGAGTATTCCACGGAATATGAGAATGACGCCACTATTTCAAAGCCATCTTAACATTTTTCATCTTACAAGCAACCTTGAATAGAGTCCCTTCCACAGTAATATTCCAAGCATTTTTCACACAGGCAAAAATCCCACCACACCTTGCACAAAAATTAAAGTATTTGAAAGGTGTTTTAGCATATGAAGTACCTAAGTAATATAGTAACAAAACGGAGTGATCAGAAATACCCTGGTTTGAGAGAGTGCATTTGAAAGGAGACGAAGTAAGAAATTCTTGATTAATGAGAACTCTATCAAGCTTACATTGGATGTGATTATCCCCTTGTGATAAATTTGACCAAGTAAAACTTGAGCCTTGAAGAGAAAGGTGTCACACCCTGAAACCAGACTCTTGCAGTGGTCCAACCTCAGGGAGTGAGATTTGGGATCAGGTAAAAATTATATTTCTCCTAGGATCTGTGTGTGTGAGGATATCCAAATTCCATCACAAGCAAGAATATTATCGTGGAAGCTTACGTGGAGTTGCAACCTGGAGCCGTGGCCATCGGATTCCGTGTCACACTCAACCGCTTAGCATAGAGCTTTCATTCGTGGCCCATAATCAGACTGGAACAAACCATAATAACAACATTATAGAGCTGACTGTAACAGGATAATCAATTCCCAAGTATGTTCAAGTTATAAATTACAAAGGTACATTAATTTACAATCCCAAAAGAAAAGACTAATAAAATCCATACAAAAATAACAAGCTAAATACAAATACTAGCCTCAAATTGTGATGTAACTTCGGTGTCAAGCTCGACGTCTACATGAACTCGTCGACACTACAAACCTGCAAAACCCATGGCTCCATAGCCATCTGCACGCACCAGCTCAGGACGAGGGACCTGCTACCTAGAGCACTAAAGTGTAGTATATCAGACACGATGGTCTGACAAGTGATTGAGATAGATAATAAAACATGTTGGTACTATATTTATTTATTAACATGTGATAAACCATGGTATTCAAATCAAGGCTATGAGTAAGCATGATGTGTGTATATAACATGGTGTATATTTATAAAAACATGGCATGACACGGGTCGTGTAATTAGCATGAGCGAGGAAACATGAGCCGAAAGCAGGATTGGTAAATTGGCAAGATGGCATGCCACATGTAGCTCTACCCTCTCCGTCACACGAGGTGACATGAGCACGCGAGAGATAATATCCTCCGTCACACAAGGTGACAGGAGCATGTATGCAAGAATATCCTCCGTCACATGAGGTGACAGGAGCATGCAAGCAAGAATATCCTCCTTCACGCGAGGTGGCCGAAGCAAGCATGGTATACATAAATAAACCAATATAGATAGTTATCTAACAAGAAAGCCGGTCGTGGTACCAGGAACAAGGGCATGCAAGAAAACCAAACTGTAGATGATACATGTAATTTAAGGATCCCTAGCCGGATGATTAGACCAACGAGATGGCTCAAGCTCAGTGGTGCCGACTCAAAATCCATGAAAACATGCTATAAAAATCCTGTAATATGAGGTGTCATGAAAAAGGGAACTACTCCACAGTCAAGAATAAGCACACGTGTACATGCGGGCATGATGAGTAGTCCATATAGGTTGCATGCTAAATGACGGGGCACAAGAAATCACAATATTGGCTGTTTTATGGAAAACAAGTAAAGACCACATCACGAAATAGCAAAGCAGGTCATTTTTAGTAAAATGGGTAAAACCAGACGATGTAAGGCAAAACATGTAAAACTGTCAGGTGGCGCAGCCAAGATCCGCGATCGAGCAATAGATCAATCTCCCAAAGGATTGATCGAATCCAAAGATGGATTCCAGCTACTAGGGCACAAACATAACCATGGAACAGTCCATAAACTCATGATAACTCAACTCTTGATTTAATTGAATAACTCAACTCTTGATTTAATTGATAATAAGCATCCTAAATACAATGAGGCTAACATCCTTATATAGAGGAGTTGGCTTAGTCCCTAAGCAACAATAGTTCCTAATATCTGACTAATGCCTAAATTAATAAGGAAACTAACTAATATTAATCATAAACAAACCAAATTACTAAATAATATTCCTAACTAAATAGATGTCTCGTTGGGCTTATAGACTAGACCCAATGGGTTGGCCGACCTATTGTTTGGCCTGCATCATGAGACCATGAGTCGATCAGGCTCGAGGATGAAGTTTAAAACAAGTAAAACCGAACAATTAGAGAAGACTGGGTATCTTTGATACAGGTTGCAACGACCAATTTTTCAAATAGGCGTTCCGTTGGCAGTTGAGACCACACCATTTAGCCCATTATGCACTTAGACGTCTTAGCATGTCTCCAGATGATGCTCTTACACGGGTTCCCCTTAATTCATCGATCCAAGGGTAATTAGGCATAATTTGGGATCAAGGGGTTTATTACTAAGGTCCAAAGCTAGGCCCAAAACTACCTATGAAAATTGGGGTTTTTGGTTACCTGTAGGTTGACCGAGGGTGGTCCTCTTGGTTAACCGACAGTGATGCAGTCCGACAGAAGACTGGGCTCGCAGGCCCCCTGATGGACCCGCTTGATGGGATCCACATGATCTCTAAATTGGAAGAGCTTCCTATCCTATCGACTAGGGCCCGCAGGCCCCCTGATGGACCCGCTTGATGGGATCCACATGATCTCTAAATTGGAAGAGCTTCCTATCCTATCTAAATTAGTAATATTAATTAATTGCTAATAAGAACTGCTTTCTAAATTCTATTTAGGGTAGGATTAGGTAACTTCCTATTGTTAGAATTTTGATTAGTTTAGAAATTGTCTTCTATATATAAAGAAGAATCTCTTGTTATTTGTTATGCTCATTCAATCAAATAAAGTTATCGTGAGTTATTCTTCTGGTATGATATGGCTATGAGTATTGTTTTATGTGGAATCCCTTTGTTGGATTCGATGAATCTCATTTGATAGGTTGGTCTATTCGATCGAAGGTCCGAGGCTGCGCCAAATTGGTATCAGAGCCCAGATCCGGTCGCCGGAGAAACCATCGTCTTCTCTGGTTCGTCACTGTCCACCCGTCCCTTTCCGTTCTCCATCTCCTATTTGTGCCAACTCTCTGCTAAACCCTAAGCCTAAGAAAACTCATCCCTGAACCACCCTCCATCACTAAAACCAATTCCACCCCAGCCGACCCCTAATTCCCTCTTCCCACTCCAGAATCCCAACCCTCAAATCCTAACATCCCTGCCTCGCACAACCACTGACAGCCATCCACAAACCCCTATTCATCCCTAACCCACGAAAACCCCAAATCCCTAACCTAGCAATCCCATCACTCCATCTTCGGCCAACTCCAGTCCACTGTTCTAATCGCCCAGAGATAAAAAATAAATAAATAAAACAGCGACAGAAAAGAAAAGAGAGGAGAAGCAGAAAACAAGAAAGAAAAAAACAGAGAAGCAGGCAACTGTGTCTAAGAGCATACCTGGCACCGTTCGACTGCATCTCGCTTCAAGATTGCCAAAGCCCCACAGCACTTCATCGACCAAGCAGCTCACATCAAGGTCTCCAGCAGCCAGTCGCAGTAGTCGTAGCATCCGTCCCCCAGTCTCGCCTCCACCAGCTCCAGCGCAAGGCCTCCCCACCACTTTCGTTTCGTCCAAACAGTAAGCCTTCTCTTTATTTTTCTTTGCGCACAGAAGCCGAGGAGAGAAGAGATATCTTTTATCTCTGTTAACACGTGGGCCGGAAGCATTGCACTGGGCCGAAGCTTGAGCCTGACCTGCCATTGGGCTTGAATTGAGTCCAGACCCGACCTAGCTCTCTTCATAAAAAAAAAGAAAAAAAGAGGAAGAAAATCCAGCCATGCCTAGAAGAGGTGACAATCTCAGTCATTGGCCCACGGATAAGGAACGTGATGAACAATTATTCAAATTGGGCCAAGATATGGACGAAGTAATGGATCGTCTACGCACAGTAGAGACTGCACTTATTGAATTGCAAAATACACAGTTGGTTGCAAAGGAGGGGTCGTCCACTTCCGCACAAATAGTCACACCCATCCAAATAGAAAGGCCTGAGCAGCGTGAGTCCATGCGTGACTTTGTACAGCGTCTCATCGCTGAACGAGACACCTAGGGTCCCATGATTGCACAACGCACTGATGATATCACGAAGAAAGTTAAAATTGATGTGGCTGATTTCTCTGGAGATGTCAGTCCGACAGTTTTTGTTGATTGGCTTAATTCACTGGAAGACTATTTTGCTCGGTATAATATGAATGATGAACAACGGATAGCCTTTACGAAGGTTAAACTTAAGGGTCCTGTTAGAATCTGGTGGTATGGTGTTGAAAATAATGAACTTGCTTTGGGACAACCCATTACCAGATGGGTCAATATGAAAGAAAGGCTCAAGAGCAATTTCCTTCCTTCTGATTACATTGACACACTGCACCAAGAGTATCTTACTCTCCAGCAAGGCAATCTATCTGTGGAAGAATATACAAACAAATTTCGCAAATATATTGTTCGTTGTAATTTGAAAACAGATGATCGCCTCATTATCACTCGATATAGAGATGGATTGTGTAATGATATCAGACGGGAAGTTGCTATGTTTGATTATACCAGAGTTGATGAGGTATTTTATAAGGCCCAAAAAGCTCAGCATGAACTCCAGTTGCGAAGACGCAACACTTTTCAAGTCGGGGAGTCTTCTACTAGAAGAGGACCTGAACCTACTTTTAACCGTACTCAGACGCAAGGTTTTCGTCTTCTTCCTCCTTCTAAACCATTCCAGCAAGCACCACCAAGGCCACAACAAGCAATCTAGCAGAGGCAAGCTTTGCCATAGCCAAATCAGCAAGTGCAGCAGAATCAGAATGATAACCGTGCCCGCGGAAGGATAGATAAGAGAGAAATCGTTTGTCATGCTTACAAACAAAAGGGACATTATGCAGCTGAGTGTCCTCATAGAAATTTATATGCTACCAATGAGCTAGAAGATGATGAACAATATGATGAGGAAATAGAAGTAAAGCCGTTCAATGCAGAGCCTCAAAATGAAACCACAGTAGATCAATTCCAAGATACAGAAGCTAATAACGGCACCCCACTGCTTTTCTTTGATCGTCGTCTCCTAGTAGCTGATTCAATAGAAGAAAATGACGACTGGAATCATGCATCCATTTTCCGGTCACGAGTCAATTGCAAGGGCAAGTCTTGTAACATGATCATTGATGGTGGCAGTGCGATAAATGTTATATCTCAAGAAGCAGTCGAGAAACTCAAGCTACCAACCGAGAAGCATCCAAAACCTTATAAAGTTGCATGGGTCAACAATTACTCCATTCCTGTTTGTAAATAGTGTGTTGTCCCTTTCAGAGTCGGCAATTATGAAGATACAATTCATTGTGACGTCATTCCAATGAACGTTACACATATTCTCCTTGGACGACCATGGTTAAAGAAACTTAAGGTCATCATAGATCATGAGCACAATACTTATTCTTTCAACTAGAAAGGAGGCAAGATTAGGTTGCTTCCATTGCCCGCTAAATCTTCCTCCATATCTGATACAGCTCCAGCACTTCCTATATTGACCATGCGGAAGTTTGAAGATGAAAGCAAAGAATAGGGCGTCATGTATGCATTGATTGCTAGACAAGTTCCAGAAGAATCTCCTGCTACATCTGTCCGACAAGAAGTAAAGCCACTTTTGAAGAAATTCGCTGATCTAGTTCCAGATGAGCTGCCTAAGGAGCTACTTCCATTACGTGACATCTAACATGCCATTGACCTTGTCCCAGGAGCCTCCTTATCAAATTTACCTGCATATCGGATGAGTCCTATGGAGCATACAGAATTAATAAGACAAGTTGATGATCTTTTACAAAAAGGATATATCAGGGAAAGCCTCAGTCCACCTGCACTTCTCACTCCAAAGAAGACGGAAGTTGGCGTATGTGCGTGGATAGTCGTGCCATCAATAAAATTACGGTAAAGTACCGCTTTCCGATCCCCAGATTAGATGATATGCTAGATTTGATGATTGGTGCATGTATTTTCTCTAAAATTGATCTGCGAAGTGGTTATCATCAAATCCGTATAAGGCCAGGTGATGAATGGAAAACTGCATTTAAGATCAAAGATGGTCTTTATGAATGGATGGTATATGCCCTTTGGGTTAACCAATGCACCTAGTACTTTTATGCGGGTCATGACGCAGTTATTGCAACCTTATATCAGAAAGTTTGTCGTCGTTTACTTCGACGATATACTAATCTATAGCAGGACAAAATCAGATCATTTTCAGCATCTAGACACAATTTGCCAACTCCTTCGCTAGGAGCGTTTCTATATTAATCTCAAGAAGTGCACTTTTATTAGTGATTCTGTTATCTTCTTGGGCTATGTTGTGACGGCACAAGAAATTAAAATGGACCTTGAGAAGGTCAAAGAAATTCTGGATTGGCCAATTCCTACTACACTCACTGAAGTTCGAAGCTTTCATGGTCTTGCAAACTTTTATAAGAGGTTCATTCGAAACTTCAGCAGTATTATGGCTCCTATCACAGAGTGCATGAAAAAGGGTGAATTTAAGTGGACTAGTTCTGCCACTAAAGCTTTTCAAGAAATAAAGCGTAAAATCACAGAGGCACCAGTTTTACCAATTCCAAATTTTGACAAGGTCTTCGAAATTGCTTGTGATGCTTCAAATGTCGGCATTGGGGTGTTCTAAGTCAAGAGAGACACCCGATTGCATTTTTCAGCGAGAAACTTTCTGATGCCAAGAAAACGTACTCTTATTATGATTTGGAACTCTATGCCGTTGTACAATCACTTCGTCATTGGAGACATTACTTGATTGGCAACGAGTTTGTTCTTTACTCAGATAATGATGCTCTGCGACATCTACATTCACAGCAGAAGATCAGTGCCAACCATGCCAAGTGGAGCGCATGTATACAGGAGTTCAGTTTCAGCATTCGCCACACAGCAGGAAAAGATAATTTGATAGCTGATGCACTTAGTCGACGAAAGCATTTGTTGACAACCATGACTGTTAGTGTACCATGTTTTGATCAACTCAAGCTAGCTTATGTGGATGATGAAGACTTTGGTTCTATCTATGCAGATCTCAGCAATGGTGATCTTGGTAAGCATCCCCATTATAGCATTCATGATGATTTCTTGTTTAAAGGTACACAACTCTGCCTCCCTGCCACATCCATTCGTGAATATGTTGTCCAAGAGTTGCATTCGGGAGGATGTAGTGGCCATTTGGGACGCGACAAAACTCTTGCTCTTGTCAGCGATCGATATTATTGGCCTCGAATGAAGACTACCATTATTCGCATTTGCGAACGATGTCGGACATGCCAGCTAGCCAATGGTAACAAGAAGAACACTGGACTTTATCAGCCTTTACCTGTTCCTCATACTCCGTGGGAAGACATTAGCATGGATTTTGTGTTAGGTTTGCCAATGACTCAAAGAAAAGTTGATTCTATTTTTGTTGTCGTTGATCTCTTTTCAAAGATGGCACAGTTTTATTCCATGTACTTCCACTAGTGATGCCTACAAGGTTGCCAAGCTCTTTTTCAAAGAAGTTATGCGTCTACATGGCCTTCCAAAGACTATTGTTTCGGACCGAGACACCAAATTCATGAGTTATTTTTGGAAAATTTTATGGATGCTGTCCAATACTAAGCTCAAATTCTCTACAGCTTACCATCCTCAAATTGATGGCCAAACGGAAGTGGTAAACAGAAGTCTTGGACAGTTGTTGCGATGCCTTGTTCGTGATCACATCACAACTTGGGATCAAGCATTACCTATGGCTGAATTTGCATACAATAATTTGGTCAATCGGTCTACTGGTACTTCTCCATTTGAAGTTGTTACAGGAGTTTGACTACGACTACCTGTTGATCTTGTCCCTTTGCCGGTAGATGCCAGAGTAAGTGCTGATGCTGAAAACTTCTTTCACCACATGCAACAAGTGCATGATGAGGTCCGCTGCCATATATCTGCTAGTAATGCCATCGTCGATTTATTGAATTTGCTGAAGGAGATATGGTCATGGTCCGTATCCGTCCAGAATGTATGCCTCTAGGAGCTTATAAAAAGTTGCATCCACGGAATGCTGGTCTATATAAGATTCTCAAAAAGATTGGTTCCAATGCTTATGTGCTTGATCTCCCACCTGATTTAGGTGTCACTTCTACCTTCAACGTAGAGGATCTTACCCTCTACCTTGGTCATGACAATGATGGTGTAACTGAAGAGCAGACTATTGCTCTCCCTTCGAATCTTCCACCTGTTGACGAGATTGTTGATGTGCTTGATGATCAAATTGTTTCTACTCGTCAAGGAGGTTTTCAAAAGTTCTATGTTCGCTGGAAGAATCGTCCTCTCTCTGATGCTACATGGATCATTGCAACAGATTTTCAACGCTTGAACCTAGATCTTTATGAGCGCTATCAAGCAATTAACTCGCCGGAGTAGAGTTCTTTCAAGCCGGGGAGAGTTGATGCAGTCCGACAGAAGACTAGGGCCCGCAGGTCCCCTGATGGACCCGCTTGATGGGATCCACATGATCTCTAAATTGGCAGAGCTTCCTATCCTATCTAAATTAGTAATATTAATTAGTTGCTAATAGGAACTGCTTTCTAAATTCTATTTAGGGTAGGATTAGGTAACTTCCTATTGTTAGAATTTTGATTGGTTTAGAAATTGTCTTCTATATATAAAGAAGAACCTCTTGTTATTTGTTATGCTCATTCAATCAAATAAAGTTATCGTGAGTTATTCTTCTGGTATGATATGGCTATGAGTATTGTTTTATGTGGAATCCCTTTGTTGGATTCGATCAACCTCATCCGAGAGGTTGGTCTATTCGATTGAAGGTCCGGGGCCGCTCCAGACAGCTGACCGAGAGTCGATTTGTAAGAAAACAGGCATCCAGCTGTTCTGACCGACACAATTCGGTGGGCTATTGGTTAGGGTTCGGTTAACCGAACTCATAACTTAGGTTAACCGAACCTTGTTTTTCTGCATTGTTCAACGGCCAGCTATTTGAACTGAGGATCCTGTCAGTTAACCGACAGGTCACCGAACTGCTACGAGCAGAACCTGGGAAGGCTCTTTTCAGCTGATCTCCAGGCCCCTATTCATTCAAGGCCTTTCCCAAGGCATGTACCTGCAATCTAAGAGCCTCCAATGCTCTCCAATCATCCATTCACCCACTAATTAAATTCACATCCTCCCACCAAATCTCAATTAAAGGTAAAAGGCCATGCATTGAGTAAAAATTAAAGAAAACTGAGAAGTAAACCATTTGAGTGAGGAGAACAAAGCATGAATGGAGTGCAGATGTTATTCTTGCAAAATCATTTACGAACCCAAGAGAAATCCAACATGCATTTGCTAGAGAACATAGATTATAAGCTAGAGTACTCAAAGCTGTAAGCATGTGCAGTTACAGCCCATTTCAGTCACTTACCTTGGCCACAAAAGCACCCAAATCACTCTCCCTAACCAACCAACCACCCCCAACCCCACCCCCAAAGCTGCTGGGAACACCTACCCACAAAATCCCCCAAAAACTCTCTTAGAAGTTAGAACACCCATAAAAGAGAAGACAAGAAGAAATTGGAATGGGGCTTTGCATGCATGAAAAGAGAGCTCCTAAGGGGCTGTTCTAGCCTAATCTAAGAAGATGAGAGGAAGATCTAACTTGTAAGAGCTCCAAATCCAATTAGAGAGAACTTGCTCAAGGGAAGGGCTGCCCAGAAATCCCAGGAAAAATAGGTTTGTTGGAGAGGTGGGAAGGTGAGGAGCACAACCCTGAGCTTGGAATTTCCAATAGCAAGAGAGATGGGCTGGTTTTGTGGGAGCATGCATGGAGAAGAAGAGAGAAGGGACAGCTCCAGGTCTGCTGGAAAAATTCTGCTGGAATGAGATAAGAGAGGAGAGAAGAGGGCTGGCTCTTTTAGAACAAGGGGGGTGTGGGCCTTACCACTAATAAACTTTGAGTGGATTAAAACTCTGGTTTCTGGGCCTTGGATGGGGACTCAACAAAGAAGAGAGAAATGATCCTCATAAAATCTAGTTTCCAAAAAGCATAGATTTGACATGGTTTAGGGACCTCAAAATTTGGGCTCAGATTTTAGTGTGAAAAGACTGTTTTGCCCTTGGGGCTGGAAAACTGATTTTTGGAGCTTTAAATGGACACAGGGTGAACACGAAAGTCGTTGGGAATGATGAGATCAGTCAAATGAAGTCGAAATGGGAATTTTCGAAAATACGAATAACCCCCCAGGCTTACCATGAAATCACACAAACGGCCATTAAACTAGGTTCAATGGCTCTCAAAACTCCCCAAAGCAATGGAAAAGCTATTCTAACCCACAAACTAACTCGATTAAACTCTAATCCTACTTAGAGAGTCAACACACAACTTAATTAGCACTAATTCAGAAATTAGGGGCCGGGGTCTTACAAAAGGTCGTCCAGTGCAGCTGCATTTATACAATCATTAAATTCAGCTGGAACCAAAGGACGAGTAGTAGCACACCATATTTTTCATAGGTCCATCGTACCACATTGAAATCACTGGCTGCCATCCATGGTTCCTGAATAACCATTGAAAAGGCATAAATACGTTGCCAAAGATCTCCTCTTCTAATATAACCATTATATTCATAGCATATAGTGAGAAGAAAAGAGTAATTAAAAACAGATACTGTACAATGAATATATTGAAATCCATCTTCTAAAATTTGATTTTTGCAAATTTTGGATTCCACATCAACCAAATGTGAGATGACATACAATGTTTCAAATTACAATGATCCAACCAACCAAGAGGTTTCAACATTTTTTGCTGTGCTATCAATACAATAAATCTTGTGTGTTCAACCATCATTGTTGTTCGTGTAATTTCTTCCTCATTAGCCGAGGAGTCCCCATCAATATTAGAAAGAGCATGAAACCGGTTAGGGCTGGTAATGCCTCCAACAGTAGATTGGGCTTTTGCATAAGCTGCATTTAGTTCTTCATTCACTCTCAGTCCCACCATCATCAATATCAACCCCACTAGCTTGATTCAAGTCGTCTATCAAAGACATCCCTTCCACATTTGTGGCTGGCAAAGGATTGACATTAGAAATGACCACATGGGGTGGTTCATTTACTGATTCTACCTCAGTATTGTTCTTCGTTTTTGGACCCCATTTTTGTTTGACTTGTTACACTTCTTGAATGGATAGGGTCACCATGCATATTCAACCTTTTGGGGAATAGTATGACCATCATAAATTCATAATTCATTTGAATTATTGAGGGGAATTTACAATCAATAACCACCTCAATTCAAACCCCTGCAAAATAAAGTCTTGTTCCAAGTGCAGTCAAATGGTCCATATATAATGGGTTGCCTATAACACTGGAAAGTTTGCTTGGGCTAGATGCCGATCTAAAACAGAAGTTTAGAGTTCGGAATTATACCCATCTTGAAATAGTATTCAATTCCTCTTTGCATAGAGAAATTTTGGGGACCATCTTTTCAGAACCAATGGGTGTCCATTAATAAACCAAGGGCCTTTCTCCAACATGCATTGGCTATCATGAAACTTTGGAAACTAAAAAACAAAAAACCCATCATCCAATGAATGGAAGTGGACATCAGGAATTCTCCATGCCTTTAGCATAGAGTTTTTAATAGCAGTGGAATGAGGCTCTTTACCTATCACATATCCAAAAAGTGAAGTTCCCCATATATGTTTTGCAGCCGTGACATCTTCATGAGCAAATTTGAAATCAAAATCAGACGAATTTCAGATATCTGGATTCAATAGGCTTCGGTTCAAATAATGAAGGCCAAGTAACCCGATCACCTTTTTGAGCAGCAACAGAAGATTTAAATGCATGGATATCATGGATTTGTGTCCTTAACTCAGATGAGTAAGTGTGCGTTTGAACTTTGATGATGCTGGGAAAAAGACATCATGTGCTTGAATTTGATTAACAAATCCATCTCGGATTGGAAGAACTGGACAATCATGATGATTGCCATGGGCCACATGGTTTGTAGATGGCGAAGCCTTTTGCAAGTCAGCATTAGCGATACGTGGTGCCATATGCTTTTGAGAAGGACGGCTGTCCAAATTTGATTGAAGAAATTGATTGAATCCTGATCATGCATTTGGGATCCAGAAGTTTTTTGTATCCAGATCTGGGCTGGGTCACTTTTGCTCTCGCTGAACAATCTTGATCTCGAACCGACTATAGCTGTGTATTAGAAAAAAAAAAAAGAAAAAAAAAAGATTTTTTAGGAGTCTTAAGAGGTAGGATCATATTTCCATGAGTAAGCTTGAATCATATTGCCATTTCAAGAGTCCCATTTGCATACTTAGCATATCTGTTTTGAGGCCAATTGCTGATCTGGAACTGGATCTTCAGTGTTTTGGTTCATGCCGGATCTGGACCCAACAAATAGGATCCGTCAGATCTGCATCCAGAGGAAGATCCATCCTTTTAAATGGATTTGGATTTGGATATAGCATGTTTTTTTCTGGAGCTGACATTTACATCCCCACCTTCTATGCCCAAGAGTCTTTAATCAAGTTTGGCCACCATTGAGCACAAGGTACCAGATCATGACTCATGGATGTCTGAGTTTGACAAATTCTGTGTGTTTGAGAGAGGTTGAACTTAAACCTTTTTAAAGGAGTAGGAAGAGGAGACATTTTTTTTTAGCTTTCTTTTTTTCCTTTATTGAAATTTATATTCAACTTGTCCTTGTGCAAGCTCTTATGAAAACCATAATAGCCAAGAAATGAAGATGTCTGTTCTCCAATGGGTTGTGTGTGGGTCAGGTGGGCTTGAACTTTGAAAAGGGAAGAGAAGGAGACTTTTTTCTTTTCGTTGCCTTTTTCCCTTGATTGAAATTTATTTTGAACTTGTCCGTCTCTTATGAAAAATTGAAAACCTTAATAGCCAAGAAATGAAGACGTCTGTTGTCCAATGGTCAGTTTTGAAATAATTAAAGATAATTGCTTGGTTGACTGAATTCTAGTTTAATTTAACCCAGTGGTTGACTGAATCCATCTCAGGCCTGGTTTCTAAACTCCAAATTAGGAACTTTTTATAATACTTTACAGTTCAAATATGCAGATACAGCTTTTCTTTATCTTACGCATGCTTCGATCTAAAACTTTTATGATATTTCAAAACTATCAGTACCATCACCATGTGTAAAAATGGTTGGCATATCTGGTTATTAATCAAAGATTACATAATTCTTCTATATATTATAATTTTGTAAAATGGTGTCTAAACCTCTTATTCACCTCAGTTACAGAATAAATGTTTCCATGACAAGTAAAAGGGGAAAACTATCTGGTGATTAAGCTCAATTTTTTATTTTTTATTTTTATTTTTTATTTTTTATTTTTTATTTTTTATTTTTTATTTTTTTGCAGGCTTGGATTGCTGAGATGGCAGCATTTATCAAGAGTTTGGACCGGAAACATCTTGTCACCGTTGGGTTGGAAGGATTCTATGGTACAACCGAAAAATCGGGAGTGAATCCTGGGGATTGGGCCACATCACTAGGATCTGATTTTATAAAGAACTCTGCAATTGAGCATATTGATTTTGCTTCAGTTCACGCGTATCCTGACAGCTGGTCAGTTTATGTTGCTCATGACATTGTTTTGTGTCTGAGGAAGTGTGGTATCCTTGGACCCAGCCACAGTTTGGTAATGCAGACTCTGGATCTGATGGAACCCACGCCAAGTATAGACCATTCTCCAAAACTAACCCAGATTGGAAGGCCCTAACTTTTTCATATTGGATGCAGACTAACTCAATGGCAAGTTAGGGATTTCCTATAACAAGTTATAGACCATTCTCAATATCCTATAACAAGTTATGTAATCATTTCACCTCCGCATCCATGGCCATTGAGAATGGTAAGCAATAGGGCTTGCCATTGAGTTATGTAATCAATAGACCATTCTCAATGCCATGTATTGACCATTCTCAATGGCAAGGCTATCGATCCATTTCCTCATGTGTACTAACTGAAGACATGAGGATATGGGTCAAGGATTACATGATTACTATGGTCAAGGATTACATGACTTATGCTTCTAGTTGGAGTAGAAGTCTATTTTCATTTTTCCTAAGTTTTAACCGTATGATTTCTGAAGATCAAAGCATCTCTCTTGTAGGTTACCAAAAGCAGACCTAGAAGAAAAGGTGAAATACCTTTCACTTTGGGTGGATTCCCATGTGAATGATGGCAAGTACATCCTGAAAAAACCGGTTCTTTTTACAGAGGTTGGGTTGTCTTTCCACAAAAGAGCAGAAGGGTCATCTGATAGAGGTATTTTCTTAAAGACAGTTTATGACAAGATTTACGATTCAGCCAAGGAAAACCAAGCTGGAGCAGGAGCCTTGATCTGGCAGCTACTGGATGAAGGAATGGAGGAATATGGTGATGAGTTTTCGCTGGTGGCATGGGAACACCCTTCTATATATAAGCTCATAATTGAACAATCTTGCAGATTGCGGCACGTATTTGAAAAAGATGAAACTGGGACTAAACTCAGTAACTCAAGTCTCTGTACATGATTGGCATTTAGCAATCAATTTGCATAGGTTGGGATTATATAAATCAGTTCAGTGATTTCAAAAGAAGAAAAGGAGTTGCCTATCCTGGATGATATAAAATTAGCTTTGTGTGAATGGTATAGAAAAGGATCAAATCAGAGACCTGCACAGGGAAGCTGTATTACAAGTTCCATAAGCTTAGCATGTGTTTTGATGTACACCCGGCTACAAGTGGCGTGATGATTTTGTTGTTACAGATGGCTATCTGTTTTGTTCTGAATTTGATGCAGCACAGAAGATGGAAACCACATTAGATATTGTCCTGTTTCCCTTCCTCAAATCATTATCAACATTTAATGCTGTTTCAAACACAGAGCTGGTAACCACTCATTCTTCCAAAATATTCAGAAGCAGTTGCAATTCGGAATTGCATCAAAGGGTGGACAATAATTTAATGAGGTTAGGATTATTTTTAAGTTGGGATAAATTGATATGTTGATCATCAGTTGCAAGAACACATCATCTTGGGTCTGCAAGCACGTGAATGACATAAAACTGGCAACTGATACAATTGTTTCACAAAAATTATATGTTGAGGATCTGTAGAAGTTAAAATAATGTATTCTTTGATTAGTACTTTTGTACTTTTAAATTTAGTCTGCATGTGTCAACCGATTGCTCTTTGGTGAATTTCATATTCTCATATTTGTGCTTCCAAATTGTAAAACCAATGGTTGCTTATATCTTATGTCGTTCTTTCTTTCCCTTGGATTCAAAATTATAGTTATTCAACTTTTGCCTATGAGTTTTTTGTCTCAGTGATCCAAACTCTTGATATGATGGACCTCAATTTTGACGATGATGGACAGAATCTCCTCGACCATAATAAAGATCTTAGCCACCAGTTTGTCCTTTCCTGTTGAATTTGGAATTTTGCTTTGTTACTTTCTTCCATCTATTTTTGTCAAGCATAACTCACTTTATTAGTAAACAATCTTTACATCTAGTGCGCTATACATTTCCTTTTGTTTGGTCTTTGTAATACATTTATGATGAGGAATGTTATGCAAGTGGTTGCATCAGATGTATTGTAGGTCATATACAGCTGGAGTTTCATTGGACCCAAAGACCGTGAATGGGGTTTGGTGGTCTGGATCTCAAATTAGTTTGGGTTTTTTGGCTGGGCTAACCAAAGTTCAGATTTTCCAGGTGCAAGCCTGGCGCAGTTGCATTTATTGATCATATGTTGTAGTCCTTCCATTTTATCCAGGAATACAATCCTAACATGTAGAATGGTTGATCAGCATTTTTCTTTATAACAAAATAGGTCCAATTCTCAATTCAGAGGCTACTTTTGATCCAGCTCATGTAGATTTTACCCACATGTCATTTGTCACCTACATTTGATCATTTCTCACCTTTGTGTGTATTTTACTTTGACCTATGGATTAAAAGGATCCATTAAGCTTGATACTCAGTGCCTGTCTTGATATTAGGTGTCACGCCCCTAGAATCCAATCGGTACCTAACCGCATCCATAGGGCATGAGAATCGGGGCCAATTAAAATCTTCTCCTTAATTGCATCTATTGCCACAATTCCGAGTGGATCGAAGTCCGCTGTGAGGTTATGAATGATTATCAGTCATCATAATCAAATCGGGAAATCATCAATACATACAATCTGCGCAAATGGTCACCAATATACGTATAACAATGTCAAAGCTGATACAAGTAACAAAAGGGCATTTTACTTAAGGTTCAATTACAAAATGCGTTAGAGTTTCAATTGGATGGTACTGATGATCACTGTGATTAATTGGGGCTCCAGAATAATAAGATGTGGATTTAAATTGGTGAGACAGTTTTAGTCCAATTGATCCATGGATGTTGATAGAGGGGCCTACTTGTGGTAATCGGGAAGTTTAGGGTCTTCATTGTAATTTATTCCTAAGACCGGGGTGCAATTGTATTTATATAGTGATGTTATTTGCAATTAACTGTGGACCCGGATTGCACATGAGATGTGAGGTCGTGGTGTCCCAGTTGGAGCCAACTTTTTATGGAATCCCTAGTGGTCCCCACGCTAGCCCAAGTTATTAGAAAGATACTAATCCTACTAGAACTCTAAGATGAAGGAATTAGAAAGTTACTATTTCTATTTGAAGTGAGACTTCTAATAGTGATAATAGTAAGGTTACTAATTTGTGTGGAAGTAATACTTCTATTTCAATTAGTACAAGAGGAGGAAAGGAGGTTGCTTAAAGCTATAAAAGGAGAAGCAAGGGGGTTGGGACGTCTACTCTCTCTTGGATTTCACGCCAAGCCCTCCCTATTGTGCAAGAGTTGCACATCTCTTCTAGTTACTTCTAATTCTTTGAGTTTCTTGAAGGGTTTTCTCTTGAAGTTTCCACCAGTCTTCTTGAGAAGAGAGATCTGATAGGGGACATAGCGTGGAAGACTAAAAGGTCTTGGAGATCCTAAGTTGCTTATAAAGAATGAGTTTCTTCAACTAGCAAGTCTTTTTCTCCATTAGAGAGCACAACCAGGCTCCAAAGGTATAATATGCTTCTCTATTAGTTGTGGATTATTTTTGTTGCATGGTGTTGCTTATTCTCTATCTTTTTGATAGGTTATCATTGATGTACATGATAGATGAGTATGAGGGATTGCATCCTGGATATGGTTTATGGCCTTATAGGTACTTGATCCCTGAGTCAAGTGGGTCAAAAATTTTGAAATCCTGTCCATGAGGCCCACATATTTCCAACAATTGGTATCAGAGCCTTACCTCATCTCTAATCATGTTAGATCAACGATCTAGATCTAATCTTTGCATGAGATGTGAAGAGGATAGACCTAGGGCTTTGTAAGGATCAGATTTGATGTTTGTATGCCTTTTGAATCTGGTATGAATGATGTAAAAGGGGCTAGTTCGGACAAGAAGAGGAATTTTCTGCAGGTTTCCCTAGCAGGTCGCTCAAACCCCGCCGGGGGACACCCCCAGACCCCCTTTACAAAGCACATGTTATATAGAAGTGGCATCCTGGTTTTGTGAGTTGTTTGAGATACTAACTTGCAGGTGATAATGTCCTCTCCATATGACTCACAACTCTTACTTTCTTTTATATGGTTATTGGTTTATTTGTGGCTAAGTGTAAAGGGCATCATGGTTTCCTTGGTTTCTCGTGAAAGGGCAAGGCATGATGAATTTCCCTATAGCCCTTTTATTTCCATGTTTAGATTACCATGTAAGTCTCATCCTTGAGGCATAGGAATTTATGTAATTTTCAATAATTTGTAAATTCTGGTGATGTCCGAGACGAAGAAGAAAAGTGAAGTTGGACTCCTGATCAAAGAATTTGAAGATTACCAAAAGAGTTTTGGTGATGCCCAAAGAGTTTGAGGAATTCCAAAGTTTTGGAAAGTCTAGAGGTCCAAGAAGTCTATTCTGCTTGGGCCATGTGGAGGAGATGACTAGTTTCTAATTTTAGCACTTTCTATTTGTGGATGGTTACTTGTTTTATAATGTTTTCAAATCTGATCTAAAGATAGCAGTTTTCAAAATTTGTCAAATCAAATTAATTTTTGGAAAGAGTTCTAATTAGAGTTGGTGGGCCCATGAGATGGATCCATTGGTAACACTAATTTAGAAACTGGACTTTCCTTAAAATAACTTGACTTGGAACCAATCATTGGTCATATCATGAGATGATTTGATGTCTGTATTTATGGGCCCATATACATATAAGGAAATTCTCAATTCTAAAATATTAAGTGGGAGCTGGGCATTTATATTTAGAAATCCCCATGGTTTTCCACCATAGGTCCATTGTAAGGAAAGTATTAGCCTCACGCCATCTTGAGAATGGCCTTTCCCCACGCAGGGCTTGTATTGATCTGGTTACTAGATATGGATCTCCTATGGATAGTGTTGGTGAGACGGGGCGGGGGCCCACTCCCCAAGGAGGAGCTGCCCGCAACGGTTGTCATGCAATGCTAGTTGGTGGGTCACATTTAACTAAAATAATGATATAGTATCCCCAAGGATTTGCTTCATGTATTTTAGAAACCGAAGTCAATCGGAAGTCATACATTATTTGGTATGAGATACCTAGATAATAATGAATGATGACGATCATGGATAGTTAGCCATAATCATAATTTTGACCAATTTTGATCCGCACCAATCTATGTGGTATTTGCACTCCCCAAGGAGGCATACCCTGGGGATTGGGATTCCGATGTATTCTGAATTTTGTGGTATGAGGATTCCTACATAAATTTGGTAGAATACCAAACCCTAATGTCATTTAAATTCATTAACTGAATGTATGGTTATCTGCTATAGTATTTCAAGCATGAAATCGAATAGTTTCAATCCACTTGCGACCATCCTCAACCAGAATAAGTTGGTAGGATCCAACTATGTAGACTGGAAACGGAACCTGGATATTGTCTTGACTGCTTCAGGATATAAATATGTCCTTACCAAACCTCCCCTTGATGAGCCTGGCCCGGATGCATCGGAAGAAGAAAAGGAACTTTACACCAAATAGGTCAAAGACGATGAGATGGCCAGATGTTACATTTAGATATCCATGTCTAGTGTTTTGCAACACCAACATCAATCCTAAAAGACCGCATACGATATTATATCGAACTTAAAGGAGATGTTTGCGGAACAGGGCATGCCTGCCTAGTAGGTAGGCAGCTATGAGGGTGCTCATTAGTACCAAGATGGCTAAAGGTACATTAGTACAGGAACACATGTTGAAAATGATGGACTCATTAAATGAGTTAGATGTACTGGGAGCTGCGATTGATGCAAAATCGCAGATCGACATAATCCTTGAGTCACTGCCAGAGTCATTCAACAATTTCAAGGTTAATTATAATATGAATAAGATGAATCTGACTTTGGTTGAGCTGTCTAGCCAACTGGTAGTGACTGAAGGGATTATGAAGAAGAAGCCAACTGCCCTAGTGACAGAAAAGTCAGATGTCAAGTCCAAGCCGAAAGGCAAATGGTGGAAAGGCAAAAAGAAATCAGTTCCAAAGGGTCCTAAGGTGGAGAATGGTCCTAATGGTACGCGCCAAGGCTAAGGGTTCAGGGACAAAAGGAAAGTGTTTCCATTGTGGTAAGACAGGGCATTGGAAAAGGAATTGTCCAGAATATTTGTCTAAGAAGAAGACCTCAGGTATGATTGAGTCACTTATTTTTTAAGTTAGTTTTGCAACCTGTACTTCAGAATCTTGGTGTGTGGACTCTGGGGCAACTAATCACATATGTAATACGTTGCAGGGGTTCAGGGAAACCAAGAGGCTTAGTGACGGAGAAATCATTGTCAACCTAGGATCTGACGCTAAGGCGGAGGCTGTTTCAGTGGGAGTCATTACTTTATGTTTTTCAAATAATAAGTTGGTTTTGTCAGACACATTATTTGTACCGTCTTTACGGTGGAATTTAATTTCAGTTTCTAGTTTGGTGAATAAAAGTTATTTCATTACTTTTGGTACTGAAGTTATCATAAAGAGGAATGGTACTTTTGTATGTTCTGGCAAGGTAACCAATGGGCTTTATTTGTTAAGTCCCATGATGTATGAGACAAATGATACTGAAACAATTAATAGACCATCATTAAAGAGGAAGTCATCTTCATCTAATCCAACAAAACTTTGGCACGTGAGGCTAGGTCATATAAACCTAAATAGGATTGACAGGCTAGTGAAAGATGGTATCTTGCCTTCATTGGTGGTAGAACCAATGCCTGTCTGTGAGTCTTGTCTGGAAGGCAAAATGACCAAGAGACCCTTTTCATCTAAACGCAATAGGGCCAAAGATTTATTGGAATTAGTGCATACTGATGTATGTGGACCCATTAATGTCAGGGCTAGAGGAAGATATGAGTACTTCATCACTTTCATAGATGATTACTCAAGATATGGATACATATACCTTATGCACCGCAAGTCCGAGGCTTTTGAAAAGTTCAAAGAGTTTCGAGCGGAAGAAGAAAAGCAATTAGGTAAAAATATCAAGACTCTTCGATCAGATCGAGGAGGGGAATATCTCTCTGCTGATTTTATGGGATATTTATCAGAGAATGTGATTCTATCACAGTTGTCTGCTCCTGGTATGCCTCAACAGAATGGAGTAGCAGAAAGAAACAACCAGACTCTTTTAGATATGATCAGGTCTATGCTGAGTTTCTCAGGATTACCTATATCCTTTTGTGAATACGCCTTAGATATTGCGATGTACATACTAAACCTCGTACCGTCTAAGTCTGTACCTAAGACTCCCCGGGAGTTGTGGTCCGGGCGAAAGCTTAGTCTGCAGCATTTACACATTTGGGGTTGTTCGGCACACGTGCTGAAGGTTAAGACGGATAAGTTGGAATCGAAGTCGGAAGTATGCACGTTTGTAGGATATCCTAAGGGAACTAAAGGATGGTTATTCTATAATCCCAGAGAGCAGAAAGTGCTGGTGAGCACCATTGCAGTTTTTTTGGAGGAAGATTATATGATGAACCAGAAATCTTTCGAAAAGGTGATCTTGGAAGAAATTCAAGAGCAATCAATTCTAAATCCAAGTGAGACCAAACTTGAGGAAGAACTGCCCTTACCAGACCCAGTAGTTACACCAGTGCCTCGTCGTAGTGGGAGGATTGTCAGAGCTCCTGATAGGTTCTCGTTCTTGGGAGAGTCTTACGAGGCAGTCCCGGATGAATCGGAACAAGATCCCTATAACTATGATGAAGCAATTAATGACATAAATTCGGGACGTTGGCCAGATGCTATGAAAGCTGAGATGGAGTCTATGTACTCCAATCAGGTCTGGAGACTTGTGGACTTGCCTGCCAATATTAAACCTATTGTGCGCAAGTGGGTCAAGAAGAGAAAAAGAGGACCAGATGGTAGAGTGGAGACCTTTAAGGCCATGCTTGTTGCAAAATGATATATTCAGAAAGAGGGTATCGATTATAAGGAAACCTTTTCGCAGGTAGCCATGCTCAAGTCCATCCGGATACTCTTATCCATTGCGGCTCATCTCGATTACGAGATTTGACAAATGGATGTCAAGACGATGTTTCTTAACGGCCATCTTGAAGAAGACATCTATATGGTGCAGCCAGACGGTTTTGTAGCTAAAAACCAAGAGCAAAAGGTTCGCAAGCTGCAGAAGTCCATCTATAGATTAAAGCAGGCATCCCGAAGCTGGAACATCCTTTTTGACCAGGCAATTAGGTCATTTGGTTTTTGTCAAAATCCGGATGAGTCATGTGTGTACATGAAAAGTGAAGATGACAGGGTAGTTTTTCTGGTATTATATGTCGATGACATCCTTCTCCTCGGGAAAGACATAGGAATGTTGTCCACAGTAAAAGTTTGGTTAGCCAAGACTTTTGATATAAAGGACTTGGGAGAAGTTAGCTACATCCTAGAGATCAAACTTCATCAAGACTGAAAAAATAGGATGATTGGCTTATCCCAGGCTGCATTTATAGATAAGGTACTAGTACGATTTGCTATGCAGGACTCCAAGAAGGGTATTACACCTTTCAGGCATGGAGTGCATCTTTCCAAAGACCAGTGTCCCAAGACACCTGAGGAAAAGGAGCAGATGAGGTTGATACCATACACTTTAGCTGTTGGTAGCCTCATGTATGCTATGCTATGTACTAGACAGGATATCTGTCATGCAGTGGGCCTAATCAGCAGATATCAGTCTAATCCAGGACCTGAACATTGGACTGTTGTAAAGTGTATTCTCAAATACTTGAGAAGGACTAGAGATTACATGTTGATTTATAGCAGTGATGAGCTCATTCCAGTCGGATACACAGATTCTGACTTCATGTCAGATAAGGATTCCAGGAAATCCACTTTTGGTTATGTATTTATGCTTGGTGGCGGAGCAATCAGCTGAAGGAGTATAAAACAGGAATGTACCGCTGATTCCACCTCGGCAGCTGAATATGTAGCGGCTTGTGAAGCAGCTAAGGAAGTAGTATAGCTCAAGAGATTCCTTATGAAACTTGGGGTGGTACCTTTGGCATGACAGCCGCTCACGGTTTACTGTGACAGCAGCGGGGCAGTCGCTCAGTCCAAAGAGCCCAGAAGCCATAAAAGCCAAAAGCATGTACAGAGGAAGTATCATTTAGTCAGAGAGATTGTGCAGAGAGGTGATATAGCTGTTATCAAGATAGGCTCTGTAGACAATCTAGCAGATCCCTTTACTAAGCCTTTGACTGCGAAAGTCTTTGAGCAGCATGTAGACGGGATGGGCATAAGATGCAACCCTGACTGGCATTGAGCCCAAGTGGGAGATTGTTACATTGTATGGACTCAATCAATCAGATGATGTAATAAATTGATTAATTTCTTTATTTATCAATAATATCATGCTTTCCTTTCATAAGATGAATGGTGTTTTACTACTTAATGCATATGACCAATACATATGACATAATGGTTCATGAGATGAACTGCGTCCCATTAGTATATTAAATGTGATATATGTGTATGGATAAGATCCACACACGGGAGACATGTGTCACAAATCTTATACTTAAATATCTTCACAAATATGAGATTGGGCATCTCATCTGATAAGGTTGCAGCATTTTGATCACTATGAGATAGTGTGATTTGTCTCAATCATTAGAATGTAAGATTCTGGATCACAGTGCTGGTACATTGGATATATTGAAGGACCATGAGAAGCACCTTATGGAATAGTGTCTCGAGTTTAAGGTTTGCTCTCATAATTCCTTAGTAATAGGCTCTCAATCCTGAGATATTGATGAACTCAAGTTTCTATCTATTCATTTGCTTTGAGTCACAAATGAGTAAGGCCAACTGTAGGTCAACACATCGGTGTCTTGGGTACGTCGTAGTAGGACTGTGGGAACATCCAATGGTCAAGATGGAATCTATCTACATTATCCCATTGTGCCAATTAATGGATTTGTCATTAGTAAGTGTGCACCCATCTCGATTAAGAGTTAATTGGATGATACTGATGATCACTATGATTAATTGGGGCTCAAGGATAATAAGATGTGGATTTAAATTGGTGGGACAGTTTTAGTCCAGTTGATCCATGGATATTGATAGAGGGGCCTCCTTGTGGTGATAGGGAAGTTTAGGGTCTTCATTGTAATTTATTCCTAAGACTGGAGTGCAAATTGCATTTATATAGTGGTGTTATTTGCAATTTACTGTGGGCCCGGATTGCACATGAGATGTGAGGTCGCGGTGTCCTAGTTGGAGCCAGCTTTCTGTGGAATCCCTAGTGGTCCCTACGCTAGCCCAAGTTATTGAAAAGATACTAATCCTACTAGAACTCTAAGATGAAGGAATTAGAAAGTTACTATTTCTATTTGAAGTGAGACTTCTATTAGTGGAAGTAAGACTTCTATTTCAATTAGTACAAGAGGAGGGAAGGAGGTTGCTTAAAGCTATAAAAGGAGAAGCAAGGGGGCTGGGACGTCCACTCTCTCTTGGATTTCACGCCAAGCCCTCCCTATTGTGCAAGAGTTGCACATCTCTTCTAGTTCTCTTCTAGTTCATTGAGTTTCTTGAAGGGTTTTCTCTTGAAGTTTCCACCAGTCTTCTTGAGAATAGAGATCTGATACGGGACATAGCGTGGAAGACTAAGAGGTCTTGAAGATCCTAAGTTGCTTACAAAGAATGAGTTTCTTCAACTAGCAAGTCTTTTTCTCTATTAGAGCACAACCAGGCTCCAAAGGTATAATCTGCTTCTCTATTAGTTGTGGATTATTTTTGGTGCATGCTGTTGCTTATTCTCTATCTTTTAGATAGGTTATTATTGTTGTACATAATAGATGAGTATGAGCGATTGCATCCAGAATATGGTTTATGACCTTATGGGTACTTGATCAAGTGGGTCAAAAGTTTTGAACTCCTATGCACGAGGCCCACCTATTTCCAACAATACCTAGATGATATGTGAGGCTCTCAAGTACTAGCCCAACGACACCTCACTTCTGCCATGCTTCACTGGTGGTGCTCCTCATTCGACGAATCCTATAGGACCACCTCAACCACCTACACAATAGGGCTCCACTACCGAAGCTCCAAACGTAGTATCGTCAGATTACGGTAATTTGGTGGGCAAATAAATGTGAGTAACAATATAATATGCATCAAATAGAGTAATGAGAGTAATAGATCATAATAGCAACAACATACGGTTGCACAGTATCTCACATAATGTACGTTGGCCCGATGGTATACGACCACCTCCCAATCTGCAGACGGTAACCTTACACATACAACAGTTCTAATCTACGGGTAGGCGCCCTAAACCATGGGAGCTTATATCCACCTTGTAAGACCCCGACCCGAGTAACTTTGTTTAGTGTTCATTAAGTCGTGTGTTAGCTCTAAGTGTGTTTAATGGATTTTGTTTCAGTTGGGTTTAGAATAGCTTTGTTATAGCTTTGGGGAATTTTGAGTGCCTTTGTGTTTCGTGGGGCCCTTTGGGGGTTCCTTTTTATGACTTTTGCATTGCTTAGGGGATTACTCGAGATTTCATTGAATTGTGTTTTTATTCCGTTTTACTAATCATGTTGATCCCGTTCCCGTTCCGAATCCCGAAACCCGACTTTCCTAGCTTCAAGGGCAAAACAGTCTTTTTACACTAAATCCGTACCCAATATTTGATATTTTCAAAACCCGCGAAACATATATTTTTTGAAAATAAGAAATTTCGACGATCATTTCTTCTTTTTTCGTCGATTTCATCCGAAGTCCCAAAATCCATGATTTTGATCCCATAAAGTTTTTAGTAGTGGAGCCCACTCCACATTTGCTTATATAAGGTGAACCATCCCCTTCCTTCTCCTTTTCCAGCACAACCCATATTGAGCTAGGACTTTTTCCCCTTTTCCCCTTTCTTCCTCTCGCTTTCTCTCCCTCAATCTCCACCAAGCCTTGCACAAATTGAGAAATGAGTTCCACCATCCTCTTCCTCTCCTTCAAGACTCTTCATTGACACCATTTTTGAAGAAAATCACCATCTCCAAGATTTGCTTTGGGCTAACTCTTGCCATTAGAGGACCTTCCAAGTAAGCTCTTTCCCTAATCTCTTAGATATGTGTTCTTCTAGTCCTTGAGAAGCCCCATTTTCATCATTGTGGACTCCCTTTTCTTTTTTCATTGTTTTAACCCATTTTAGGGTGTGTTTTGGGGGTTTTTGTAGAGACTGTTGATCTTGAGCTTGAGAGAGTGATTAGAAGATCCTTTTTGCTAAGCTTGGACCTAAGGCAAGTGGATGAAATGATGAGCTTAAACATTTGTTGTTTTATGAAGAATGTGGTTGGTTTGGCTTTTATGTTCACATTTATTAACTTGCATTGATTTGAAGTAAATACGCATTAAATAGTTTTGGTAACTCATTCATTGTCATAGAAATGAGTTTCATAGTCATTTACTTATCTCTTGTTTTTGGCATTGAATGAATCTTTGTGATTATGGGTTTCTCTTCTTCCTTTTGTGATTAAATATGTAGAGAATGGAAGTGATTGGATGGATCCTTATGGAGGTGTTGATCGAGATTTGAATGGTTTTGAATGAAGTCTCACCCTTCTCATTTTGATGAGAAAATGTGGCTCAAAGGGGCTGTAAGAAGGAGAGAAAAAGTAGAGAGCAGAACTGTTCCGGAATCAGTTCCTCGACAGTTCGCTCGAGCGACTTGTCCAAAAATGACTCCGAGCCATTCCAGTATACAGTTTGCTCGAGCGAACCCACTATTTGCTCGAGCGAATAGTCCCAGAATTTTATTAGAGCATCACATAACCTTGTTAGTTCGAGCGAACTATATATTCGCTTGAGTCACAGCAGAATAGAAATGCACAACAACGCAGGCCACAACAGATTCAGAACAGGCCACAGCAGAGAGGGTAAATCTATGCTGTCAATACAGCTGATGCAGAGGCAGTAGGAGATGTAGGGGAAGGTACACTCCTTGTTTGTGGATTTCAAGCTAGGGTTTTATTTGACCCTGGCTCTACTCACTCCTTTATCTCTCCAAAATTTGCAAAGATGATTGATATGCATGTTAGAGAGTTGGATTTTATTTTGACTGTGGCTACCCCTATAGGTAAAGAAGTTATATGTATGACTTTTTACCCTAGTTGTTCAATTATGATAAGAGAATTAGAGTTACAAGCAGATATCATTTTATTGGAGATGTATGATTTCGATGTCATCCTAGGGATGGATTGGTTAGCAGGGTATCATGCTACATTGGATTGTTTCCATAAGACCATCACCTTCAAATTAGAAGAGACACCAACAGGGGTGTTATTTCGAAGAGACAGGAGTAATCCTAGTACAGAATTTATTTCAGCGTTGAAGGCGGATAGACTTCTAAAAGATGGATGTGAGGCCTATTTGGCATTTATCACGGAGGATAAACGGTCCCAAGGGGTGGAGGAGATCCCAATTGTTTAGGGAATTTCCGGATGTTTTTCCGGAGGAGATTCCAGATTTACCATCCATTAGAGAGATAGACTTCACTATCGAGCTATTACCAGGGACCACTTCGATTTCCATTGCACCTTATAGAATGGCTACGGTGGAATTGGGAGAATTAAAGACACAATTGCAAGAATTGTTGGACAAAGGTTTTGTAAGACCTAGTGTTTCCCCATGAGGAGGTCCGGTATTGTTTGTTAAGAAGAAAGATGGTTCAATGAGAATGTGCATAGATTATCGGAGATTGAACCAAGTAACCATCAAGAACAAGTATCCTTTGCCAATGATAGATGAATTGTTTGGTCAGCTACAAGGTGCTTCTTACTTTTCAAAAATTGATTTGAGATCCGGTTAAATTAGCTTAGAGTCAGAGAATCAGATGTATTGAAAACAGCTTTCCGGACAAGATATGGACACTATGAGTTTCTAGTGATGCCATTTGGATTGACTAATGCACCAGCAGTATTCATGGCATTGATGAACAAGATATTCGCAGAGTACCTGGACCAGTTTGTAGTGGTATTCATCGATGACATTTTGGTGTACTCCAAGACCAAAGAAGAGCATGGAGAACACTTGAGAATAGCATTGCAGCTTCTGAGAGAGAACCAGTTGTATGCAAAACTCAATAAGTGTGAATTTTGGCTAGAGCAAGTAGTATTTTTGGGGCACATTATCTCCAAGGAAGGATTATCAGTAGATCCGTCCAAGATTGAGGCAGTAGTACAGTGGGAAAGACCGAAGAATGTGTCAGAAATCAGGAGTTTTCTAGGATTGGTAGGTGTAAGACCCCAACCCGAGTGACCTCGATTAGTGTTGATTAAGTTGCGTGTTAGTGCTAAGTGTGTTTAGTGTGTTTTGGTTTAGATTGGGTTTAGAATAACTTTGATATAGCTTTGGAGAATTTTGAGTGCCTTTGTAATTAGTGGTGCCCTTTGGGGGTTCCTTTTTATGACTTTGCCTGTTCTTGGGGGATTAATTGAGATTCTTTGGATTTGTGTTTTTATTCCATTTTATTAATCTCGTCAACCTCTACAACTTCGATGTTGATCCCGTTCCCGTCCCGAATCCCGAAACCCGACTTCCATTGCATTAAGGGCAAAACAATCTTTTTACACTAAATCTGGACCAAATGTTTGATATTCCCGAAACCCACGAAACATATACTTTTTGGAAACTAGAAATTTCGCTGATCATTGCTTCCTTCTTCGTCGATTTCATCCGAGGTCCCGAAAATTACTATTTCAGCCCTTCAAGTTTGTTAAGGGGTGAAGCCCACTTGCAAATGCTTTATAAGCACTCATCTCCCTCCTTTCTCCTTTTCCAGCAACTCTCTCTAGCCTAGGCTTTTTTCTCTTTGTTGTTGTTCTTCTTCTCCTTGCTTTTTCCATCTCTAATCACCACCAACCTTACATCATTTGATCTTCTTCTTCCTCTCCTTCAAGGCTTTCCATTTATACCATTGTTGAAGAAAATCTCCCTCTTCAAGATCCCCTTTGAGCTAACTCTCTCCATTTGGAGAGTCTACAAGTAAGTTTTCTTCCTAATCTCTTAGATTTGAGTTCTTATGATCTTAGAGGAGCTCCATTTTCAATATTGGAAGCTCCCTCTTTCTATTTCTTTGTTTGACCCATTTTAGGGTTTGTTTTGGGAGTTTTGTAGAGATTGTGGATTTTGTGCTTGAGAGGGTGTTTAGAAGATCTTTTGCTTAGCTTTGGACTTGAGGCAAGTGGATGAATGGTTATTTTGAGCTTTTAATGATTTTGATAAAATATATTGATGACTTCATATTACTATTGATTTGTATTGATTGAATTAGATGTGCATTAATGACTCTTATTAGCTCATTAAATAGTTTTGGAAATGTGTTTGGTGGTTTGCATTTATTGCTTAATGGTAATTTAAATGAACTCTTATGATATGGGTTTCTCTTGTTCTTTGTGGTCAAATGTGATGGAGGAGAAGAAGATGTTTGATTGATAATGATGAGAGTGTTGATGTGAAGTTTTAAGGATGTTAGAAGGAGAAATTGGAGCCTCCCATGTGGAGTGAAATTGTGGTTAAGGAAATTGTAAGAAGTGGAAAGAAAATGGGAGCAGAGCTGTCCCGGAACCCATTTCTGGACAGTTCGCTCTAGCGAACCTGGTGGTCGCTCGAGCGAAGTGTCCAGAACAGGTTCCAAACCATTTCAGTAGACAGTTCGCTCGAGCGAGCCCCTTATTCGCTCGAGCGAACCCTCCCCGAATTGTATCAAGCTCATCATAGAACCTCGTTAGTTCGAGCGAATCATTTGTTCGCTTGAGCCAGCTCGAGCGAACCCCTTATTTGCTCGAGCGAACTCTCCTAGAAGGTTTATCAGAGCGTCACAGAACACTGTTAGTTCCAGCGAACTATTTATTCGCTCAAGCCAACATGTTCGCTTGAGCGAACCCGTTATCCACTCGAGCGAACCTCTCAGAAAGCCATTCCAGAGAGGTCGTCGCTCGAGCGAACTTCCTATCCGCTCGAGCGATCAGCACTGTTCACCTGGGATTATTCTGTGAGTAAAAATGAAATGTTTATTTGATTGAGAGGCTGTTGTTGGGAATCCTATTGTAATGGGAAAACTAGTAACCATTGTGTAGTACCCATTTGAAAAGAGAAATCAAATCACAAGCTTTCATTTAAGTTTTGAAAATCCTAAGTGTATAATGAGCCCGGGATGTCTCCAAACTCAAGGAGTGCCAATTCTTATTGTATATGACATACGGGACCTTTATTCACTTTGATTGAATTTCTAATCCCGATATTTGTCCTGAACCTCTTGAATTATGATTTACATTCCCCGAAAATACTGAAATCGCAATTGTAGCATTTTGCTAATCCCGCTATGCACTTCCCGTTTAAAATGATATTTGTGCCTTTGAGCACCCCGTCCCGCCCGGTTATATAAATGCATCATATGAATTGTACATGTCTTGATTTATGATATTTAACCTATGAGTCGGCACCACTAAGCTTGGATAACCTTGCTGGTCTGATCCATTGACTTGGAAATCCCCCTCTCGTCCTGCCAGCTGCAGTTTGGATCCCGCTACCCGGTTATTACCGTGGTATTGTCCCAATGCCGCAGATTACTACTATGGTTCCCGATGCTCGGTTCGCTACCGTGGTCATGTCCCGTATTTATTATATATATGTATATGTTATTTATGTTGCATCTCCTCACTTCGGTGACTGAGATCAATATCCTGATATGCTCATGTCACTTCAGTGATAAAGGACTTAGCTTCATGTGGTTGCCATCTTGTTGTTTCCCGTTTCTTTGGATACCTTACATGTGTTATATTGCATTTATGTTTCAAATAAATGATCATCCTATTTTATGAGATTTATTGTTTTAACAAGTTTAAATGTTTTCCAAGGTAAATTTAACTATTGTTTATCTTGTCACCATTTGTCAAACCGTTGTGTTTGACCCTTGTTTTGGTACTCAGGTTCCGTTGTTGGCTTTCCTGAGGAGGAGCATGAGGAGGCGGTCGGAGAACCGCAGCATTTAGTCAAGTGGCACGCCGATGATGTCGTTTAGACATTCGGGTGCTTGAGCTACGTAACATTTTGGGATAGAAATTAACCAATTCTTCTGGGAACATGATATTTTGTTATATTGGCCTTTGTTAGCTTCTATTTTTGGGGAGTTGTAATTAAATGATTTGGTTATAAACTTTAACTTACTTTTGGGAATTAGCTATTGATCATTGCTCATTTTGATACTGGTATTAAATATGTGTTAATCTTGTTATCTTGGACATGAATGTAAGAATTAGATTTGCTACACGCTTCCGCACATTAAAAGAAATATTCATGTTGATGTGATATCCTCACCGCGGACACCTGTGGGAAATCGCTTATACGAGTGGCATCATTGGTGGACTCGTATACGTTTTGATTAAATTAATTCATAGTGTTGACATGGATTGGATCATTCATTCATAATCATTAGCGTCCCGATCTCGGATCAGGCTTGCGCTTGCGTGGGACCCGGTCCGGGGCCGCGATAATAGGCTACTACCGGAGTTTTGTGCAAGGATTCTCGTCGATTGCTTCGCCTTTGACGAAGTTGGCAAGGAAGAATGTGCCTTATGTGTGGTCAGACAAGTGTGAGACAAATTTCCAAGAGCTTAAAAAGAGATTAACCACAACACCAGTCCTTACTTCGCCATCTAGAAGCGGCGGTTTTACCTTTTTTACGTATGCTTCGAACATTGGACTTGGATGTGTGTTGATGCAGGAAGGAAAAGTGATAGCCTATGGATCCCGGCAGCTGAAAGATCATGAGAAGAACTATGTAACACATGATCTTGAGTTAGCAGCGATCGTTTTCGTATTGAAAATGTGGAGACATTACCTCTATGGAGAGAAATTTGAGGTTCACTTCGATCACCGCAGCTTACAGTACTTGTTTTCTCAGAAGGAATTGAATATGAGGCAGAGAAGATGGATGGAATACATCAAAGATTATGATTTTTCAATCAAATACCACCCAGGGAAAGCAAATGTAGCTGCTGATGCCTTGAGCAGAAAGTCAGTAGGCTTAGCGAATCTCAGTGGCACCTGTATTTTTTGAGCAATTTGAAGAGTTGAGTATAGATCTTCAGCCACTGAAAAAGGGTGTAATATTAGCCAACATGTCAGTGTCAGAGCATTCCTTCATTCAAAAGATCAAGGATAGTCAGTTGCAAGATCCAGAGTTGGCCAAGATATCAGAGCATATAGCAAATCGTCCTGACTTCTATGTTGTAGATGGAGTTATGTACTACCGTGACCGTTTGTGTGTGCCAAACATTGAAGAATTGAGAAATGATATCATGACAGAGGCTCACAGTACAAGGTATTCCATGCATCCAGGCAGTACGAAGATATATTAGAACTTAAAGAGCAGATTTTGGTGGAACAACATGAAGAGAGAGATAGCAGCGTTTGTCTCCCGTTGTATGACATGTCAGTTGATAAAGGCAGAGCATCAGAAGCCTCCGGGGTTATTGCAACCGTTAGAGATTCCGGAATGGAAATGAGAACACATAACCATGGATTTTATTTCCGGATTACCGAGGACTAGCAAAAGCAACGATGCAATATGGGTCATTATGGACCATCTCACCAAGTCAGCTCATTTCATCCTGATGAAGACAGGAAAGAAGATGCACATGTTACCTTTGGCAGAGTTATTTGTCAGTGAGATTGTCAGCAGACACGGTCAGCCAGTTTCCATCACATCTGGTAGAGACAGCAGATTCGACTTGAGATTTTGGAAGACATTGCATGAGTCTATGGGTATGAGATTACAGTCCAGTACAGCTTACCATCCTCAGACAGATGGCCAATCAGAGAGAACAATTCAGACTCTTGAAGATATGCTCCGTGCTTATGTTAGACTTTAAGACCCAATGGGATGAGACTCTACCATTGTGTGAGTTCGCGTACAACAACAGCTACCACTCGAGCATTGGAATGGCGCATTTTGAGGCATTATATGGCAGAAGGTGTAAAACACCTGTTTGTTGGGAAAAGTTGGTACTCGCAGTTTACATGGGCCAGCCATGGTGAGTGAAACCAGTGACAAGGTCAAGCAGATTTAAGAACGCCTGAAAATAGCCCGGAGTAGACAAAAGAGTTATGCAGATTCTCACAGAGGGGATCTACAATTCAAAAAAGGAGACAAGGTCTTCTTGAAGGTATCACCGACTAGGGGAACATTGAGATTTGGGCAGAAAGGTAAGTTATCAAGGAGATACATTGGACCTTACGACATTGTGAGTAAGATTGGTGACGTGGCTTATAGATTAGCCTTACCACCTAAACTTTCCGGCGTACATAATGTTTTCCATGTGTCTATGTTGAAGAAGTATGTCCCCGATCCTTCACATGTACTCCGGCATGAACCTTTGGAAATTAGAGAAGATGATACCTATGTCGAGAAGCCTATTCAGATCATTAATACAATAGAGCAAGAATTGAGGACACGGACTATTCAATGGGTGAAAGTACTTTGGGAGAATCATGGACCGGAAGAAGCAAAATTACGAGACCAAGTGCAGAAGAAGTATCCACATCTTCTACATGAGGTAAGTTTTATATTTTATTTGGTGGACCAAATATCCCAAGGGGTGGAGGATGTAAGACCCCGACACGAGTGACCTCGTTTAGTGTTTATTAAGTCGTGTGTTAGCTCTAAGTGTGTTTAGTGGATTTTGTTTTAGTTGGATTTATAATAACTTTGTTATAGCTTTGGGGAATTTTGAGTGCCTTTGTGTTTAGTGGGGCCCTTTGGGGGTTCCTTTTTATGACTTTGCGTTACTTGGGGGATTACTCGAGATTTCATTGAATTGTGTTTCTATTCCGTTTTACTAATCATGTTGATCCCGTTCCCGTTCCGAATCTCGAAACCCGACTTTCCTAGCTTCAAGGGCAAAACAATCTTTTTACACTAAATCTATACCCAATATTTGATATTTTTGAAATCCACGAAACATATACTTTTTGAAAACTAGAAATTTCGACGATCATTTTTTCCTTTTTCGTCGATTTCATCTGAGGTCCCAAAAGCCATGATTTTGATCCCATAAAGTTTCTAGTAGTGGAGCCCACTCCACATTTGCTTATATAAGGTGAACCATCCCCTTCCTTCTCCTTTTCCAACACAACCCATATTGACCTAGGGCTTTTTCCCCTTTTCCCCTTTCTTCCTCTTGCTTTCTCTCCCTCAATCTCCACCAAGCCTTGCACAAATTGAGAAATGAGTTCCACCATCCTCTTCCTCTCCTTCAAGACTCTTCATTGACACCATTTTTGAAGAAAACCACCATCTCCAAGATTTGCTTTGGGCTAACTCTTGCCATTAGAGGACCTTCCAAGTAAGCTCTTTCCCTAATCTCTTAGATATGTGTTCTTCTAGTCCTTGAGAAGCTCCATTTTCATCATTGTGGACTCCCTCTTCTTTTTCATTGTTTTAACCCATTTTAGGGTGTGTTTTGGGGGTTTTTGTAGAGACTGTTGATCTTGAGCTTGAGAGAGTGATTAGAAGATCCTCTTTGCTAAGCTTGGACCTAAGGCACGTGGATGAAATGATGAGCTTAAACATTTATTGTTTTATGAAGAATGTAGTTGGTTTGGCTTTTATGTTCACATTTATTAACTTGCATTGATTTGAAGTAAATACGCATTAAATAGTTTTGGTAACTCATTCATTGTCATAGAAATGAGTTTCATAGTCATTTACTTATCTCTTGTTTTTGGCATTGAATGAATCTTTGTGATTATGGGTTTCTCTTCTTCCTTTTGTGATTAAATATGTAGAGAATGGAAGTGATTGGATGGATCCTTATGGAGGTGTTGATGGAGATTTGAATGGTTTTGAATGAGGTCTCACCCCTCTCATTTTGATGAGAAAATGTGGCTCAAAGGGGCTGTAAGAAGGAGAGAAAAAGCAGAGAGCAGAACTGTCCCGAAATTAGTTCCTGGACAGTTCACTCGAGCGAACTTACAGGTCGCTTGAGCGACCTGTCTAGAAATGACTCTGAGCCATTCCAGTAGACAGTTCGCTCGAGTGAACCCACTATTTGCTCGAGCGAACAATCCCAGAATTTTATCAGAGCGTCACAGAATCTTGTTAGTTCGAGCGAACTATATATTCGCTTGAGCCAACACGTTCGCTCGAGCAAACCCATCAGTCGCTCGAGCGAAGCTCCCCAGACAACCATTCTAGAGAGCTCGTCGCTCGAGCGAACTACTTGTACGCTCGAGCGATGATCACTGTTCCCCTGGGGCTGTTCTGTGAGCAAACCTGAAATGTTTAGATGATTGAAAGAGCATTGTTTGAACCCAATTGAAAAGAGAGACCAAATCACAAGCTTTCATTTAAAAGTTTTGAAAACCCTAAGGTGTATAAAGAGCCCGAAATGTCTTCAAACTTAAGGAGTACCAATTTATATTAAAATTGACATACGGGACCCTTATTCGCCTTGATTAGTTTTGAGTCCCGATACTTGTCCCGAAAATTATGAATTATGATTTATCATTCCCGAAAGTATTAAAACTGTATTGTAGCATTTTGCTAGCCCCGAAATGCATTTTCCGTTTGAAATGATATTTGTGCCTTTGAGCACCCCGTCCCACCCGTTATTTAAGTGCATCATATGTATTTCGTACTTGTTTTGATTTATGTCATTTGACCTATGAGTCGGCACTACTAAGCTTGGATAACTTTGTTGGACTGATCCACCGACTTGGGGATTCCCCTCCCGTCTCGCCAGCTGCAGTTTGGATCCCGCCACCCGGTTATTACCGTGGTCTTATCCCGATACCGCAGATTGCTACTGTGGTTCCCGATGCCCGGTTCGCTACCGTGGTCATGTCCTGTATTTATTATGTATATGTATATGTTACTTATGTTGCATCTCCTGACTTCAGTGACTGAGGTCAACATCCCGATATGTTACTTATGTTAGCTTCGTGTGGTTGCCATATTGCTTGTTTCCCGATTTCCTTAGATACCTTACTTGTTTTAAATTGCATATATGTTTTGAATAAATGATCCTTTTGTTTTATGAAATCTATTATCTTAACAGGCTTATATGTTTTCCAAGGTAATTTCTTTTATTGTTATATCTTTTCACCCACCTTCCAAACCGTCATGTTTGACCCTTTGCTTTGGTACTCAGGTCCTGTTGTCGGTTTCCCCGAGGAGGAGCTTGAGGAGGCGGTCGGTGAACCGCAACGCTTAGTTGAGTGGCATGCCAATGATGTCGTTTAGACATTCGGGTGTCCAAGTTACATAACATTTTGGGCTAGGATTAACCATTCTTTTTGGGAACTTAATATTTTGTTTATATTGGCCTTTGTTGGCCTCTATTTTTGGGGTAATGTAATTAAATGATCTTGGTGTAAACTTTAACCTTCCTTTGAAAATTAGCTAATAATCATTGCTCATTTTGATACTGGTTTTAAATATGTTTAAGTCTCGTTATCTTGGACATGAATGTATGAATTAGATCTGCTACACGCTTCCGCACTTAAAAGAAATATTCATGTTGATGTAATATCCTTACCACGGACACCTGTGGGAAATCGCGTGTATGAGTGGCATCTTTGATGGACTAGTATACATTTTGATTTAAATTAATGCATAGTATTGGATTGTGCCTTTCATCATTCTTCTTCAATCATTCATTAGTCCCGATCCCGGATTAGGCCCGCCCGCTAGGGGACCCGGTCCGGGGTCGCGACACACCTAGGGTGCTTGACTCGAAGAATGAAGGACTACACACTTAGGGTCTCAACCAACCCCTGGTTGGGTATCACAACCAAACACATAGCAAAGCTAAGCAAAGAGGATTGCTCCAAACGCATATTGCATACAACATACATGAACCATAGCTGGGTAGTCCTCGATACCTAACATCCCACAATTGTCCTCCACATGCACACCAAACAATGTAAAAAAATAACAGATAGAGTGGATACATGATTAAGGGACCAAGGGACAAAGGTACTAACCGACCAAGGTTAGAGTTGTCTTGCACATATAGGGTCCATATGGTTCATCGCAGTGGATCCACGGGCTCGGGATGCTCGTGTGATCATTTGGTGCTTCTAAAGTTATTAGCACCCCAGAAAACCCCCTTGCCACTCACATGGCCCCATATGGGTCCCATAAGCGAAATCGAATCACCCGTGAGTAGATGTCAAGCTCACATGTCCCCTCACTAATAGACCAATTCTAATTTATTAATTACCTAGGCTGGGGATCGTGATTCTAGGGTTAAGGGTTCCTACTTCCCACAATCCAAGATCATGGAAAGATGGCCTACGGTTAGTGGTAAGCCCTTTTACAACTAGCCGTGGTGTCTCTACGGCTAGCCGTAAGGTCGTCAAAGAGGTCTCTGTTAGACAACACTCTCAGGATGCACAATAATCTAAGACAGAACCTAAACACACTGTGATCTCACCACGGCTAGCTGTAGTACATCCTACGGTCAGCTTTCTGAAGGTATTACGGCTAGCTGTAACCTTCAGAAATTCGAACATGAGAGGGGTTCAAGATGGATTTCAAAACCACATTCGTTACCACCTCCAAGGGGGTTTCTAGCACCACCTAAGGGCACTCCAAGGGCCACCATTTAATGCATGATTACTCCATTGTAAGGACCAATGCATCAATCACCACTAGCACACCCTAAAATTCCACCCGCCATCAATAAACACATAAATGAGCTTGTTAAAAGGGTAGCTACTCAATACATGCATGGAATCAACAATCAAGAGCATAATCATAAAGTTTCAAACGTTTATTCACTTGCCTTAATGAGCTTTCCACAAAAACCCTCTTTTTGGTGCTTAGGGTTTTCCAAATCTTGAACAAACACCATACTCTCACCAATCCAAGATATAACCCCTTTCCCTACATGCCAAACAAGAAGAAAGAACCTATAAATCATGAATGAATGCTCCTAGTAAAGAAAACAAGAGAACTACATGCAAAATAGAAAATGGTTACTTTCTAGGATGGAGATGGGAGAGGGAGATGGTGAAGTGATGGGGAGAGCCTTTAGAGCTTGAGGGAGGCCTACGAAAGAGCTTGGAAGCCTTGGAACGTTGAGCTTGGTGATGAGGAGAGTAGAGAGGAGAAGAGGCATTGCCGAGAAAAAAAGGAAGAATTTAGGGTTTTTATTGGAGTAGTTTTGGAAATTGCACATAAGACCCAAAGTTTTGGGGGTTTTACAACAAGGTCCTTGGGCTAAAGGGTTTGGGCTCATAGGTGGGTCTTGGGCCAAAATGGGTCCAATGACATGAATGCCATGCATGATGAAGACTACTAATGCACCTAATTACACCACAAAACTCAATTAATTAACACTAATCTTAATTAATTAAGCTAAAACCGGTAATTAAAGGCCAGGGGCCTTGCATTAGGTGTGGGCTAGCAGTCAAACAATGAAAGAACAAAAAGATAGGGGCTGTGTTGGAATCATTAGGATCATCACCATAGCCTTATCTGCCCATCTGGGATCGACTTTGTAACTTTATAATTTAGGGAATTTTGACCGTACAATTGCCGTTAGACATGACATTTGCTCCAGAACAGTCGAAGTTTAAATATTTCCCACTTTGTTGTGTTGGAAATAGGTAGGCCTCGTGGATAGGATTTCAAAACTTTTGACCCACTTGACTCAGGGGTTAAGTACCCATAAGGCCATAAACCATATCCAGGATGCAATCCCTCATACTCATCTATCATGTACAGTAATAATAACCTATCTAAAAGATAGAGAACAAGCAACACCATGTAACAAAAATAATCCACAACTAATAGAGAAGCAGATTATACCTTTGGAGCTTGGTTGTGCTCTAATGGAGAAAAAGAATTGTTAGTTGAAGGAACTCTTTCTTTGTAAGCAACTTAGGATCTCCAAGACCTCTTAGTCTTCCACGCTATGTCCCATATTAGATCTCTTCTTCTCAAGAAGACTGGTGGAAATTTCAAGAGAAAACCTTTCAAGAAACTTAAAGAACTAGAAGAAAACTAGAAGAGATGTGCAACTCTTGCACAATAGGGAGGGCTGGGCGTGAAATCCAAGAGTGAACGTCCCAGCCCCCTTGCTTCTCCTTTTATAGCTTTAAGCAACCTCCTTCCACTACGTCAAAAACGAAAATATACGACTGCAGGAATACGGGAACAACGACGGCCAAGGCAGTCGTTCGTTTTTCGACTGTGATCGGCAGTCGCTTCCTTCGTCGGCCAATGCATCGCCCCGTGATGGTGTGGCCCAAAGAGCCGACGGGCTTAACGAAAACGACTGTGTTTTTTACGACTGCCTTAAAAGTGTGGAGGCTGTCGTTTATATTGTTAAACGACTGCTTATGACAGTCGTTTATTTTAAATTCTGACATAGTGTTCCCTCCTCTTGTACTAATTAAAATAAAAGTTTTACTTACACATAAATTAATAACCTTACTATTACCACTATTAGAAGTCTCATTTCAAATAGAAATAGTAACTTTCTTATTCCTTCATCTTAGAGTCCTAGTAGGATTAGTATCTTTCCAATAACTTGGGCTAGCAAGGGGACCACTAGAGATTCCATAGAAAGCTGACTCTAACTGGGACACCATGACCCCACATCTCATGTGTAATCCGGGCCCACAGTTAATTGCAAATAACACCACTATATAAATGCAATTTGTACTCCAGTCTTACGAATAAATTACAATGAAGACCCTAAACTTCCCGATTACCACAAGTAAGCCCCTCTATCAATCTCCATGGATCAATTGGACTAAAATTGTCCCACCAATTTAAATCCACATCTTATTATCCTTGAGCTCCAATTAATCACAGTGATCATCAATACCATCCAATTAACTCTTAATCGAGATGGGTGCACACTTATTAATGACAAATCTATTAATTGGCACAAGGGGATAATGTAGATAGATTCCATCTTGACCATTGGATGTTCCCACAGTCCTACTACCACGTACCTAAGACACTGAGGTGTTGACCTACAGTTGGCTTCACTCATTGGTGACCCAAAGCAAATGAATAGATAGAAACTTGAGTTTATCAATGTCTCAGGATTGAGAGCCTATTGCTAGGGAATTATGAGAGCAAACCTTAAACTCGAGACAGTGTTCCATAAGGTGCTTCTCATGGTCCTTCAATATATCCAATGTACCAGCACCGTGATCCAGAATCTTACATTCTAATGATCGAGACAAATCACACTATCTCATAGTGATCAAAGTGCTGCAACCTTATCAAATGAGATGCCCAGTCTCATCACCGGTTGTGAAGATATTTAAGTATAAGATTTGTGACACATGTCTCCTGTGTGTGGATCTCATCCATACACTTATATCACATCTAATATACTAATAGGACCCAGTTCATCTCATGAACCATTATGTCATATGTATTGGTCATGTGCATTAAGTAGTAAAACACCATTCATCTCATGAAAGGAAAGCATGATATTATTGATAAATAAAGAAATTAATCAATTTATTACATCATCTGATGGATTGAGTCCATACAATCTAACATGTTGTTCATACAATAACAGTGTGATAGTGCACTTCCCATAGGATATCGCATAGAGCGATATGTGCGATATCGCACGGCCCTAGGACGAACAACTCTGTGGGAAACACTTAGACTAAACAGGGTAGCTGTACGGGCAAAATCCCTATAATCTATGATGTCTTTCCTTAAAATTTCAATAAAGCCCTTTTGTTTGCATAGAATTGAATTCTTAAGAATTGTAAGACATGTGTCTTTAAAAGAGTCTAAAATTGAAGAAATAAAGGTGAATGAATGAATATCCATGAATGGCTATCAAATAATTATCCCCATTTAATTGAAATAATCAACCCATTTAATTGAAAATAAATTAAGGGGAGATGGAAAATGATTTACTAGGCTGATGGCTGGTTATTGATTTACCATCTCACTTTAATTCATTTTCCATTCAAGGAATGATTATTTGGTATCCATTTTATGGATTTTCACCTCTGCTGCTTCGGTTTTAGCCACTTTTTATAAATACATTTCTTGGAGGTCCAAGGAGTTCAATTCTATATGCAAATAAAGGAGCCTTAATGTTTTTAGAGGTCTCAGTCATATAAGAAGTTGGAAAATGGATATTTATTGATTGGATATATGGAACAACTGTTAAACAGTTAGTATTCTCTTAGTGATATCAAAAATTTGAGTGGATCAAAATGATTTCTGTATAGGGATGTAAGAAGGTCTAGCCCTGAACCAAGAACCAGTTAAGTCTATTTTGCTGGATCTGGATCATCTATGAACTTCGATGGATCTGATTGGACTTGCACCTGACTCAATAACTAAATATATAGTAACGTTGTCTTGCATTATACATTATATTCACATATCAATCAGTCACACTGGTATTAAGGTATGTACCTGCCGGACCTGATCATCAATCATGTGCAAGGATGGCCCATACCCAGATTTTTTGGGGTCAGACCCTTTGGGTAAGCGGGTGACTGGATGTACCCATCGCTGTAGCATGCAAATTTTATTTTAATTTTTGATATTTTTACTTGCAAAAAAGTTTAAAATTTGTTGATGTAGTACAAAGTGCGTACAACATTGTGCTCAGAATTTGTACAGTCATCTTAGATATTCAACATGGAAGATCAATGGCTTCCTCTGGTTTATTTATTTCAACCAAAGACAGACTGGGTGACTCTCAAGGCTGGAATGGGGAGCCAACGCCATTTGATGTAGTGCAGAAAGGGCAGGAAGAGGCAGAAAAGAGCTGGAGGCTCCAATGAGCCGGATCAAGAAGAGGCTAGTGATACTGATGTTATCAGATATTCATGTATGATCATATGAATGCATGCAAACACTATGTATTTATTAATGAATGCTTATGACATAAAAATCTTAAAAGAGGATCAAAGGCAAACACATTTGAATTTATATGTACAAGAAAAGCCATGGGATAGGTGATAGTAAGTTAGCTTCCTCACCAATTTCATTTTCAATACTCATGTACAAAAGTCCACTAGTTTCTTACACTAAAACTTATAATAACAAGCTGCTTTAAACCACTGGGAACCTTTTAAGGACAGGGTCTATCTCCTCTTACTGATTCATAGGCCAACTTTAGGGCTGTTGATCATTTTTCAGATGGTGCTTGTGATGAAACATCTTTGCATTTGATTTCTCCTGTGCTTCGTGCCTGAATTTGCTTGTGTTTTTCTCTTTTTCTGCTTCTCTTAAATGATCTTTCTTACTTACCTAGAAAAATAGCAAACCAACAAAAACTGGTATTAGTTTTAGTTTGATTCAGTTGACACGTGAATAAGATGGAAGTAGTTACAAAACTCTTGATGGCAGTGGAAACAGTATACATTTGCACTTGTATGGTTGCAATTGCAATGATGAGAAATCTCTTATGGGAATGGAAACAGCACACATTTCCATTCGTATGGTTGCAGTTGCAATTATTATGGTTTTGGTTGTTTCAGAATTGGAAACTAGACTCAGTGTTGTGCTGTTTTCTCAGAATTCTCTGGCTAAAATAAACATCAGCAATTGGAGTTGCTGATGATTTGTGACGAGGAAGCACTTGAAAGTCACCCACTGAATGTGGTTTCTGCTTTCCCATGCTGCCCAAATTATAGTTTTCTAAACCAGCAGGTCAATTGGTGGACCCAGCTAGTTCCTTGATGGACCCGATTCCTTCCCTCTCTCCCGCTGCCTCCGCCCCGGGTCTTTCGGGGTGCGGCGGAGGGGAGGAGAAGAAAAAGGTAAAGGGTTTCAACATCTTTTTTTTTTGTACGGGTATGCCAATTTCACTTTTCTACTTGGAATTTAGAAACGGTGATCCGAAGATCCACCTTCACAAGTAGAAAGGGGAAATGAAACTTTTTCTAGTTTTCCATTGCACACATATTTTAAGAAAAGAGACAAAGGGGTTTTTTTTTTGAATGCCGTGAAAGGCGATTTCATTTGTTGCCGTGAAAGGCGATTTTGCCGTAAAAGGCGATTTACAAGTCTCATCCATTATGAAAGACAAGAATTGTGATTTTTGTCTCTAAAAGAAAAATAAAGTACAATAGAAATCAAGAAAAGGAATCTGACTTCTCATTCGATTGTGGGGACACGTTCAGATCGACGGTCGCGAGTTATGTATGGGCTCCTCCATCGTCCATGCAGACGAGAACACGATGCTTGGATTCTTGGCTCGGCTTTCTAACCTCAGATTTTTAAAGAATAAAGACCAAGAGAAGGTCTTATATCCGATAAAAAGCTAAGTAAACGGGCTGAAAAGCCACGTTTTAGCCATGTTGGTAGAAGAAGGGAGGTCCTTGGGGGGGGTGGCCCCCCAAGGGTGCTTCAATCACCTTTTGGTGGTCTTTGCAGCAGAGTTTCTTTTCTTCAAATTGGCAGAGGTTCTTCTGATTTCTCTGGATTTTCCGGGATTTTCCGAGCAATTTTTTCTGGGCCTTCTCCTTGGAAAAGCCCTCCTATTTATAGGCTTTTGGTGGCCATTAGGAGGGTTTATGAGCATTTAATACATTAATGCTCATAATGGGAGGAGTTACAAGTTTTAAATGATTTGTTTTGTAACTCCTTTTTCCTTGAATTTGATTGGTCGATGGAGATTAATGAGCCTTTGATTGCATTTAATCTCCATCATGGGAGGAGTTTCGTGGCTTTAATGCCATAAATCATCGGATTTGTAACTCCCATTTGCTTGCTTTTGATTGGGCCGTTCAAAATAATGAGTTAATGACCGCATTAACTTGTCATAAAATGGGTCATTTATTCTCATTAATTGGCCGCCAAGTCGCTTGAAGAGTCGCGGGCCGCGCAGTGTCTTTTGGAATTCTTCTCGCGATGATCGCCGATGGATCCATACATTGTTTGATGTCGGATGGCGATGAAATTTCAGACATTGATTGATCTCAATATGCCGGCAACATCCGTCCTGTCGATTTCACGATCGGGCGGGCAGAAAGTGTACTTTCTTTGACGATTTCGAGGCGTCGAATGATCATCCAATGATTTCGGCGGTGAATCCGTGATTTTAATAAAGATTGACGGATTTCATGCACGAAAAAATCAGATTTTGAAAAAATCACAGGGGCCAATCAACTCGGATCGCGAAACGGACCCGAAAAAGTGGGTTTCCGGCGACTTTTGGGTCGCCGGAAATTCCATGGTCGCCGGCGACCATGGGGCTGGCGACCATGGGCCATGGTCGCCGGCGACCATGGGCCAAGGTCGCCGGCGACCATGGGCCTTGGGCCCATTTTTTGGCCGCCTTCCGGTCGCCGTATCTTCGCCGTTTTTCGCTCTTTTTTGATGCTTTTTCTTCCTGTATTTTTCTTGACATTTCCCCTCATTTATTGGCCTGTTTTCCTTGGAGAAATCCCGTCGAGAAGCCACGGAAATCGGAGCACAAAGTTTCCTATTTTTCTGGAAAGCCGAAGACTTTGTTGTGCGGTTTTGCCGATTTTTTGTCAAGCATTGAAACTAGGCCAAACGATGTCGGAATGACCTGAAATTCGACGTGGAGCTTCTTGAGCATTAGATAGGACCAACCATAGGCTTTGGTTTGAGTTTTGAAGCCTTTTGGGGCCCCGCAAACGCTTGCCTTAATTTCGCCATGAGAGAAATGCCGAGCTTTGACTTGTGGTCAACCGATGTCCGATTGACCTGAAATTTGACAGGGAGCCTCCTGAGTAGTAAGTAAGACCAACCATGGGCTTTAGTTTGAGTTTTGAAGCCTTTTGGGGTCCCGCAAACGCTCGCCTTGATTTCATCTCGAGGAAAGTGCCGAGCTTTGAAACTAGGCCAAACGATGTCCGTTTGACCTAAAACTTGACAGGGGACCTATTGGAGTCATTTTGAGATGATCCATTAGCTCTAATTTGAATGCCATGATTCCGGGGTGCTCCGCTGCCGGTAGACCTGTTTTTGCTTCCTGAGAGTTGATGAAGGGTCAAACGTCGTCCGTTTGACCTGAAACTTGGCAGGGGGCCTTTTGGAGGTATTTTGAGACCATCCGTAGGCTTTGATCAAAGTTTTGAAGTCCTCGACACTGTCGCTGCCGGGAGCTCCTGTCTGGCTGTCGGAGGAGTGAAGTTGGGCCAAATGATGTCGAAATGGCCTGAAACTTCATGTGTACCCTTCTTTTGGCTGCTTTGAAGGATCTTGCAGTTTTTGTTTGATTCTGACAAGATCTGGTGCTTGAAGTGGCGCCTTCCTATTTATGGCAGGATGTGGCTCCATGTAGCTTTTGGTGTTGAAGGGACATAGTGACATTTTTGGTGTCAACATTCCTGGTGGAATGAAACATAGAAAAATATGTAAAAATTCATAAAGCAGATATTTTATGAAAATTCTATTTAGATTTTATGTCTTTAGATGCTCATTTAGGTACATTGTTATCTTCTACCATCTTACTAATGTAAATAACTTTTCACATTTTAACTTAATAACCAGAAAACTTGGCCAAACTAGGATGGGTAAAACTCATCTAGATAGTCGACTAAAGCAATTTAACTGGTTTCATTTCAAATTTTATCCAAATTGAGTTCAACTTGACCCAGCCACTAGTATTTACCTGGCTGACTGCACTCAGCTAATTTCCTAGTCTACGCATCAGGTCAGAAAACTGTACCACAAATGTACGGTTTAAAGGACAACTAGTGCATCCTGCACTGTAGTAAGCTGGTTAGGGAAACCAGTATGCCCCTCTTAGAAGTGCTTGAGTTCAATTCCTCCCAAGAAATAAGAAAAAAGAAGTCCCAAAGAAAGGGAAACTAATTCACAGTGAAAAGAACACCATCTGCTCCTGGACATTTGAACTTCTTGATGCAAAAAATCAGCCAAACACACCCAATCAGATGGTATTGAACTAGTCCTGAGATTGTTTTATTCAAAGGAAAAGAGAACTGAGGAGCTTTCACCTTGGTTGGCTGTGTGGTGAATTGGTAGGTTGGCACTGTTTTGCATCGCGAAACACTTCTTGAAGCCCTTAGCTTGTTTCTAATTGGTCTGTATCCATCATTGGCAGTTTGTTCAGTAATTGAAAGAGCATCAAACCCAATAGATGCATCATTTGAGGCACAGCTCTCCTTCTCTTCACCAGAAACATCAAATTTCATCTTGTTAGTCATAGATCTTCGATCACCCGAAATAGGTTCAAAACATTTGCTCAAACAGTCTTCAACAAGCATCGAATTTTCTGGCTGGCGGGTCGCCATCCATCTTTCAAGCCAACTCCATCCTAAGTTGGTTTCCACACTGCCCAAACGGGTTGGCTTCTTCTTTGTACAAGTTCTCAACTATCAAGAAAATCAAATTAACTTGAATTATTTCATGATCAAGGTTGATTTTTTCCATGCTTGCATAGAACTTTACCTGTTGAGAAAATGCGTAAGCTAAAGCTCTCTCACGACGGGTTGTTGCTTCCAACCTGTTCTGTATTCTCATCTTTGATATGTTGCTGCTCACTGTGCTGTCATCCCATCCTTCCTGCAAACAAAAGAGAATAGCATCAAAATGATTGCAAATCTTGTGTATCTAACAATTTCATGCTCTAATAATGACAATACGATTTTTGGATCCACAGGGTGGTTTGATTCTTTTGTTGTTTACATAAAATAATTTGAAATAAAAGATAAAAATAGCGGTTGTGGCAGGCGTGGCGGCCAGTTGTTGAAACGCTATATAGCGGGCGATACATAGCGGTTGTGGCGATACATAGCAGCGTAGCGGTATGAATTTCTTAAGTGTTATTATTTTTATTTTTATTTTTTTGACTCTTCTATAGGAATCGATCTTGAGTTTTTTTTTTTTTTTTTTTAAAGAGATTTGGAACCATATAAGGGTATAGACAACCATATGAAAGGCTGTTGAAGAGAAAAAGAAAGTATTATAAATTAAAACTGCTTGACTCTATTAGGTTTTAGACCATAGCAACGCTATTTTCAAAATAGAATAGCGGCCTCAACTACTACGTTCGATAATGCAGCGCAGCGGCCGCTATTTTGAACCATGCTTGAAACCATTCAGGCAACTAGACTAAAAGGGGTTCACTTAATCTTGAGAGTTCTGGAGATTTGAGTAGCCTTTTTAGCTCACAATTCCAGATGCAGAGATAGGATACTGAAATTGAGGATTTATCTCCTGGCACATCATCCCCCCTAATCTAGGGCACACAGGCATCACATCAAGTAACTAAACACTATGACAGGTATTCATAAGAGAAGAAAATAACAAACCTAACACAATTGATACTGTTAAACTGGGTATTTGTAGTTTGATTATTAGATTAATGGTAATCTAGGGTTTCTTCATCAAAGGCACGAAGAACCCTATAAAGAGAAAGAGAAGGAAATAGAGAAGGGAAGAAACTGGGAGAGGAAGAGCGTATGGTTGTGTTTGGAGTGTTGGGCCAAGACAACTATGCATAATTTTTTGAAGCCAAGACAACCTACTATGTATAGAGTTTTTAACTTCTCATAATTAAAAAAAAAAAAATCCCTCCATTTTTCCAAATTACATGAGAGTTCCCGTGATCTACTCATTTTTAAATGGGTCCCACAGTTAGTCTCATAACACTCCCCCTCAAGCTGGTGCATATGTGTTGACTTTGCTTAGTTGGATTGAACTTCACTCAATTGTCTTCTAGTTACTGCTTTTGTGAAGAAGTCTGCAATTTGATCATCTTTACTTGTGTATGCTAGCTGTATATCCTTTCTTTTGATGTTTTCTCTTATGAAGTGGAAATTAGCTCCCACATGTTATTTGGTTCATGATACATAGGATATTTTGCAAGTTTAATCATTGATGTATTGTCACAATGTAGAGTCATAGGTCCACTTTGAGCTTTCAACACCCATGAGCCATGACGCGATATTTAGGTTTACAGCTTGATTTTGTAACCAATACTTATTTCTTACTTTTTCATGGAACCGGATTTCCACCGACCATAATAGCACTCCGTATCAGATCTTTAGATCCTAACCAATCATCATCATTATAAGCTTCTGCCTTTATGTGCCCATGACATAAATATAAGAAGCCTTGTCCTGGTGCTCCTTTTAAGTATCTGAGGATCCTATGAACTGCAGTCAAATGATAAGTTCATGGGGGCATATGCATGAATTACTGCAGTCAAATGATAAGTTCATGGGGGCATATGCATGAATTGGTTTGCCAGACTTACAACATATGATATCTTAGGCCATGTGAGGGTCAGATAAATTAATCTCCCCACCAATCCCTGAATGATCTCTCATCATTAAATTTCTCTGCTCTGAGTTCATGATTCTTTTTTATGAGAGTATCAACTGGCTTGGCCCCAATCTTTCTTATTGCTTTGAGAAGACCTAGTGTATATTTACGATACGAAATGACTATTCCTTTCTTGAATCCAACAACTTAAATCCCAAGAATGTATTTTATCGTTCCAAGATCCATGATCACAAACTTTGTTCCTGACTAGGTCTTGAAATCCTTAAACCCCTAATAATTGTTGCTAATATCATTCGCATACACAATGAGCATTACAACTTTAGATTTTTTTTTTCTTTTCACAAATACAATATGATCAGCATGACATCTTTAATAGCCAAATTGGACAATTGCTTCACTGAACTTGTCAAGCCAAGATCGAGGTGAATGCTTCAATCCATAAGAGCCTTCTTGAGTTGACAGAGTTTTTCTTCCTAGTCTTCCACTACTGAACCCAGTGGATCCATGTGTGCAATTCCTGTTTTTAATTGTGTGATTATTATCTATATAATCTTGATTACTAGTTAATTAAATAGTTTCGCATGTTAGATTATCAACAGGTTAGATTTGGTAGGATTTTGAACTTAAAAAGAACTTATCTGTAATTTGAGAGATAGTTAGGGGGCTATATGTGAATATTAGATTTTTGTGTTCTTTGCTTGTTGGTTTGAAGATCTTATTCTGAACCATTTTTGTTCTTCCATTGTGATCATCCAAAGTTTTGTTTGATCAGAAATGATGCATTTTTATCACTGTGGACTAGATTACAATTTTTCAGAAATTTCAACCCATTCAAATTTCCAGAAAATTATTTCATTTTCTCCATTTCAGTTGACTCTCGTTTTCGCTTCAGCTCTCTTAGCTTCTCTTCCTTTCTCTTGCTTACTAGAATCCAGAATCACCGTCAAATCAACACCTTCTTCATCGTCTTCAGCAAGTTTTACCCTCCAACTTCACCTTCTTTCTCTGCTAGTTATCAGAAATCTAGAAGTTTGAGTTTGTTGGGGGTTTTGAGAGAGAAAGTTGGTTGGACTCTAAGTTAAAGGCAAGTAATTGGTATAATAATCCCTTTATGTATGTTCATTTCATTGAATATTAAGGTATTTCATGTTGGATACTTAAATTTTGGGCTCTACCAGATGATTTCAACAAAACCTCTTATCCTTTGAATTCATAAGGATATTGATGAATTAAATGGTAGCTGTAGTTGAGGGAAATATATTTTTGATGAGATTTGATGTTCAAATGATAGTTGATAATGTGTACTGTAATGCTTCGACATTTGAAACTGAATTGGAATGGAAATAGGAACTAAAACAGAACAGAACCAATTTCAGTATCAGAAATTTTGAAGCTTATAGCTAGGGCGTCTTTTATAGCCAAATTTCAGTATCAATCCAAAGGGGAGAAGCATTCTCAAAGAGCATAGGAAGATTTCTAAAGATCTAGCAATCAAGGAGAGTGATCGATCTACAACAAGGTTGAATTTATTTATTGTTCTTCTTTTATAAATTATTTAGATCAGTATGCTATGATCCATGGGATGATTTTTGGGTTTTTTTAGGGTTTTTCAAGAGTATTGAAACCTACATTCTGCATCTTTCCTGAAAATTAGTTTTCAAGAAGTTCATTAGAAACTGACTTATATGAAATTCTTTCAATATCTGTGACCTGAGATTTGGATTCTTTGGGAACAAAATCTACTGTCATAGTCTTTCTCATTCCAGAAAGTAAGAAATTCATTTAAATATTCTTGTACTATCTTATCTCCCTAATTATATTTTGCCAACTCAGTATCAAGATAAAACTTTCTGGCTATATTATCCTAATGATAAATTTTCCTTATATCAGGCCGCATATCAGATGCATTAGAAAAGGCCTGTAGCGATAAACTAAAGGAAGGACCAATGGTAGTGAGTATCCATGTTGCCCTTTTTGAATTATTTTGATTTCTCTGCTTTGTAGATTTCATCTATAGTTCCATCTAGATAACCTCATCTATAGTTCCATCCAGATAACCCCCAAGACCTTGTGCCATGAAAAAATGTTCCAAATGGAATGACGAACTAGAGTTTTTGTCCATGATTGCAAATAAAGCTTACTCACTGTTGTGTATTGAAACCTGAACCACATAATGCCAAGAAATCATAAAAAAATGTATAAAATATGGGCTGGGCAACCAAGATTTTTTGCTCATGTCCGGTTAGCCAGAACCATGCGAACTCACCTGCTGTAGGGCTCACCTTGCCTGTGCCAATCACAGGGGAGGTGGGGACAGAATGATCTCAGTTGTTCACTACCATTGGAATAAGGATTTCTCGCTCGAGATTTGTATAGTTGAGGATTTTACATTGATATTGATGTGTATTAATGCATATAGCTAGGAAAAATAGGATTTGGTGTATAAATCCACTTAAGTGAGGATTTTTAAATCCTAGGAGGGGTGGCAAGAATTTTTTATTTAAAATCAACCTTCCAGGTTATTTGACTACTTTATGCAACTTTTTGCAAAGTTTTGAACTAAATTTAACTATTGATTATAAAATTAGAGGGAGATGATGAAAAGTACTTCTCAAGACTGATGATGGATAAAAGGGAGTAGAAACTGACCTTGTTTTGCTTAAAAATCTTGAAAAATATACTAGATGTCTTAGAAAAATCAGACGACTGAGGAGGAAGTGAACTTTAGCTGATCCAATCTGTGATGGTGGGGCCCATAGTATGATCGGATGATTTGAAAAGTCTCGAGACTATGTATGCTAAAAGATAAAATCTATTACAATAAATCAAATTAGATGACTGGATGCCTAAATTTGCAGTAAAAGAAAAACGAGGTTGAGTGCATTGAAAGGATTTAAAAACCCTTCTTCGGATGAAAACAGTCCTCTATCAATGAAGCAAGATTCAAAATCCTTTCATATACAACTTTTTTTTATAACCTAGGGTAAATTTCACCTAACCCAGCGCTGGAGCCTATGGCCCTGTGTCCAAGGGACACGAACTAATTCTTAGGAGCACATGTAAACCCTCCTATCCAAAACTATGGGAAACGACCAACAAACGTCGATCACAAGACCTCTCCACTTCTGAGGTGTAGAGTCATATGCCGCATTGATACGTGGCTTTGATACCATATTAGATTTAACCAAGATAAAAATAGTTGACTTTGTACAAACCCAAATGTCTTCCCTCATAAATGTGACATTGGCCTCTGAATATAATGGGCCGTACGGACTCTACATTTATTTGTTTCTATCTTTAATTAAGAAATTACAACAAATCCGTTGATTTGTTTGTATCTGTAACAGATACGGATTGATCCTACTTATTTACATAGTTGACTTTATATAAGCCCAAATGTGTTTCCTCACACATGTGACGTTGGGCTCAGACTATGATGGGCCCCTCTACATTCTCCACAATTATCAAGCCATAACACCTTAGTTTTTGGAGTACAAACACTATTCCAATTGGAGGTAGGGGGACCTGACTAGTCACCTATGCACAAATAGTCTCATCTTTTGGGAGAAGTTCAAATATGTACTGGCCTTCTGTGAACTTCGCTTGCTTGTTTGCACAGCACAATTCAGGACTCAAATACAGTTCCAACTTATGCCTCAAGGCCCTGAATTTTGCATAATTCCTTTAAGTGAAATGGTGGATGCTTGGGGGCTATACTCTTCCATAGATGTGGTTTAATTCTTTAGACTCATTCAGTTTGCAACCCTATGGTCTTATATGGAAAGAAAGGAATTTGATGGAGGCTTATGGTACCGAGGGATGACCTTAACTCGAAATAGCAGAGTGGGCAATGATAGGGAAGGAGAATGAGGATAAAATAACATTATCCTCCATTGGGAGCATGTTTGAATAGCGGCCCAGTTAAGGACAGTTGATTGCTCGCCTAATCTCCAGCTGCCATGTTGACATTTACTATTGATGCAACAACTAAAAGTATGGCGTAATTATAAAGAGGAAGTATGTTTTATTTTTGGAGCATAAGGACTCTAATGAGGCAGACGTGTTGGCTAATTTGGAAGCATCAATAATTTTATCACCTTCGTATCATTAAACATAATTGTAGCATTTAAATTAGTTAAATCTGATTCTGCGAACGTTCTTGATTAGAAAACTAACTGTCATGTCGAGTCAAGTTGACAAGCTTTAGAAAAATGCTGGGGGTGTCTATTATTACCTTCAGTCTGGAGATCTGGCTTCGGGCTTTCTGCTGTGCTTTGTGATGAACAATCACATTTAGCTCTCGAATTCTAAGATCAGCAGAATCTCCAGTTTGGACCTCAATTGATGTACCCACAGATTCTTCACTTGGGCTTTCGGTACCTTTGATATTGTCTCTCTTACTCAACTGTTTGATTTCTCCATATCGATGCCTCGCCTGAATTCAGACGCTGAAATGGCTATAAGAAAAGCAAGAAAATACGCGCATTTTTCCAAGCAAAAGGCCACTCTTCAGTTTGTCCAGAAAAGCTACAGGTGAACCCCAACTTCAACAGATCCAGGCCATTTGTGTAGTTGCCAACGCAGGACTGGATCATGGCCTAAGAATCCTCTCAGTCAGATGTTAGCAATTATAGAAATAAATGATCTGGGTCACTGAAAGGAGAGGCACTGCCTGGTTGAGTTGTCAAGTTATACCCACACACACACAAAACAAAAAACAAACAAAAACAGGCCAATCAAGAATCATGAGAGCTAAAATTGGTCTATAGTTAGAACAAACCAGAAAGCCTCTAAATGCCGATTGAATAACAATGGCATCATTCTCTTGCTCTTTACGTTGGTTGGATGAATCCTGCTTTTCATCAGTCAAATGATCCTCATACTCTCCTGATTGGATCTCTAGTAGGTTTCCATCCTTGTTCAAATCTTCTGTAATGGGCTGTGTTACAGTTGCCTCAAAACTCCTGATGGAGGCCGAATCGTCCTCTGCAAGAACTGAATTGTATTCATCCCCACAAAAGTAGGATCTGACTAAACTCCATCTTCTTTTATCCACTCCATAAGTCCTTGCCTGATGAATTCAAGTCAAAAAACAAGCATTTCTCAGTGATTTAAAGCGAAAAAGAGCCACTTCAAAGCAAAGTAAAGAAGAGCCACTTCAAATCATAACACAGCGTGTGTAGATATCATTAGCAACTTATCCCCTCTCTCAGAGGTCAGCTGGAACAACCAAATATATATTATTCAAAAATTTTAAGTAAAAACCCCAAATCAAGGACCAATTGAACCCAAAACTCAAAGCAATTGAAATAACAATGTACAAAACACACACGAGGGGCAAAAAAAACCAAGGACCAAGAAGCGTTTCTATTCAACACCCATTGACCAAAACAGTATGAAGAACCAGACATTCAACTCGAAACGCAGCAAATTTAGAAAAAGAAAATCTCAAAGAAGAGCCTCAATGGGAAATCAAACAATTAAACAACTAAAAGGAAAAGGAATGGAAAGAATATTCTACTAATACATTGAAGAAGCACAAAAATAAGTACTTCTGTAAACGCCCATTTACCATAAGCTAGCATATAAACTCAAATAATGAAAAACAGAATCATACATAAGTACTTCGGCCAAATAATAAACCAAAGCTACAAGATTTTCAATTCAAGATCCTTCTACAAAACAAAACATTTCGGTTCAGGAAGGTGAAGAAGCAGAAGAATAAGAAGAAGATTCCAGTCAGGGATGAATTAGCATTTCTATTTTAACACACGTTTGCAAAAAAGACAAAAGAATCGGCACTTGATCAACCTGTAGTTTCGACAATTGGAAACTTCATAAAACATGAAAAATAATAGCATAAGAAGAATGTAATCAACAAAAAATTAGCATCTAACTTGACAAAAAACAACACACTCCATAAGCAACAAAACAGAAGCATTTCAACTCCAGAAGTCAGACTAGCAGCAAACTACGCAATAATAATGGCTCACATTGCCATCATGTGCACCCACGGAGCGATTCTTGGAGAAGACACTCCTAACGTGCTCTCCAGTTAGCCCCATCAAAACCACCAGAGACCTGAATTCTCAATTGGGTTCTCTCCAATTATAACATGACTTTCTCAATCTTTTCTTCTCACTTTCCAAAAGAGAAGGCTGGTGTGGTGTCAAACCATGCACTCTGACTAGTAATTACATTTTGCATCTCTCAATTTTGCTCAAAATTAGGAAGAAAACTAAATTGCAAGATGTATCATACTAACATGTCAGTAGCCAATCGGACCCTTGAAATGTGGAACCCACCATTACCGCGATGACTTATGTTTATATGAATTAATTGGAAGACTGTAGCTAGCCCATTTTGTGTTACACCCCAACCCAATTTAACCTTGATTAGTGCTAATGAATCGTGATCTAGTTAAATTAATTATGCTTAGTTGTTAATTATGATTATTAGTGTTAATTAGCCTCTATCGGCTGGGTTAGTTGAGCCTTGAGCCTCGGATATGTGAGTGGGAGCCGATTTGACTCGGTAGGGTAGAGTCGAGGGTTTTTTTTCGTAAATATCGATTTTCTCATTTTGCATCATTTGCATGTCATTTTGGCATCATCGCCTGTATTTCGATGAGTACATTGATTTCCGTGTTAGACTCTACTTCATTTGAGCTGCCGTTGAATATTTGGACCCCCATTTGACTCAAAATGAAAATATGTAATTTTAGTGGACTTTCTTGCAAAATGGGGGCCCTATGTCTTAAACACCCCTTCCACAACCATCTCAAATTACCCATATCTTTTGTTCGCTACAAGGGGAGCTTCTTCCTCCTTTTTCCTTCACTTTTTCTTTCTCTCTTCTCCAATCACTACAAGGTAGGGGGTGCATGTGCCTTGGGAGCTAGGGTTGGACCCATCTTCATCTTCACCTTCATCTTTGTCGCGACCCCAGACCGGGCCGGCGGGCCTAATTCGGGATCGGGACTATGAATTTATTTTAATCAAAACGTATACGAGTCGATAAGGATGTGCCACTCGTATATGTGATTTCCCACAGGTGTCCGCTGTGAGGATATCACATCAACATGAATATTTCTTTCGAGTGCAAAAGCATGTAGCAAATCTAATTCATATATTCATGTCCAAAATACCAAGGCTGATAACACATTTGTAACCAGTATCAAAATGAGCAATGATCATTAGCTATTCCCCAAAAGTAAGTTAAAGTTTACATCAAAGATAATTTAATTACATTTCCCAAAAATAGAGGCCAACAAAGGGCAATATATACAAAGTATCAAATATCCCAAAGAATGGTTAGACCCAACTCAAAATGTTACGCAATGGCAACCGAATGTCTAAACGATATCATCGGCATGCCACTCCACTAGACGTTGCGGTTCTCTGACCGCCTCCTCGTGCTCCTCCTTGGGGTAACCAACAACAGGCCCTGAGTACCAAAGCAATGGGTCAAACACAACGGTTTGGCAGGTAGGTGAAAAGATATAGCAATAATAGAAATTTACCTTGGAAAACATTTAAACCTGTTAAACAATAATTTTTATAAAACAGAAGAATCATTTATTCAAAACAAAAATGCAATCTAAAACAAGTAAGGTATGCAAGGAAATTGGGAAACAAGCAAGATGACAACCACACAAAGCTAAGTACTCTATCACCGAAGTGACATGAGCATATCAGGATATTGACCTCAGTCACCGAAGTGAGGAGATGCAACATAAGTAACATATCCATATACATAAATATACGGGACATGGCCACGGTAGCGAACAGGGCATCAGGAACACAGTAGTAATCTACGGCATCGGGACAAGACCACGGCAATAACAGGGTAGCAGGATCCAAACTGCAGCTGGCGGGACGGGAGGGGGATCTCCAAGTCGGTGGATCAGACCGGCAAGGTAATCCAAGTTTAGTGGTGCCGACTCATAGGTCAAATGATATAAAACAAGGCATGTACAAAATTCATATGATGCACTTATATAAACGAGCGGGACGGGGTGCTCGAATGCACAAATGTCATTTCAAACGGGAAGTGCATATCGGGACTAGCAAATGCTACAGTTGCAAATTTAGTATTTTCGGGAATGATAAATCATAAATCATGAATTTTGGGACAAATATCGGGATTCGAAATTTGATCAAGGTGAATAAGGGTCCTGTATATCAATTTCAATATAGATTGATACTCCTTGAGTTTGGAGACATTCCGGGCTCTTTATACACCTTAAGGATTTCTAAAACTTCAATTGAAAGTTTGTGATTTGATTTCTCTTTTCAAATGGGTGTTAAACAATGCTCATAAGTCTTCCCATCACAATAGGGTTCCCAATAAACCACTCTCAATCATTTAAACATTTCATTTTTGCTCACAGAATAGCCCCAGGTGAACAATGATCATCGCTCGAGCAGACAAGACGTTCGCTCGAGCGATGAGCTCTCTGGAATGGTCTTCTGGGAGGTTCACTCGAGCGAATGATGGGTTCCCTCGAGCGAACATGTTGGCTCAAGCAAACAGATAGTTTGCTCGAACTAACAAGGTTCTGTGAAGCTCTGATATGATTCTGGGAATGTTCGCTCGAGCGAATAATGGGTTCGCTCGAGCGAACTGTCTACTGGAATGGATCGGAGTCATTTCTGGACAAGTCGCTCGAGCGACCTGTGAAGTTCGCTCGAGCGAACTGTCCAAGAACTGATTCCAGGACAGTTCTGCTCCTCTTCTTTTCCACTTCTTACAACTCCGTTGAGTCCCATTTCTTCATCAAATTGAGAGGCTCAAAACCTCCTTTAAACCCATTGAAAACACCATCAAATCTCCATAATCATTCAACCAAATCTCCTTCTTCTTCACCTCATTCAATCAAAAGAGAAAGAGAAAGGAACCACCATTCACAAGGATTCATTGCACTAAAATCAAGAAACAAATAAGAGCTATAAACCAACTTTTTCCAAGCAATTAAATGAACTAACAAGATTCATTAATGTGCATTTATTTCAAATCAATGTAAGTCAAATAAAGGCATAAAAGAGATAGTGAAATCATCAATGCATTTCATGAAAACCATTCAAAGCTCAAAATATCAAATCATCCACTTGCAAGGTCTCTAATCAACAAAATCAAGCCTCTAATCACCCTCTCCAAGCAAAGATCCAAGCTACAACAAAAACACCCCAAAACACAAACCATAAAAGGGTCAAAACAAAGAAATAGAAAGAGAGAGCTTTCATTAGTGAAGATGGAGCTTCTCTTGGATTACAAGAACACAGATCTAGAAGATTAAGAGGGTTGCTTACTTGGAAGGTCTTCTAATGGCAAGAGTTAGCTCAAAGAAGATCTTGGAATGGGAGGTTTCCTTCAAGAATAGTGTCAAGATGAAGTCTTCAAGGAGAGGAAAAGAATGGTGATCTCTATTTCTCAATTTGTGCAAGGTTTGGTGGAGATTTAGTGATGGAAAGCAAGAAGAAGAGAGGAAAGTGAAGAAAAAACCCTAGCTTTTGGTTGCTTGTGCTGGAAAAAGGAAGAAGGAAGAGAATGACTTCCTTATAAAGCAAGGGGGGAGTGGGCTCCACCACTAGAAATCTTATAGGGTCAATATCATGGTTTTCGGGAGCTCGGATGAAATCGACGAAGAAAAGAAAGTTGTTCGTCGAAGTTTCTAGTTTCCAAAAAATATATGTTTCGCGGGTTTTGAAAATATCAAATATTGGGTACAGATTTAGTGTAAAAAGACCGTTTTGCCCTTGAAGATAGGAACGTCAGGTTTTGGGATTCGGGACGGAAACGGGATCAACACGAAAGTTGTAGAGATTAACGAGATAAGCAAAACGGGATAAAAACACAATTAAATGGATCTAAAGTAATCCCCCCAAGTAAACGCAAAGTCATAAAAAGGAACCCCCAAAGGGCCCCACTAATCATAAAGGCACTCAAAATTCTCCAAAGTTATTACAAAGTTATTCTAGTCCAAACTAAACCAAAATACACTAACCACGCGTAAGACTAAAATACAACTTAATTAACACTAATCGAGGTCTCTTGGGTCAGGGTCTTACAATATTCTTCCTCTAGTTATTGAACAAAGAACTTCCCCACCACCTCCTATTTCTTTAAAATTCGAAATTCTTGATAAGAGGTAGGCATCAAACCCCTTTTGTTTAGATTTGAGTTAAAAAAGAGTCAAAGGACTCATGGTTAATCATGCATACATGTTCATTTCTATTTTCCATGTTTATTGTGATTAGGGTTTGGTAATTGGGGGGTTTTTGGATTTCCTTGGAACAAAAGTGACAAGAAAGGATTTGGAAAGCTCTATTTTGAGGCAAGTATAAGCTTAATTTGGATTTACATCTTGTTTAATTATCATTTGATTCAAATGAGACTCTTTCTTAATTATTCTATCTCTTAATGAATGAATGCGTTGGATGAATTTTTATGATTTTAATTGATGAATTGGATGGAGGGGTTGTATACTATGTATATGGGAGCGAGGAGGCTCCATCATTGCAGGTTGTGTGATAGAAGAAGAGGTGAGAAGAAATGATAGGGAGAACACATGGGAATTCCAGATTCAGGAATTCTGGAGCGTTCGCTCGAGCGAACCTGAAGCTGAAGGCTATGTCCTTTTTAATCCAATTTTAGGGTGAATTATCACCCTTAATTTATCATAACCCACCATAATCATCCCTAATGGATAATTATGGTGCTTACCCTTGTTTCCATAGTTATTTAGAAAAACCCTTATGACCTTAAAATGGAAGCTTTAACCTCATCAATTGGTCTAATGGGCAATCATTGGTCTAGCACTATGCCATGAGGGTTAATTCCGGAAATTCAACGTATTTTCCATAACAAGTGACATTCAATAATATAGTAGTACGTTGACTTTCCAGAACTACCTTGCATTGAATGGTGAACGACTAAGAGAATAGATTAGGGTTGGCAAGTAAAATACCTTGTATTATTTAAATCTATTTCATTTCATATTGAAGTCTAATTTCTTTATTGATATCAAATCCTAACTTAGAATATTGTTTGCATTATTTGTATTCATTGTAGTTCGATTTTCCAATTCCAATTCGTGGCTTAATTATCGTATAACCGCTTCGGTATTCGTTGGAAATGTGGATTGAGTAAGTATTCGTGTGTATGTGATTATTATTCGATTCAATTATGAACAAGTGATAGTAAACTTACTCCAATCCAATTATTAATTGATTCGATTGAGTCGGCACTGCGTAGCTTCAACCCTATGATACCTGACGGGGTTGAACTTGGTTTAGTTATTCGGGACTACTGCACTAAGTCGTCTGGAGCAATGAAACTCCAGACCGGGTAGCCAGCGAGCCTTTGGCTGGGCCGCTGGTGACATCCCAACTAGATTCGTGCTCTATTGAGAGGATGAGCTCAATGTAGTAACCAATTAGCCAATTCACAAGCATAAATTATTTGATTTTCGCACAAATTGCCTAGTGATTACTTATCATTGACATTTGTTAATTTAATCGTCTTTTAATTTAATTTGAAACATTATGTGTTCCCTTATTAATGCCTATACTTACTGAATCATCGTATTGAGTTACTACTCTTGGTGTCACAGTCGTAAGTGCAGCTTCCGGCCTTGAAGAGGCCCAGGAGGGAGAGGAGGGTACCGAAGAGGTTCCTCCAGGATTAGAGGAGTTGCCAGAGCAAGGGCCAGCGTAGATAATTCCTCCCTTGGAGCGCGTGGATGTACATTTTGAGAGCTTCAGTAGTGTGTTGCTAGCCCCTTTTTGTGTGGGCCATACTTAGTTATTAGTCATACTTTTGATTATATATTTGGTATAGTTGTTTAGGGTTTTTTTATATACCCTCTTTTGTAAATTATTGTATATATTTGTACAATTCTTTTGTATTAAATTGAATGTTAATTAGACTGTATGGGAGATGATACCTTCACATGTATGAATTACAGCTTCCGCTATGATTAAAATGTTATTGATATGTTCTAGTGAGTTCGACTCACGTGTGGAAAAAGTTGTTTTTCTCCTTCGTGTGTTGTATTTGGCTCGAGACATGTACAACATCATAGGATTACGTGTGTCACACCTAGGGGGATCACCCTAGGCCAGGGTGATTCGGGACCGGGATGTGACATACGTAAGTATGGTATCAGAGCCCTGAAAGTCTTTCTAAAAGGCTTAGAAACTAATTAGAAACATTGTGAGAACACATTAGAATCGATTGAGTATAGATTTGTTGGGGTTAATTTATTGTTAATTGTGAGTTTACTGTTAGCATTAGTATTGTGTGGAGAGAGTTAAGAGTATAGTCTCCTAACTCTTACACTTATTTTGCAGGTCAATGGCATTCGGCTCTGGAAGCGGGCATAATGGTGGAAACAATGAGTCTCATAATGATGACTCGTTTGTTTTGCTCGAAAATGATCCTCCCTCTATGGAAGCCCGCATGATGATGTTGATGGAACAGATGGCCAAGACAAATGAACACCTGGCAACACTGATGGCCAGACAAGGTCAAGCACAACCCAATTCGGGAACCCAAGTGGCCATCCAGTCCAGAGACCAAGACCCGAATGCCTTATATGAGAAGTTTAGAAAGAGAGGGGCTACAGAGTTCCAGGGAAAAGAGGATGCAATACAAGCTGACGAGTGGCTAGAGCACATAGGTAATGTGTTCGAGACAGTGGTATGCAACAACAAGTAGTGAGTGGAACTCACTACCTCGATGTTGCCAAGGATTGGTGGAAGAGCGTAAGAGATGCTTACAAAGTCATGCCCAACGCCACTATATGGGAAACCTTTCAAGAGTAGTTTCAAAGCAAGTTCATACCGGATCACGTGTACCGGAAGAAAGAAGAAGAATTCATCTTCCTCAAACAAAACTAGATGACGGTGGGGACATACGTACATACCTTCCTTCAATTGTCTAAGTTTGCCAAGGATCTAGTGGATACAGAAGAGAAGAAAGTGAAAAGATTTGTTGGTGGGCTTCATCAAATGTATGAAGAGCATGTGGTGATGTACAAGAGGCCCGAGACCTTTGAGGATGCGATGGATAGAGCTTACACTGCAAAAGAGATGGCCATCAAGAAGAGGAATGCTGATCCCAAGAGAAGCATGTTCCATTCTGGGAAGGGGTTCCAGCACAAGAGGCAGAAGGGTGTGGCAATTGGCCCTAGGGCGCCAAGGTACGAGACTTGTGGAAAAGGGCACCCCACTGAGAGATGCTGGAGGAATACTGGTGCCGGCATTATATGTGGATCTATGGAGCACTGGACAGCAGCCTGTCCCAGAGACAGGGGGGGTTATAGAGCACCTCAACAGTAGCCTCCTTAGCAGCCAGCCAGACCAGCACTTCCAGCTCCACCTCAGGGGTTGGCACTACCAGTACCACCTCCAAGACCCCAGCAACAGCAACGACAACAACAAGGAAGGCCAGGACAACAACGTCAACAGGCCCGACAGCTACCACAGTAAGCGGGGAGACTTTTTGCAACGAATCATGAGCAGGCAGACGCAGCTAGAAATGTAGTAGAAGGTACTGTGCTAATATGTATGAGAGATGCAAGGACTTTGTTTGACTCGGGGTCCACACATTCATTTGTGGCCCCCCATTTTGCTTATAGACTTCAACAACCACCTGAGTTGCTACCATTCGTGTTGATGGTGACTACCCCGGTGGGCAAATGAATAGCTTGTGATAACTACTACCCCAAGTGTAGTGTTAAGATCGGAGATTTACTAACGCCAGCAGATTTGATAATTCTGGTGATGCATAATTTCAACGTCATCCTCGGGATGGATTGGCTCGCGAGATATCGAGCTTGTGTGGACTGCTTCCACAAGACTATCACCTTTAAGGTGGAGGAGCCCGAGTCAAATGTGATATTCAAGGGTGTGCGGAGAGAGAGATCCAATACCGGACTCGTGTTAGCGTTGGATGCTGTGAAGCTCCTAGAGAGTGGCTGTGAAGGCTACTTCGCCTTTATCTCCAAGAAGAAACCACTCGTGAAGTTAGAAGAAATCTCGGTGGCGTGTGAATTTTCGGAACTATTTCCGGACAAGGTTCCTGGATTACCTCCGCCTAAGGAAGTGGACTTTTCTATTGATTTGGTACCGGGCACCGCTCCAATTTCAAAGGCACTGTACATAATGGCTCCAGCAGAACTCAGAGAATTGAAGGAATAATTGCAAGACTTGGTGGAAAAGGGACTTATACGTCCTAGTGTACTGCCATGGGGAGCTCTGGTGTTGTTCGTGAGGAAGAAGGATGGTACTCCTCGGATGTGCATAGACTACAAGCAAATCAATCAAGTGATGATAAAGAACAAGTACCCATTGCCTCGAATCGACGAACTGTTTGACCAGCTTCAGGGAGCAGCTTACTTTTCGAAGATCAATCTTAGATCCGGACACCACCAGTTAAGAGTCCGTGAGCAAGACATTGAGAAGACAACTTTTAAGACGAGATATGGTCACTACAAATTTCTTGTGATACCCTTTTGCTTGACCAATGCACTGACAGTATTTATGGCGTTAATGAATAGGATCTTTGCTCCCTACCTCGATCAGTTTATCGTGGTTTTCATTGATGATATTTTGGTGTACTCCAAGTCTATGGAAAAGCATGCAAATCATCTCTGTCACGACCCCAAACCCGGACCCTAACAGCGGTCCGACCTCGGGGACGCGAATTGGGAGGTAAGTAATAATTATATTTCTCCCAAGATCCACGTGCGTGAGGATCACAAATTTCAACACACTCTGAGTATTTTGCAGAAGCTTTCATAGCATTGCGACCTGGAGTCTGTGGCCATCGGATTCCATGTCGCACTCAGCCGCTAGCATAAAGCTATCATATCAAGAACCATATCAAACCGGAATAAATCAACACAATAAAGTACATAGCTGATAGTAACAGGATATTACATTCCCATATATGTCCAAGTTACAAGTTCTCAATGTACATTAATTAACAATCCCAAGAAAGGTTAAGAGAAGCCATACAATAACAACTAATAACCACTACTCAAATGTGACGTAGCTTCGATGTCAAGCACAATGTCTACATGACATAGCCGACAAAACAACCTGCAAACTCATGGCTCCACAGCCAACAAAAGCTCTCAGCTCGGGGCGGGGAAAACTGAACCTAAGTACCAAAATAGTGGGTCAGACACAACAGTTTGGCAGGTGGGTGAAAAGACAATAAATGTACAGAAAAGTAAAGCATGTGATAAATCATGTTATTGATCAAATGCTGCATATAATTAAAACGGGTAGAAAATCATAGAAATCTGACGAATCCTGCATTTATGTAAAACAGGTGTAAAACATGGTTTTCTAACAAAACGTGTATCCAATTGCAAAACCTGTAAAGGCACGGATATTTGACAAATCGGGTATTCATTTAAAGCATGGGTAGACATAGAGATCTGGCAAATTAAGTGTTCATCTAAAACATTTGTAAAAGCATGTAAAGTGTTCAAGGAATCGGGAAACAAGCAAGATGGCAACCACACGAAGCTAAGTCTTCTATCACCAAAGTGACATGAGCATATCGGGATGTTGACCTCAGTCACCGAAGTGAGGAGGTACAACATAAACTACATACACATGTGCATAATAATATGGGACATGACCACGGTAGCGAGCCTAGCATCGGGAACCACAGTACCAATTTGCAGCATCGGGACAAGAGCACGGTAATAACCGGGTAACAGGATCCAAACTGCAGCTGGCGGGACGGGAGGGGGATTTCCAAGTCAGTGGATCAGACCAACAAGGTTATCCAAGCTTAGTGGTGCCGACTCATAGGTCAAATGACATAAAACAAGGCATGTACAAAATTCAAGTGATGCACTTATATAAACGGGCGGGACGTGGTGCTCGAAGGCACAAATATCATTTTAAGCGGGAAGTGCATATCGGGACTAGCAAAATGCTATAGTTGCAAATTCAGCATTTTCGGGAATGATAAATCATAAATCATGAATTTCAACACAAGTATCAGGATTCGAAATTTGAACAAGGTGAATAAGGGTCCCGCATGTCAATTTCAATATAAATTGGTACTCCTTGAGTTTGGAGACATTCCAGGCTCTTTATACACCTTAGAATTTTCTTAAGGCTTCAAATGAATCTTTGTGATATGATTTCTTTCTTAAACGGACTCCGAACATATCTCTAGTTGAATGGTCCCCATCATTCTTTAAAAGGGTGTACAAATGCTTGGGAAAGAACCCTATTCATTTCTCTTCATTTCAAACTTTCTAGGTGATTTCGGTCACCTGGCGGTTAGCCGCCGATAGGTTTAGTGGTTAGCCGCTGGCTAACAATGAGGCTGACCGCAAATTCCCAGGTAGCTACTGGAAAAGTAACCGAAATGGTTTCGGTTAGCTGGCGGTTAGCAGCTGATGGGTTCGGCAGTTAGCCGCTGGCTAACCGTGAGGCTGACCGCGGTTTCTGGGAGAAATGATGCAACAATTCGGTCATCTGGAGGTTAGCCGCCAGTCACCAGGTGGCTAGCCGACAGGTGACCGCTGGCTGACCGCCAGGTGCGGAAAACCCTACTGTGTCCAGATTTTGAGCCCATTTCTTCCTCAAACCATTTTCCTTCATTCCCATTCATCTTCCTACAATAAAATGAGCTAAAAATGCTCCTTCAATTCAACATTCAACACTTCCTCCATATCAAAACTTCCATAAACATCAAATGAAGAACCTTTTTCTTAATCACATTCAACCACAAAGAAGAAAGAAAATCAACAATCACAAAGAGTCATTTATATCATAACAAGTAATAAATGGAAGGTCATCAGTGCAATATCTCATCTAGTAATAGCTAACCAACTCATTTATATGCATTTATATCAAAATCATGTAAGTCACAAATAGCATGAAACATATAGTAAATCATTAATGCATTTCATGAAAACCATTTAAAGCTCAAGCCATCAAATCATCCACTTGCCTCCAGGTCTCTAATCAAGAAATTCAAGCTTCTGAACACTCTCTCCAAACCAAGCTCCAAAACTACACAAAAACCCCCAAAACAAACCCTAAAAGGGTTAAAACAAGGAAGTAGAAAGAGGGAGCTTCCAATAATAAAGGTGGAGCTCCTTTAGAGTCATAAGAATACAAATATAGAAGATGGAGGGGATTGCTTACTTATAGGTTCTCCAAATGGTCAAGACTAGCTCAAAAGTGATCTTGTGATGGGTGGTTTTCCTTAAAAATGGTATCAAGATGAAGCCTTCAAGGAGAGTCTTGTGATGGTGGAATCCATTTCTCAATTTGTGCAAGGTTTGGTGGAGATTTAGTGATGGAAAACAAGAAGAAGAAGAGAAAGCAAGAAACACTAGGTTGAGCTTTTGTTGTGCTGGGAATGGAGAATGAGGAAGAAGGGTTCTTTATAAAGCAAGTGGGGAGTGGGCTCCACCACTTGAAATCTTGCAATGCTGAAATCGTGGCTTTCGGGGCTTCGAATGAATTGGATGAAGAAAAGGAAAGTGATCATCGAAATTTCTAGTTTCCAAAAAGTATATGTTTCACGGGTTTCGGGAATATCAAACATTGGGTACAGATTTAGTGTAAAAAGATTGTTTTGCCCTTGGATAGAGAAAAGTCGGGTTTCAGGATTTCGAACGGGAACGGGTTCAATATGAAAGTTGTAGAGGTTAACAAGATGAGTAAAACATGATAAAAAGACCAATCATAGAAATCTCGGATAATCCCCCAAGTAAACGCAAGGTCATAAAAGGAACCCCCAAAGGGCCCCACTAATCACAAAGGCACTCGAAATTCCCCAAAGTTATAACAAGGGCTATTCTATTCCCAACTTAACCAAAATCCACTAAACACACTTAGAGCTAAAACACAGCTCAATAATACTAATCGTGGTCTCTCGGGTCGGGGTCTCACAATCTCAGATCATCACTTCATCTTTTAAGGATTTATCAGTTATATGCTAAGCTCGAGAAGTCCGATTTTTGGCTTGAACAAGTAACCTTTTTGGGGCATATTATTACTCGGGACAACCTTAGAGTGGATCCAGCGAAGATAGAAGCTGTTATAAATTGGCAAAGTCCGAGGACAGGAGGTTTTGACGACCGCCCCGCTTTTGTCCCTAACTGAAGGTACAGGAGGTTTTGTGATTTACTCAGATGCATCTAGAGTTGGTTTGGGGTGTGTTCTTATGCAGAATGGTAAAGTTATAACCTATGGATCAAGGCAGTTGAAGAACCATGAAAGGAATTATGCCACCCACGATCTTGAGTTAGCCGCTATCGTGTTTGCACTAAAACTTTGCAAACACTATTTGTATGGGGAACAATTTAAAGTACGTTCCAATCGTTGCAGCTTACAGTTTTTATTCTCTCAACATGAGGCAGAGGCGGTGGCTAGAATTTATAAAGGATTATGATTTTCCAATCAAATACATTCCAGGAAAAGGAAATTTGGTGGTTGACGCTTTGAGTAGGAAGTCTTCCTTAGTTGCAGCCATGAGTACACAATGGTTTAAGTTGGATGCTTTCAAGGAACTGGATGTAGAGGTTCAATTGCTTTGTGACTCAGTGATGATGGCAGCCATATCAGTGTATGAGCCTGAACTAATGAACTGAATTAAAAACGAGCAGTACGAGGACCCTAAATTGGTTAAGATAAGAGATCATATTGTCGAGAAGCCTGATTTCCAATTGGTGGATGGAATCTTGTATTTCAGGAACCGATTGTGTGTACCGAAGACTGATCAGTTGATAATCTCGATTTTGACAGAAGCACATAACGCCAGATATGCGATGCACCGTGGGAGTACGAAGATGTATAGAGATCTCAAGAGGCGATTTTGGTGGAATAATATGAAGAGGGAAATTGCAGAATTCGTGTTCAAGTGTTATGCTTGTCAGGGAGTAAAGTTTCAGCATAGGAAGCCTCCGGGTTTACTGCACCCTTTGTCTATTCCTCAATGGAAATGGGAACACATATCGATGGACTTCGTTTCAAGTCTACCATTGACTAGTAGGAGGAACAACATGATTTAGGTGATAGTTGTTTGATTGACGAAATCAGCTCATTTTCTTCCTTTTAAGAAGGGTATGAAGTTCAATGAAATGGTGAAGCTTTTTGTGGAAGAGATAGTCCGATTGCATGGTACTCCAGTCTCGATAGTTTCTGATAGAGATACAAGATTTGTTTCTTTGTTTTGCCAATCTTTTTAGTAGTCCATGGGCACCAAACTCAGTTTCAGCACCGCTTACTATCCACAGACAGATGGACAGTCCAAACACACCATACAAACTTTAGAAGACATGCTTCGAGCTAGCGTTCTTGATTTTGGTGGTGAGTGGGATGAGCATTTGGCTATATGTGAGTTTGCGTATAACAATAGCTTTCATTCAACCATTGGGATGCCACCTTTTGAAGCTCTTTATGGACGCAGTTGCAGAACTCCAGTTTGTTGGGAGAAGTTGACACTAGGAGTTTCCATGGACCAATCATCATTGCAGACACAGCAGAGAAGGTCCTTCAAGTCAGGGAGAGATTGAAGACTCCTCAATCTAGGCAAAAAAGTGAGGCAAATAATAGAAGAAGGAAACTTGAATTCCAAGTTGGAGATTAAGTATTTCTGAAGATGTCTCCGATGAAGGGCACAATTCGGTTCGGGCAAAAAAGGAAACTCTCTCCGAGATATGTGGGACCATTCGAGATCAAGAGTTGAATAGGTGATGTAGCTTACAAATTGAAGCTTCCACCCGAATGGAGTTCATGATGTATTTCATGTATCTATGCTCCGCAAATACATTCTTGATCCAGCTCATGTTATTCAGTACAAGGAAGCCCATATCAGGCCCGACTCAATGTACGTCGAGCGTTCGCTCCGTATCATTGATGAAAAAGAACAAGTGTTGCGGACGAGGACCATTCGTTGCGTGAAACTCCTTTGGGATCACCATGGACCCGAAGAAGCTACGTGGGAGCTCAAGGAACAAGTTGAACGACACTACCACAAACTCTTCGTGCAGGTATGATCATTCGAAGGACCGAATGAATCCAAGAAGGGGAGAAATGTTACACCCTGACCCAATTTAACCCTGATTAGTGCTAATGAATGCTGATCTAGCTAAATTAATTATGTTTAGTTGTTAATTATGGTTATTAGTGTTAATTAGCCTCTATAGGCTTGGTTAGTTGATCCTTGAGCCTCGGATAGGTGAGTGGGAACTGATTTGACTCGGTTGGGTGGAGTCAAGGGTTTTTTTCGTAATTATCGATTTTCTCATTATGCATCATTTGCATGTCATTTTGGTGTCATCGCGTGTATTTTCATGAGTACATAGATTTCCGTGTTAGACTCTACTTCATTTGAGCTACCGTTGAATATTTGGACCCCCATTTGACTCAAAATGAAAATACATAATTTTAGTGGACTTTCTTGCAAAATGGGGGCCTTATGTCTTAAACACCCCTTCCACAACCACCTCAAATTTCCCATATCTTTTGTTAGCTACAAGGGGAGCTTCTTCCTCCGTTTTCCTTCACTTTCTCTTTCTCTCTTCTACAATCACTACAAGGTAGGGGGTGCATGTGCCTTGGGAGCTAGGGTTGGACTCATCTTCATCTTCACCTTCATCCTCCGCCTCTAGTTATTGACTAGGAACTTCCCCACCGTCTTCTATTTCTTTAAAATTCGAAATTCTTGATAAGAGGTAGGCATCAAACCCATTTTGTTTAGATTTGAGTTAAAAAAGAGTCAAAGGACTCATGGTTAATCATGCATACATGTTCATTTCTATTTTCCATGTTTATTGTGATTAGGGTTTGGTAATTGGGGGTTTTTGGATTTCCCTAGAACAAGAGTGACAAGAGAGGATTTGGAAAGCTCTATTTTGACGCAAGTAGCTTAATTTGGATTTACATCTTGTTTAATTATCATTTGATTCAAATGAGACTCTTTCTCAATGATTCTATCTCTTAATGAATGAATGGGTTGGATTAATTTTTATGATTTTAATTGATGAATTGGATGGAGGGATTGTATACTATGTATATGAGAGCAAGGTGGCTCCATCATTGCAGGTTATGTGATAGAAGAAGAGGTGAGAAGAAATGGAAGCGAGAACGCATGGGAATTCCAGATTCAGGAATTCTAGAGCGTTCGCTCGAGCGAACCTAGGTCCATTCGAGTGAACACCCTTCTGGAACACCCGCTCAAGCGAGCAAAACGACTCGCTCAATCGACCAACTCTCTGGATGGGGTCCGCTCGAGTGAACCTGAAGTTGAAGGCTGGGTTCTTTTTTACCCAATTTTAGGGTGAATTATCACCCTTAATCTATCATAACCCACCCTAATAATCCATAACAGATAATTATGGTGCTTACCCTTGTTTCCATAGGAATTTAGAAAAACCCTTATGACCTTAAAATGGAAGCTTTAACCTCATCAATTGGTCTAATGGGCAATCATTGGTCTAGCATTGTGCCATGAGGGTTAATTATGGAAATTCAACGTATTTTCCATAACAAGTTACATTCAACAAGATAGTAGTACGTTGACTTTCCGGAACTACCTTGCATTGGATGGTGAAGGACTTAGAGAATAGATTAGGGTTGGCTAGTAAAATACCTTGGATTCTTTAAATCTATTTCATTTCATATTGAAGTCCAATTTCTTTATTGATATCAAATCGTAACTTAGAATATTGGTTGCATTATTAGTATTCATTGTGGTTCGATTTTCCAATTTCAATTCATGGCTTAATTATCGTATAACCGCTTCGGTATTCGTTGGAAATGTGGATTGAGTTAGTATTCGTGTGTACATGATTATTATTCGATTCGATTATGAATAAGTGATAGTAAACTTACTCCAATCCAATTATTATTTGATTTGATTGAGTCGGCACTACTTAAGTTCGACCCTTTGATACCCGACGGGGTTGAACTTGGTTTAGTTATTCGAGACTACTGCAGTAAATGTTAGGTCCCAACTCAAGATTAACCCGATTAGTGAATATTTAGTGTGTGCGTGTGTGCGCTTAGTCTTAAGAGGGTTTAGTAACCGTAGGGTTAGAAAATAATTAGTTTTAGTCCTGGATATAACTTTGGGATTTTTTTAGTATTTAGTATTAGTCAGATACGTTCAAGAAGGCCTGAGTGTACGTGCAAGCGTGAGAGGATCGTTTTGATTTCCATTTAATTATGATTTTGATTTCATTCGAATGATTTTATTATTCTTTACAATTTTCGTTTTTCAGCTTGTCTGTGTTTGAAGCCCAAAAACCCGCTTTTTGGCCCAAAAGGGTAAAATTGTCTTTTCACACCAAATCTGAACACGAATTTTGAAATCTAAAAACCATGTCAAATTTATACTTTTTAGAAACTAGATTTTTCAAGGATCATTTTATCCTTCTTCGTCGACTTTATCCGGGGCCCGCAAAACTATGTTTTAGCCAACGCAAGATTCAGACCTGTTGGGCCCCACTTTCAGGCCATTTAAGTTGTCTCCCTCCTCTCCCATACGTTTCACTCACATTTCCTGCAACCACTTTCAAAGAAAACCTAAGTTGAGAAGAAACTCTCTTCACCACCATTGTCGCGACCTTGGACCGGGTCACCAAGCGAGCGAGCCTAGTCCGGGATCGGGACACTAATGGATGGGATTGATTGATGATGAACATTTTGTACCATGAATTTATTGTAACCAAAACGTATATGAGTCGATAAAAGATGCCACTCGTATACGCGATTTCCCACAAGTGTCTGCGGTGAAGATATCACAACAACATGAGTATTTCTTTTAAGTGCCGAAGCGTGTAACAAATCTAATTGATACTGTCCAAATCCAAAATACCAAGACTGATAACACATTTATATAACAGAATATCAGAGTGAGCAATGATCATTAGCTATGCTCAAGAGTAAATTAAAGTTTACATCAAGATCATTTAATTATATTTCCTAAAAATAGAGGCCAACATAGGCCAATATAATCAAAGTATCAAATTCCCAAAAGAATGGTTAGTCCCAATCCAAAATGTTACGCAACTCGGGCAACCAAATGTCTAAACGACATCATCGGCGTGCCACTCTACTAAACGCTGCGGTTCTCCGACCGCCTCCTCAAGCTCCTCCTCGGGGAAACCAACAACGGCACCTGAGTACCAAAGCAAAGGGGTCAAACACGACGATTTGGCAGGTGAGTGAAAAAATATAACGATGATTTTCATAAAACAAAAGGAATCATTTATTGGAAAACAATATGCATTATAAAACATGTAAGGTATCAATGGGAATCAGGAAACAAGCAATATGGCAACCACACGGAGCTAAGTCCTCTATCACCGAAGTGACATGAGCATATCGGGATGCTGACCTCAGTTACCGAACTGAGGAGGTGCAACATAAGTTACATATACATATACATAATAATAATACGGGACATGACCACGGTAGAGAACCGGGCATCGGGAACCACAGTAGCAATTTGCGGCATCGGGACATGACCACGGTAATAACCGGGTAGCAGGATCCAAACTGCAGCTGGCGGGATGGAAAGGGGATCTCCAAGTCGGTGGATCAAACCGGCAAGGTAATCTAAGCATGTCCCGACTCATAGGTCAAATGATAAATCAAAACAAGTATAAAACATATCAAGTGCACGCATGTAAACGGGTGAGACGGAAGTGCTCAAGGCACAATTTTCCTTTCAATTCAAGCAATGTGTAAACGGGCTAGCAAAATGCTAAATTTCAATTTCAATGCCTTCGGGAGTAATAAATCATAATTCATGAATTTTTGGGAATATATGTAACAATTCGGGATATCCGGAAACACAGTTGATCTTTTGAAATTACGGGACAAGTATTGGGATTCAAAACTAATCAAAGGTGAATAGGGGTCCCGTATGTCAATTTAAGTATACCCTTGGCACTCTTTGAGTTTTGAAGGCATTCCGGGCTCCTTATACACCTTAGGATTTTTTTAAGGTTTCAAATGAATTTTCGTGAAATGGTTTCTTTCTCAAACGGGCTCCATACATATCTCCAGGTGAACAGTCCCCATCATTCCCTAAAAGGGTGTACAAATTATTGGGACATAACCCTCTTTATTTCTCTTCATTTCAAAGTTTCTGGGTAATTTTAGTTACCTAGCGGTTAGGCGCGATGGGTTCGGTGGTTAGCCAGACTGACCGCGGATTCACTAGGTGGCTACTGGAAATGTAACCGAAGTTGGTTCGGTTAGCTGGAGGTTAGCCGCCGATGAGTTCGGCGGTTAGCTGCTGGCTAACCGTGAGGTTGACCGCGCCTTCAGGAAGAAATGATGCTCTCTGGAAATGTCACCGCAGCAGTTCGGTTACCTGGCGGTTAGCCGACTGGTGACCTCTAGCTGACTGCCAGGTGGAGATTAACCTCTGTGTTCATATTTGAGCCCGTTTCTCCCTTAAAGCATTTCCCTTCATTCCCATTCATCTTCCTACAATATAATGAGCTAAAAGCTCCTCCCATTCATAATAAGAAAATTTTCACAAACATACATCCCAAGCACCTCCATTCTTTCACATTCAATCACCAAAGAGAGAGAGAAGAAAACCACTAATCATAAGGATCCATTGAGCTATTAACAAGAAATAAAGAAAGCTATAAACCAATGTTTTCAAGACATTAAATGAGCTAGCAAAGTTCATTCATGAGCATCTATTTCAAAATGATAAAAAAATCAAGAATAGTATGAATAATAATGACAAAATCAACACATTTCTCATAAAAAACCATTGAAAGCTCATAATATCAAATCATCCACTTGCCTTAGTTCTAAGCTTAGCAAAAAGATCTTCTAATTACTCTCTCAAGCTCAAAATTAACAATCTCTACAAAAACCCCCAAAACAAATCCTAAAATGGGTCAAAACAATGAAGAATAAGAGAGAACTCACAATAATGAAAATGGAGCTTCTCAAGGGCTAGAAGAACACAAATCTAGAAGATTGGGGAGGAAGCTTACTTGTAGGTTCTCCAAACGGGCAAGACTAGATCAAAAGTGATCTTGAAATAGGAGGTTTTCTCCAAAAATTGTATCAAGAGGAAGCCTTCAATGAGAGGAAGAGAATGGTAGAGTCCATTTCTCAATTTGTGTAAGGTTGATGGTGATTTGGTGAAGGAAAAGCAAGAAGGAGGAGAGAAGAACAAGAAAACCCTAGGTTTGGATGAGTTGTGCTGGAAAATGGAAATGAAGAGGAGAAGAGTCCTTTATAAAGCAAGTAGGGAGTGGGCTCCACCACTTGAAATCTTGCTAGGCTGAAATCATTGCTTTCGGGGCTTCGAATGAATTCGACGAATAAGAGGACAGTGATCGTCGAAATTTCTAGTTTCCAAAAAGTATAGGTTTCGCGGGTTTCGGGAATATCAAACATTGGGTATAGATTTAGTGTAAAAAGACTATTTTGCCCTTGAAGCTAGAAAAGTCGGGTTTCAGGATTTCGAACGAGGATGGGATCAACATGAAAGTTGAAGAGATTAACAAGATAAGGAAAACGAGATTGAAATACAAATAAATAGAATCTCGAGTAATCCCCCTAGTAAATGCAAAGTCATGAAAGGAACCCCCAAATGGCCCCACTAATCAAAAAGGCACTCAAAATTCCCCAAAGCTATAACAAAGCTATTTTAATCCCAACTAAATCAAAATATATTAATCACGCTTAAGACTAACACATAACTTAATTAACACTAATCGAGGTCACTTGGGTTGGGGTCTTACATCCTCCACCCCTTGGGATATTTGGTCCTCCAAATAAAATGCAACTCACCTCTGGTAGTAGATGTGGATACTTCTTTTGCACTTGGTCACGTAATTCCCATGTTGCTTCTTCCGGTTCATGATTCTCCCAAAGCACTTTCACCCACTAAATAGTCCATGTCCTCAACTCTTGTTCCTTCGTATCGATGATCTAAATAGGCTTCTCCACATAAGTAACATCTTCTCTGATTTCCAATGGTTCATGCCGGAGTACATGTGAAGGATCGGGGATGTACTTCTTCAACATAGACACATGGAAAACATTGCGTACGCTAGATAACTCGGGTGGTAAGGCTAACCTATAAGCCACGTCACTAATCTTGCTCACAAGGTCGTAAGGTCCTATGTATCTCCTTGATAACTTGCCTTTCTGCCCAAATCTCAATGTTCCCCTAGTCGGTAACACTTTTAAAAAAACCTTGTCTCCTTCTTTGAACTGCAGATCCCTTCTGTGAGAGTTTGCATAGCTCTTCTGTCTACTTCGGGCTACTTTCAGACGTTCTTAATCTATTTGACTTTGTCACTGGTTTCACTCACTATGGTTGGTCCATGGAAACTGCGGGTACCAACTTCTTCCCAACAAACAAGTGTCCTGCACCTTCTGCCATACAATGCCTCAAAAGGCGTCATCCCAATGCTCGAGTGGTAGCTATTGTTGTAAGCGAACTCGCACAAAGGTAGGGTCTCATCCCATTGAGTCTTGAAATCTAACACACAAGCACGGAGCATATCCTCAAGAGCCTGAATGGTTCTCTCTGACTGACCATCTGTCTGCGGGTGGTAAGCTGTACTGAACTGTAGCCTCGTACCCATAGACTCGAGCAATGTCTTCCAAAATCTCGAAACAAATCTGTTGTCTCTATCAGACGTGTCGAAACTGGCTGACCATGTCTGCTGACAATCTCATTGACAAACAACTCTGCCAAAGGTAACATGTGCATCTTCTTTCATGTCCTCATTGGAATGAAATGAGCTGACTTGGTGAGACGATCCACAATGACCCAGATAACATCATTGCCTTTGCTGGTCCTCGGTAATCCCAAAATAAAGTCCATGGTGATGTGCTCCCATTTCTATTCCGGAGTCTCTAACGGTTGCAATAACCTTGGAGGCTTCTGATGCTCTGCCTTTATCAACTGACATGTCATACATCGGGAGACAAATGCTGCTATCTCTCTCTTCATGTTGTTCCACCAAAATCTGCCCTTCAAGTTCTGATACATCTTCGTACTGCCTGTATGCATAGAAAACCTTGTACTATGAGCTTCTATCATGATGTCATTTATCAAATCTTCAATGTTTGGCACACACAGATGGCCACGGTAGTACAAAACTCCATCAACAATGCGAAAATCAGGACGATCTGCTATATGCTCTGAAATTTTGGCCAACTCTGGATCTTGCAGCTGACTATCCTTGATCTTCTGAATGAAGGAAGGCTCTGACACTGACATGTTAACTAATACTACACCCTTCTTCAGTGGCTATAAATCTATTCTTAACTCTTCAAATTGTTCAAAAATACAAGTGCCACTGAAGATTTGCCAAGCCCACTGATTTTCTGCTCAAAGCATCAGCGATTACATTTGATGGACCCGATTTTTCCCTCTCTCCCGCTGCCTCCGCCCTGGGTCTTTCGGGGTACGGCGGAGGGGAGGAGAAGAAAAGATATGGGTATCAACATCTTTCTTTTTTTTTGTACGGGTATGCCAATTTCACTTTTCCACTTGGAATTTAGAAACGGTGATCCGAAGATCCACCTACACAAGTAGAAAGGGGAAATGAAACTTTTTCTAGTTTCCCATTGCACACATATTTTAAGAAAAGAGACAAAAGGTTTTTTTTTATATGCCGTGAAAGGCGATTTCATTTGTTGCCGTGAAAGGCGATTTACAAGTCTTATCCATTATGAAAGACAAGAGTTGTGATTTTTGTCTCTAAAAGAAAAACAAAGTACAATAGAAATCAAGAAAAGGGATATGACTTCTCATTCGATTGTGGGGACACGTTCAGATCGACGGTCGCGAGTCATGTATGGGCTCCTCCATCGTCCATGCAGATGAGAACACGATGCTTGGATTCTTGGCTTGGCTTTTTAACCTCAGATTTTTAAAGGATAAAGACCAAGAGAAGGTCTTATATCCGATAAAAAGCTAAGTAAACGGCTGAAAAGCCACGTTTTAGCCATGTTGGTAGAAGAAGGGAGGTCCTTGGGGGGGTGGCCCCCCAAGGGTGCTTCAATCACCTTTTGGCGGTCTTTGCAGCAGAGTTGCAGGAGCTCTGGATTTTCTGGGCAATTCTCTGGACTTTGAGTGAATTTCTCTGGCGATTTCTCTGGATTTCTTTTCTTTTTCTTCTTTTTTTTTTTTTTTTCCTTTGGAATGCCCTCCTATTTATAGGCCTTTGGTAGCCATTTAGGAGGGTTTATGAGCATTGAATGCATTAATGCTCATAATGGGAGGAGTTACAAGTTTTAAATTATTTGTTTTGTAACTCCTTTTTCCTTGAATCTGATTGGCTGATGGAGAATAATGAGCTTTTAATTGTCTTTAATCCCCATCATGGGAGGAGTTTCATGGCTTTAATGCCATAAATCCTTTGACTTGTAACTCCCATTTGCTTGCTTTTGATTGGGCCGTCCAAAATAATGGGTTAATGACCGCATTAACTTGTCATAAAATGGGTCATTTAACCTCATTAATTGGTTGCCAAGTCGCTTGAAGAGTCGCGGGCCGCGCCGCGTCTTTTGGAATTCTTCTTGCGATGACCGCCGGTGGACCCACATGTTGTTTGATGTCGGATGGCGATGCAATTTCAGACATTGATTAATGTCAACGTGCCGGCAACATCTGTCATGTCGATTTCACGATCGGGCGGGCAGAAAGTGTGCTTTCTTTGTCGGCCGGTTGGCGATTTCGAGGCATCTAATGATCATCCAATGATTTCAGCGGCAAATCCGTGATGTTGACAAAGATCGACGGATTTCATGCACGAAAAATCAGATTTTGGAAAAATCACATGGGCCAATCAACTCGAAACGCGAAAAGGACCCGAAAAAAAGGGGCTTCCGGCGACTTTTGGGGCGCCGGAATTCCATGGTCGCCGGACCACCATGCCGGCGACCATGGGCCTTGGGCCCATTTTTCGGCCGCCGTTCGGTCGCCTTTTCTTCGCTGTTTTTTGATCTTTTTTCATTCTTTTTTCTTCTGTATTTTTCCTGACATTTCCCCTCATTTATTGGCCTGATTCTCTTGAAGAAAACCCGACGAGAAGCCACGCAAATCGGAGCACAAAGTTTCCTATTTTTCTGGAAAGCCGAAGACTTTGTTGTGCGGTATTGTCGATTTTTTGTCAAGCATTGAAACTAGGCCAAACGATGTCGGAATGACCTGAAATTTGACGTGGAGCTTCTTGAACAGTAGATAGGACCAACCATAGGCTTTGGTTTGAGTTTTGAAGCCTTTTGGGGTCCCGCAAATGCTTGCCTTAATTTCGCCATGAGAGAAATGCCGAGCTTTGACTTATGGTCAACCGATGTCCGATTGACCTGAAATTTGACAGGGAGCCTCCTGAGTAGTAAGTAAGACCAACCATGGGCTTTGGTTTGAGTTTTGAAGCCTTTTGGGGTCCCGCAAATGCTCGCCTTGATTTCACCTCGAGGAAAATGCCGAGCTTTGAAACTAGGCCAAACGATGTCCGTTTGACCTAAAACTTGACAGGGGACCTATTGGAGTCATTTTGAGATGATCCATTAGCTCCAATTTGGATGCCATGATTCTGGGGTGCTCCCCCGCCGGTAGGCCTATTTTTGCTTCCCGAGAGTTGATGAAGGGTCAAACGTGGTCCGTTTGGCTTGAAATTTGGCATGGGCCTTTTGGAGGTATTCTGAGACCATCCGTAGGCTCTGATCGAAAGTCTTCGACACTGTCGCTGCCGGGAGCTCCTGTCTGGCTGTCGGAGGAGTGAAGTTAGGCCAAATGACATCGAAATGGCCCGAAACTTCATGTGTACCCCTCTTTTGGCTGCTTTGAAGGATCTTGCAGTTTTTGTTTGATTCTGACAAGATCTGGTGCTTGAAGTGGCGCCTTCCTATTTATGGCAGGATGTGGCTCCATGTAGCTTTTGGTGTTGAAGGGACATAGTGACATTTTTGGTGTCAACAACATTTGCTTTTTCCGAGTGATATTTGATTGGAAAATCATAATCCTTGATGTATTCCATCCATCTTCTCTGCCTCATGTTCAACTCCTTCTGAGAAAACAAATATTGTAAGCTGCAGTAATCGGAGTGAACCTCAAATTTCTCTCCATAAAGGTAATGTCTCCACATTTTTCAATGCAAACACGACTGTTGCTAACTCAAGATCATGGGTGGCATAGTTCTTCTCATGATCTCTCAACTGCCGGGATCCATAGGCCATGACTTTTCCATCTTGCATCAACACACATCCAAGTCCAACATTCGATGCATCGGTAAAAATAGTAAAACCGCTGCTTCCGGATGGCAAAGTAAGGACTAGTGCTGTAGTCAATCTCTTCTTTAGCTCTTGGAAACTATCTTCACACTTATCTGACCACACATAAGGTACATTTTTCCTTATCAACTTCGTCAAAGGTAACGCAATCGACGAAAATCCCTGCATGAACCTTCGATAATAGGTTGCTAGTCCCAAAAAACTTCTGATTTCTGACACATTCTTCGGTCTTTCCCATTTTACTACTGCCTCAATCTTGAACGGATCTACTAACAATCTTTCCTTGGAAATGATGTGCCCCAAAAATGCTATTTGCTCTAGACAAAATTCACACTTATTGAGTTTTTCATACAACTGGTTCTCTCTCAGAAGTTGCAATGCTACTCCCAAGTGCTCCTCATGTTCTTCTTTGGTCTTAGATTATACCAAAATATCGTCGATGAATACCACTACAAACTGGTCCAGATACTCTGCAAATATCCTGTTCATCAATGCTATGAACACTGCTGGTGCATTAGTCAACCCAAATGGCATCATTAGAAACTAATAGTGTCCATATCTTGTCCGGAAAGCTGTCTTCAATACATCTGACTCTCTGACTCTCAGCTGATGGTAACCGGATCTCAAATCAATCTTTGAAAAATACAAAGTACATTGTAACTTATCAAACAGTTCATCTATTCTTGGTAAAGGATACTTGTTCTTGATGGTTACTTGGTTCAATCTCCGGTAATCAATGCACATTCTCATCAAACCATCTTTCTTCTTGACGAACAACACGGAGCTCCCCATGGCGAAATACTAGGTCTTACAAAACGTTTGTCCAACAATTCTTGCAATTTTGTTTTCAATTCTCCCAATTCCGCCAGAGCCATTCTATATAGTGCAATGGAGATCGGAGTGGTCCCTGATAATAACTCAATAGTGAAGTCTATCTCTCTAATGGTTGGCAGACTTGGAATCTCCTTCGGAAAAACATCCGGGAATTCCCAAACAATTGGGATCTCCTCCACCCCTTGGGACCGTTTATCCTCCATGATAAACGTCAAATAGGCTTCACATCCACTTTTCAGAAGTCTATCAGCCTTCAACGCTTAAACAAACCATGCACTAGGATTACTCCTGTCTCCCCGAAACAACACCCCTGCCGGTGTCTCTTCTAATTTAAATGTGAGGGTCTTATGGAAACAATCCATTGTAGCATGATACCCTGCAACTAATCCATCCCTAGGATAACATCGAAATCATATGTGACGCCCCGGAGTCCCACATCGACTATAGAGAGGAAAGTGAATGGGGTTATATGTAGAGCTTACACCCTCACCTTGCATGAGGCCTTTTGGTGGGTTGAGGCCCATCAGAAGCAAAACCGTGAGGCCAGTGGGCCAAAGTGAACAATATCATGCATGGGTATGTGTGGGGCGTTACAAATGGTATCAGAGCCGACTCTCGACTAGTTCGAGTGTGGGTCCCCTGCCGTAGTCTGGTGTAAGTGGGCGGGTCTCCATGTGGGCGGGCCAAGAGGGCTGGCAGACTACAGAGACTGGCAGACTACTGCACAGGGACGTGCAGCCTTAAAGGGGGTGGAATGTGACGCCCCGGAGTCCCACATCGACTATAGAGAGGAAAGTGAATGGGGTTATATGTAGAGCTTACACCCTTACCTTGCATGAGGCCTTTTGATGGGTTGAGGCCCATCAGAAGCAAAACCGTGAGGCCAGTGGGCCAAAGCGGACAATATCATGCATGGGTATGGGTGGGGCGTTACATCATACATCTCTAATAAAATGAGATTTGCTGGTAACTCTATCTCTCCTATCATGACTGAACAACGAGGGTAAAAGGTTCCACATATAACTTCTTTACCTATTGGGGTAGCCATAGTCAAAATAAAATCCAAATCTCTAGGATGCATATCAACCATCTTAACAAATCTTGGAGAGATAAAAGAGTGTGTAGAGCCAGGGTCAAATAAAACCTTAGCTTGAAATCCACAAACGAAAAGTGTACCTTCCACTACATCTCATGTTGCCTTTGCATAAGCTCTATTGACAGCATAGATTTGTCCTCTCTATTATGGCCTTTTCTGAGCCTGTTGTGGCCTGCCTTGCTGTGCATTTCTGTTTTGTTGCTGAGGACGCTAATTCTGATTCTGCCCTTGCTGACGAGCTTGCTGCTGCTATTGTTGTGGTCTATACTGTTGTTGAGGTGCTTGTTGCTGAAGTGGCCTTGGTTGGTTCTGGACAACCACTGCATTTTGAGGTGGTGCTGGACGCTGGGCTCCCTGCTGCTGCTGATTTTGCCTGTTCTGTCTTGGACAGTCTCTCATCTGATGGTTCATAGAACCACATCTGAAGCAAGCCCCTGTGATTGTACGACACTGGGCACTCTCGTGATTCTTCCCACAGTGGATACAGACCACTTGGTTCTACACATTCTAATCTGGCCTCTCTGCCTCTTATGCTGCTAGTTTCGCTGTTGGTTGTTTTGTTGTTAGGGTTGTCCTTTGCCTAATAGTCTGAGGATCTTGTGATGGAAATTCTCAAATTTGTAAGTCCTCTTGACTGCCTATTTGAAGGTTATAGGTGGTACAACTCCCATATCATCCCTCTCAATGATGGGATTCAGTCATTCGAGGAACTCTGCAATCTTCTTCTCCACTGTGTCTACTAGCTTTGGAGCATATCTCGACAATCTCTCGAATTTAGTAAGGTATTTGAAGACTGTTGTGTTCCCTTGAACAAGCTGCTGGAATCCAACTGCTTTCTGTCTCTTGATGTGGGTGGGTACATACTTATCCCCAAACTACCTCTTAAAGCTAGCCCAAGCTACTGCATCTGCCATATTTCTATACTCTTCCCTGACGGTCTTCCACCAAACATCCACTGAACCGGTAAAGAGAGATGTTGCAAGCGTAACTTGAAAGTCCGGGATCCTAACCCTAGAGGGGGGGGCGGGGGGGTGAATAGGGTGATCTACATTTAATGACTAATCAAGGCCAATTTTAAGTTTAATAAAAACAACTAGTCACATATGATGATTTACCAAACAAAATGCGGAAGCTAACAAGAGAAATCACCACAAGCATACAACCTCACACAAAGATTTATAGTGGTTCGGCCTCAATGCCTACATCCACTACCGGTTTGTGTTCCAACACCCCACCGGATTTCCACTATTTATGCTTTTCAAAAGGCTAAGCAATAACCTTTACAATGATGTTTTTCAAGGTTAAACAACAACCTATCAATGTGCTTTTATAGGCTAAGCAATAACCTTTACAAGATGCTTTTCAAAGGCTAAGCAATAACCTCTACAAGAAAAGGATTTCTTCTCAAAGAAGTGTCTAAACAAACACTCAAAGAGATACAATTTAAACTTAATACATTTGCCTCTTAAATAGGCTGATATGAAAGTTTAAATCAAGATACAAACATACACAAACAAATAGCAAAGGTGTGTGCTCAAAGTGTATGAATGTTTACTTCAATCATTTTCTAAAAAGAAGCTCACAAATGAATGCTTGATGCATTTGAAAATCTAAGCACTGAAAATGATGATTGAAGTTATAAACCAATCACATGAAGAATTCAAACAACTTGGAAAGACATGTTACACAAGTTGTATGAAGTTTTAAAGATTAAAAACACATGTGATTGAGATAAGGATGTTTGCAAAACAAACTAGTATTCCAAGGTGATATTGTGTTTGCAAAACATCTCAACTAAAGCTAGAAATCATGCAAATACGAGATTACAAAGATTTGAACATGCATGATTTTAAATGGAATGAAAATCAAAGTTAACTTGAAAGTTATACCTCTTTAAATCTCAAACATTTGATTTTCAATTTGCCTCTAGCTTTCCTACCTTATTCCTCTTATTTAGGCTTCAAAAAGGTTCAAAGATTGCATCCCAACAGCCCTTTGAAAGAAGGGAATAGAAAGGTCTTTTATACAAAAATACTGCCCAACGGCTAGTTGGCCCGGTCGACCTCATGACCCTGCGGTTGACCGGGTCCAACGGCTATATTGGCCCAACGGCTATATACGCGGTCGACCGGCCCTTCTGCGCGGTCGACCGGGTACACAGGTTCTGAGACAAATTTCTGGATTTTTCAGAACCTGTTTCTAGTGCACGCGGTCGACCTGGTGGATGGCGCGGTCGACCGGGTACACTGGCCAGAGTTGAGTTCCATCTGAAATTTTGAGAAATTGATTTATTAAAAAAGGAACTCTTAGCCAATATATTTTATGCATACTAAAATGATTCTAAAAAATGGAATATGTATGCAAAACATGAACCTCGATTTCAAACTTGATTTTTCAAAATCATGCACGAAGAACTTAGGCTTTCGAAATACATTTTAAGTTCTAAAAACATGCAGGATGAAGTCTTTGAAAATCAAAAGCATTTTCAAGTCTGAGGTCAAGATTTCAAAGTCCAGTCTAGGCTGAACGTGTGTGTGATCAGATGACTGAAAGAGATAGTGCTTTCCATCAAATTAGCAACACAAAAATCCTAACATAACTCGCTCTCCTCCGATGCATTGGAAGATCTCAAAGATATTATTAGTATGCTCTAGCCAGTCATCTGCAGCTAAAGGGTCTTCTGTTCCAAGAAAATCCTTTGGGCCTCTCTTCCTGAACCGTTCAAACAATGCATTTGGATCATGTTGCCTCTGATTGATGACAATAGCAGGTTGAGGTTGAACTAGTTCGGGCCTCCTTTGTAACACTTCTAGGAGTTGCCTCTACATGTCTGCTAACTCTCTGGCATGTTCTTCATCTTTCTTTAGCATCCATTCTTACAATCTGGCTTGATTCTCATTAGCCTGACGTTGTTGATCTAACATGGCTTGCATCATTTGCTGAAACTGCTTCTGCATGTTGTCAGGAATATCTTCTTGAACTAGCCATGTATGCTCACTGTTACTCACTGTGGGATTGTCGTTTAGTGGCCTTTTACGAGGCGGCATAACGCTACAAAACAAATTGTTAGCACATGATAATAAAAAAAAGGTCACACATTGCTCACACGATACTAACTAACGAAAATTTTAACAAATCCTCGCCACGTCCTTTTAATTGCCTAAAACACATCTCGCTCCGATACTAGTCTGTCACGACCCCGGACCAGGTCACCAAGCGAGCGGGCCTAGTTTGAAATCGGGACACTAATGGATGGGATTGATTGATGATGAACATTTCGTACCATGAAATTACTGTAACCAAAACGTATATGAGTCGCTAAAATATGCTACACGTATAAGCGATTTCCCATAGGTGTCCGCGGTGAGGATATCACAACAACATGAATATTTTTTTTTAAGTGCGGAAGCGTGTAGCAAATCTAATTCATACTTTCCAAATCCAAAATACCAAGACTGATAACACATTTATATAACAGAATATCAGAGTGAGCAATGATCATTAGCTATACTCAAGAGTAAATTAAAGTTTATATCAAGATCATTTAATTACTTTCCGAAAAATAGAGGCCAACAAAGGCCAATATAATCAAAGTATCAAATTCCCAAAAGAATAGTTAGTCCCAATCCAAAATGTTACGCAACTCGGGCAACCGAATGTCTAAACGACATCACCGGCATGCCACTCCACTAAACGCTGAGATTTTTCGATCGCCTCCACAAGCTCCTCCCCGGGAAAACCAACAACAGGACCTGAGTACCAAAGCAAAGGGGTCAAACACGACGGTTTAGCAAGTTGGTGAAAAAATATAACAATAATTTTCATAAAACGAAAGAATCATTTATTGGAAAACAATATGCAGTATAAAACATGTAATGTATCCATGGGAATCGGGAAACAAGCAATATGGCAACCACACGGAGCTAAGTCCTCTATCACTGAAGTGACATGACCATATCGAGATGCTAACCTCATTCACTGAAGTGAGGAGGTGCAACATAAGTTACATATACATATACATAATAATAATAATACAGGACATGAGCAGGTAGCGAACCGGGCATTGGGAACCAAAATAGCAATCTACACCATCGGGACAAGACCACGGTAATAACCGGGTAGCGAGATCCAAACTGCAGCTGGCGGGACGGAAGGAGGATCTCCGAGTCAGTGGATCAAACCGGCAAGGTAATCCAAGCTTAGTGGTGCCGACTCATAGGTTAAATGAAAACTCAAAACATGTATAAAACATATCAAGTACACGTATGTAAATGGGCCGGACAGGAGTGCTCAAGGCACAATTTTCCTTTTAATTCGAGCAATGTATAAACGGGCTAGCAAAATGCTAAATTTCAATTTCAATGCCTTCGGGAGTAATAAATCATAATTCATGAATTTTTGGGAATATATGTAATAATTTGGGATATCTGGAAACACAATTGATCGTTTGAAATTACGGGACAAGTATCGGGATTCAAAACTAGTCCTAGGTGAATAGGGGTCCCGTATGTCAATTTAAGTATACCCTTGGCACTCTTTGAATTTTGAAGGCATTATGGGCTCCTTATACACCTTAGGATTTTTTTAAGGCTTCAAATGAATCTTCGTGATATGGTTTCTTTCTCAAACGGGCTTCATACATATCTCCAGGTGAACAGTCCCCATCATTCTCTAAAAGGGTACACAAATGATTGGGACAGAACCCTCTTTATTTCTCTTCATTTCAAAGTTTTTGGGTAATTTCGGTCACCTGGCGATTAACTGGTGGTTAGCCACTGGCAAACCATGAGACTAACCGCGGATTCTCCAGGTGGCTACTAGAAATGTAACCGAAGTGGGTTCGGTTAGCTGGCGATTAGCCGCCGATGAGTTCGGCGGTTAGCCGCTGGCTAACCGTGAGGCTGACAGTGCCTTCTGAAAGAAATGATGCTCTCTGGAAACGTTACTACAACAGTTCAGTTACTTTGCGGTTAACTGCCGGTCACCAGGCGGCTAGCCGACAGGTGACCGCTAGCTGACCGCGAGGTGCGGGAAAACCCTTATGTATTCAAATTTAAGCCCATTTCTCCCTTAGACCACCGCCTGGTGTGGAAAAACCCTTCTGTGTTCAGATTTAAGCCCATTTCTCCCTTAAACCATTTCCCTTCATTCCCATTCATCTTCCTGCAATAAAATGAGCTAAAAGCTCCTCCCATTCATAATAAGAAAATTTTCACAAACATACATCCCAAACACCTCCATTCTTTCACATTTAATCACCAAAGAGAGAGAAGAAAACCACTAATCACAAGGGTCCATTGAGCTATTAACAAAAAATAATGAATGCTATAAACCAATGTTTTCAAGACTTTAAATGAGCTAGCAAGGTTCATTCATGAGCATCTATTTCAAAATCATAAAAAAAAATCAAGAATAGTATGAATAATAATGACAAAATCAACACATTTCTCATAAAAATCATTGAAAGCTCATAATATCAAATCATCCACTTGCCTTAGGTCCAAGCTTAGTAAAAAGATCTTCTAATTACTCTCTCAAGCTCAAAATCAACAATCTCTACAAAAACCCCCAAAACAAACCCTAAAGTGGGTCAAAACAATGAAGAAGAAGAGAGAACTCACAATAATGAAAATGGAGCTTCTCAAAGGCTAGAAGAACACAAATCTAGAAGATTAGAGAGGAAGCTTACTTGTAGGTTCTCCAAATGGCTAAGACTAGCTCAAAAGTGATCTTCAAATGGGAGGTTTTCTCCAAAAATGGTATCAAGAGGAAGCCTTTAATGAGAGGAAGAGAATGGTGGAGTCCATTTCTCAATTTGTGTAAGGTTGATGGTGATTTGGTGAAGGAAAAGCAAGAAGGAGGAGAGAAGAACAAGAAAACCGTAGGTTAGGATGAGTTGTGCTGGAAAATGAAAAAGAAGAGGAGAATAGTCCTTTATTAAGCAAGTGGGGAGTGGATGCCACCACTTGAAATCTTGCAAGGCTAAAATCATGACTTTCAGGGCTTCGAATGAATTCGACGAAGAATGGGAAAGTGATCGTAGAAATTTCTAGTTTCCAAAAAGTATATATTTCGCGGGTTTTGGGATTATCAAACATTTGGTCTAGATTTAGTGTAAAAAGACTATTTTGCCCTTGAAGCTAGAAAAGTCGGGTTTCGGGATTTCAAACGGGGATGAGATCAACATAAAAGTTGAAGAGATTAACAAGATAAGCAAAACAGGATTGAAAAACAAATAAATGGAATCTCAAGTAATCCCCCAAGTAAACGCAAAGTCATGAAAGGAACCCTTGTAACACCCCGACCCGAGTGACCTCGATTAGTGTTGATTAAGTTGTGTGTTAGTTCTAAGTGTGTTTAGTGTGTTTTGGTTTAGTTTGGGTTTAGAATAGTTTTGTTGTAGTTTTGGAGAATTTTGAGTGCCTTTGTGATTAGTGGGGCCCTTTGGGGGTTTCTTTTATGATTTGGCGTGTACTTGGGGGATTAATCGAGATTCTTTGGATTTGTGTTTTTATCCCGTTTTTCTAATCTCGTTGATCTCTTCAACTTTCATGTTGATCCCGTCCCCATCCCGAATCCCGAAACCCGACTTCCATTACATTGAGGGCAAAACAGTCTTTTTACACTAAATCTGGACCAAATATTTGATATTCCCGAAACCAGCGAAACATATACTTTTTGAAAATAGAAATTTCGACGATCATTTCTTCCTTCTTCGTCAATTTCATCCGAAGTCCTGAAAACCATGATTTGGACCCCACAATGTTTCCTAGTGATGGAGCCCACTTGCAATTGCTATATAAGAGCCCATCTCTTCTTCCTTTCTCCTTTTCCAGCACAACAAGGGCTAAGCCTAGGGTTTTTCCTTCTTCTTCTTCTTCTTCTCCTTGCTTTCCACCACTACTCACCACCAAACCTTGCACAAACTGAAGAATGGTTATCACCATTCTCTTCCTCTCCTTCGAGGCTCTCCATTGACACCATTCTTGAAGAATATCTCCATTTTTAAGATCCCCTTTGAGCTAGCTCTCTCCATTTGGAGACTCCACAAGTAAGCTCTCTCACTAATCTCTTAGACATGTATTATTCTTGTTCTTGAGGAGCTCCATTTTCTTTATTAGAAGCTCTCTCTTTCTATTTCATCGTTTGACCATTTTAGGGTGTGTTTTGGGGGTTTTTGTAGAGATTGTGGTTTTGAGCATAGGAGGTGATTAGAAGCTTGATTTGTTGTTTAGAGACCTTGACGCAAGTGGTTGATTTGGTATTGTAAGCTTTGAATAGTTTTCATGAAATGCATTAATGGATTCTTTATTTCTTTTGTGCCTTCATTGATTTCCATGCTTTTGAAATAAATGCTCATGAATGAATTAGTTGATGTATTAACTCTTGAAAGCTTTGTCTTTATGATCTTTCTTTTGTTGTTTTCTTTGCTTTAAATGAATCCTTATACCTCGTTGGCTTTCTCTTTTCTTGGTGATTTAATGTGGTGAATGAGAAGGAGATATTGGTTGAATGTTCATGGGATTTGAAGGTTGTAAGAAGTAAGAGTTGGCCTTCTCATTTTGATGAGGGAATGGGACTCAAAGGATTCGTATGAAGGAGAGAAATCGAAGGGAACAAAACTGTCCCGGAACCCATTTCTGGATAGTTCGCTCGAGCGAACCTGGTGGTCGCTCGAGCGAAGTGTCCAGAACAGGCTCCGAACCATTCCAGTAGACAGTTCGCTTGAGCGAACCCCTTATTCGCTCGAGCGAACATTCCCAGGATCATATCATGCCCCTCATAGAACCTTGTTAGCTTGAGCGAACTAATTGTTCGCTTGAGCCAACAGGCTCGCTCGAGCGAACCCGTTATCCGCTCGAGCGAACTCTCCCAGAAATTTTATCAGAGCGTCACAGAACCTTATTAGTTCGAGCAAACCATTTGTTCGCTTGAGCCAACATGTTTGTTTGAGCGAACCCATTATCCGCTCGAGCGAACCTCCCAAAAAACCATTCCAGAGAGCTCATCGCTCGAGCGAACTTCCTGTCCGCTCGAGCGACAGGCACTATTCACCTGGGACTAATCTGTGAGCAAAAATGAAATGTTTACTTGATTGAGAGGTGTTTGTTGGGAACCCTATTGTGATGGAAAAACTTGTAACCATTGTGTGGCACCCATTTGAAAAAAGAAATCAAATCACAAGTTTTCATTTAAGTTTTGAAAATCATAAGGTGTATAAAGAGCCCGGAATGTCTCCAAACTCAAGGAGTGCCAATTTTTATTGTATATGACATATGGGACCTTTATTCACTTTGATCAAATTTCGAATCCCAATATTTGTCCCCAACCTCTTGAATTATGATCTACCTTCCCCGGAAATACTGAATTTGCAACTGTAGCTTTTTTGCTAATCCTGATATGCACTTCCCATTTAAAAAATGAGATTTGTGCCTTTGAGCACCCCATCCCGCCCGTTTATATAAGCGCATCCTATGAATTTTATACATGTCTCGATTTATGATATTTGACCTATGAGTCGGCACCACTAAGCTTCGATAACCTTGCTCATGTCACTTCGGTGATAGAGGACTTAGCTTCGTATGGTTGTCATCTTGTTGTTTCCAGTTTTCCATGGATACCTTACTTGTTTTAGATTGCATGTGTATTTTGAATAAATGATTCTTTCGTTTTATAAAATTATTGTTCTAACAGGTTCCAATGTTTTCCAGGGTAAATTCTATTTTGTCATATCTTTTTACCCATTTGCCAAACCGTCGTATTTGACCCTTTGTTTTGGTACTCAGGTCCCGTTGTTGGTTATCCCGAGGAGGAGCACGAGGAGGCGGTCAGAGAACTGCAAAGTTTAGTCGAGTGGCATGCCGATGATGTCGCTTAGACACTCGGTTGTCCGAGTTGCGTAACATTTTGGGTTAGGTTTAATCATTCTTTTGGGAATAGACATTTTATTTATATTGGCCTTTGTTGGCCTCTATTTTGGGAAATTGTAACTAAATGATCCTGTTGTAAACTTTAACATTCTTTTGGCAATAGCTAATGATCATTGCTCCTTTTGATACTGGTTTTATATACATTTTAATATTAATATCTTGGACACGAATGTATGAAATAGATTTGCTACACTCTTCCACACTTAAAAGAAATATTCATGTTGATGTGATATCCTCACCGTGGACACCTGTGGGAAATCGCGTGTATGAGTGGCATCCTTGATGGACTCATATACGTTTTCATTTAAATTAATTCATAGCTGATGGACCCGATTCTTCCCTCTCTCCCGCTGCCTCCGCCCCGGGTCTTTCGGGGTACGGTGGAGGGGAGAAGAAGAAAAGATAAAGGGTATCAACATCTTTTTTTTTTGTACGGGTATGCCAATTTCACTTTTCTACTTGGAATTTAGAAACGGTGATCCGAAGATCCATCTTCACAACTAGAAAGGGGAAATGAAACTTTTTCTAGTTTCTATTGCACACATATTTTAAGAAAAGAGACAAAGGTTTTTTTTTGAATGCCGTGAAAGGCGATTTCATTTGTTGTTGCGATTTGCCGTGAAGGCGATTTTGCCGTAAAAGGCGATTTACAAGTCTCATCCGTTATGAAAGACAAGAATTGTGATTTTTGTTTCTAAAAGAAAAATAAAGTACAATAGAAATCAAGAAAAGGAATCTGACTTCTCATTCGATTGTGGGGACACGTTCAGATCGACGGTCGCGAGTCATGTATGGGCTCCTCCATCGTCCATGCAGATGAGAACACGATGCTTGGATTCTTGGCTTGGCTTTTTAACCTCAGATTTTTAAAGGACAAAGACCAAGAGAAGGTCTTATATCCGATAAAAAGCTAAGTAAACGGGCTGAAAAGCCACGTTTTAGCCATGTTGGTAGAAGAAGGGGGGTCCTTGGGGGGGTGGCCCCCCCCAAGGGTGCTTCAATCACCTTTTGGTGGTCATTGCAGCAGAGTTGCAGGGCCTCTGGATTTTTTTGTCTTCGTCGGGGGGAGAGCGAGAGCTAGATCCTTTCCCTTTGGAATGCCCTCCTATTTATAGGCCTTTGGTAGCCATTTAGGAGGGTTTATGAGCATTGAATGCATTAATACCCATAATGGGAGGAGTTACAAGTTTTTAAATTACTTGTTTTGTAACTCCTTTTTCCTTGAATCTGATTGGCCGATGGAGAATAATGAGCCTTTAATTGCCTTTAATCCCCATCATGGGAGGAGTTTCATGGCTTTAATACCATAAATCCTTTGACTTGTAACTCCCATTTGCTTGCTTTTGATTGGGCCGTCCAAAATAATGAGTTAATGACCGCATTAACTTGTCATAAAGTGGGTCATTTAACCTCATTAATTAGTCGCCAAGTCGCTCGAAGAGTCGCGGGCCGCGCCGCGTCTTTTGGAATTCTTCTTGCGATGACCGCCGGTGGATCCACATGTTGTTTGATGTCGGATGGCGATGCAATTTCAGACATTGATTAATGTCAAAGTGCCGGCAACATCTGTCCTGTCGATTTCACGATCGGGCGGGCAAAAAGTGTGCTTTCTTTGTCGGCCGGTTGGCGATTTCGAGGCATCTAATGATCATCCAATGATTTCGGCGGCGAATCCGTGATGTTGACGAAGATCGACGGATTTCATGCACGAAAAATCAGATTTTGGAAAAATCACAGGGGCCAATCAACTCGAAACGCGAAAAGGACCCGAAAAAGGGTCTTCCGGCGAATTTTTGGGTCGCCGGAATTTCCATGGTTGCCGGCGACCATGCACCCATGGTCGCCGGCGACCATGGGCCAAGGTCGCCGGCGACCATGGGCTTTGGGCCCATTGAATGGTCGCCGTTCGGTCGCCTTTTCTTCGCCGTTTTTCGATCTTTTTTCATTCTTTTTTCTTCTGATTTTTTCCTGACATTTCCCCTCATTTATTGGCCTGATTCTCTTGAAGAAAACCTGACAAGAAGCCGCGCAAATCGGAGCACAAAGTTTCCTATTTTTCTGGAAAGCCGAAGACTTTGTTGTGCGGTTTTGCCGATTTTTTGTCAAGCATTGAAACTAGGCCAAACGATGCCTGAAATTCGACGTGGAGCTTCTTAAGCAGTAGATAGGACCAACCATAGGCTTTGGTTTGAGTTTTGAAGCCGTTCGGGGTCCCGCAAATGCTTGCCTTAATTTCGCCATGAGAGAAATGCCGAGCTTTGACTTGTGGTCAACCGATGTCCGATTGACCTGAAATTTGACAGGGAGCCTCCTGAGTGGTAAGTAAGACCAACCATGGGCTTTGGTTTGAGTTTTGAAGCCTTTTGGGGTCCCGCAAATGCTCGCCTTGATTTCACCTCGAGGAAAATGCCGAGCTTTGAAACTAGGCCAAACGATGTCCGTTTGACCTAAAACTTGATAGGGGACCTATTGGAGTCATTTTGAGATGATCCATTAGCTCCAATTTGGATGCCATGATTCCGGGGTGCTCCGTTGCCGGTAGGCCTGTTTTTGCTTCCTGAGAGTTGATGAAGGGTCAAACGTCGTCCGTTTGACTTGAAATTTGGCATGGGGCCTTTTGGAGGTATTCTGAGACCATCCGTAGGTTCTGATCGAAGTTTTGAAGTCTTCGACACTGTCGCTGCCGGGAGCCCTTGTCTGGCTGTCGGAGGAGTGAAGTTAAGCCAAATGATGTTGAAATGGCCTGAAACTTCATGTGTACTCCTCTTTTGGTTTGCTTTGAAGGATCTTGCAGTTTTTGTTTGATTCTGACAAGATCTGGTGCTTGAAGTGGCGCCTTCCTATTTATGGCAGGATGTGGCTCCATGTAGCTTTTGGTGTTGAAGGGACATAGTGACATTTTTTGGTGTCAACAAATGCCCCCTCGAGGTACAGCGACAAGGTGGGCAGCTCTGGCAGTCGATGTGCCTCAAAGAGAATTTGAAGGAGATCTTCTTGCTTGACCAAGAGTCTTGAGCGTTTTTCTTTTGATGGAGTTGCTTTTTGAGCTTCCAATGGATTTCGCGGTAATGAGAGGGGTCATGTACCGTCTCAAGGCAAGGATTTTGAAATGACATTTGGATATGGGTTTTTGGTTTTGGGTTTTCCCTTTTAACCTTGTGAACCTAAAGGCTTTATGTGGCACTTTAGGCGGTTAAGAAGGTTTTTGGTTTTTTGAACTTGTGACCTAACAGGCTGTATGTGGCGAGTTAGGGGGTCGGGATTTTGGTTTTTTGGTTTCGACCTTGTGACCTAACAAGCTGTATGTGGCAAGTTAGGGGACCATGGTTTGGTTTTTTTGTCACTCTTTGGGACAATTTTGGGTCCATTGGAGTGGTTTGTTTTTTTGTGGAATGTCAATTTCAAGATTGTGGCTTGATTTGGTGCATGGGGTTGGATGGTTGGGTTTCTTTTGGAAGCTTATGAAGCTCGGAATTTTTTGTATGGTCCAATCAACTCAAGAGAGGCATGGAACCATTTTTGTATGCTCTTGGTAAGAGAAATTTTGACTAAAAGCCACTTTTAGTGCCTAGGTGGTCAAACCTGGCTCATATGGGCTAACCCATGGGACCTTAAGCTTTTAAGAATGGCTTAGATCTCATGTGGTGTCATTTTGTAAAGAATATCTAAAAATATCCCTTTTGTGTAGAGAATATCTAAAAATATCCTTACTTGGAGAGAATCTCTCAAGTTTCCTTGATTTTGGGAGAGATTTTCTCAAAGTATCTCTCTTTGGGAGAAAGTTTCTCAAATCCCCTTTCTTTTTGGAGAGAGAATTTCTCAAGAATCCTCCTCTTTAGGAGAGAATATCTCAAATCTCTCTTTCTTGTAGGAAGTTTGCTAATTTTTAGCACTTGCCTCCTTGCTTTCTCCTCCCTTCCTCTTTGGTTTTGCTTTTTCTATAAAGCAATGGAGATGGGTTTCTTTCTCTTTGTTGCTTCTTTTTGCAAAAAACCTTCAAGAGTGCTCCAAGAATTTCTCAAGGATCTTCAAGTTTTCTTCTTCTTCTTCTCCATGGCTTCCAAGTAGGTCTTCTTTTTCCAAGAAAATGACATGTAGATGTAGGAAAGTTTCTTTTCTTTTCTTTTTTTTCTTCTTTTTTCTTTTCTTCTCTTCGTTTTTCCTTTTCTTTCTTTCCTTTCTTCTCTTTTTTTTTTCATGTTTTCTTTTCTTTTTCACGTGCTTTCTTTCGATTTTTTTTTGCACGTCTGCTTTTTTTTCCTCTTTTACGTTTTATTCTTTCCCCTTTTTTTTTCTTTTTTTTTTTTTTGTGCCGTACGGCCAGGTCGTACGGACCTGGCCGTACAGCCACGTGGCCTGTGGGCCACGTCCCTGGGCCAGCTTGTTTTTCTTTTTTTTTTTGAAGAGGTTTTTTTTTTTTTTTTTTGCTCACCATGATATGAGGTTTATGCAATTCAAGATGATCATGCATTCTTTCTTCTCTTTTTTTTTTTTTGTTTGAAAATGCATCAAGATAAAAGGCTAGAATTTCTAGGTCAAGTCAACATGGATTTTGACTTAGACAAAGTTTGATTGGTTTTTGACCAAGTTGGGTTGGAATTGGTCAAACTTTCGTCAAAATTTTCCTAGCATCTAATGCATGGTGGTTTTATGCATGATTTTTGGTAAAATGGAATTGGGAGCATGATGATGCATTACCTCGAATTTTCTTGCAAGTCTTGGGGATTTTTGGAGCTTGCAGCAATGTTGAGCCCACTTCTCCAGTCTCGTAGAAT
>QPKB01000003.1:43638281-43724198 GCA_003546025.1 Camphora micrantha | reverse complement strand
TGAAATTCCAACCATCCATGTCTTCCACATGTGGAGTCTGCTGCATTTTTCCCTAAAAAATCCCTTGGCATGCAAACAAAAAGAAAGCTAAGAATGCCAACCGGGCAACCCTCATTTGAAGAGGAAAGAAAAATGAACAATAATCTTGTCAACAAAAAACTAGCATCTACATTCCACACCCATTTCCAAAGCCATATAATTCTACCAAAAACAGGAAAAGACATTCTTCTCTATAGACCATGACAAAATACAACATTTCAATTCATGAAACCAAAAAAGAAATAAAAGCTGCAGAAGCGTTTCCAACTCAAGAACTCGTATTGCAGAAATGCTTCAGAAGATCAACTACACAATGGAAGTAAAACTCACATTGCCATCATGTGCACTGGATTGGGGTTCTGCTCTAAATGGCAAAGATACAAAAGAACACCCTTAATACTCGTACAAAAATTGAGAAATGAACCAGAACACCTGTAAAAATGCCCACCAAGCCAAACTGATTTAGGACTCAAAAAGTGCCGTGACCATCGAAAGGAATCTATTATTTTCGATGGAGGTGACCCACTGAATCAAACAACATTCATCCATGATTTCTGATGACCTTGCAGATCATAATAATGGATGGATTACAGGGAGAATCAAAATTATGTCAAAGAAAGTAATCTGGCGCTGGTTTTTTGGAAGGAACCCCTCTTGACTCCTGCACCACAGACAAATCCATCAAATCCCAAAAACTGAGTCAACTAATAGTATAAAAAAATTGGTAGGTTAGGTACAAACTTGTGGAGCAGCTTCAAACACCCGGAACACCTTGTTCAGATTCTCATCCAGCTCAAGAATTGCAGCCACATTGCCACATCTGAAACACATTCAATGATAGGAAAAATGAATGAATAAGGGGAAAAGGTGCATTTGGACAAACTTAATACTGCAATATTCAAATATAACAACATTTAATAGTTGTGTCAGTGGCTGCCCAATTGGATAGCAGGCCTTTGCAAGAACAGATGCTGATTATTTGATTTATTATACTTCCTTCCACATGAAAGTGACAAAAAGAATCTTTGAGGAATTATATGATCCTCAACACAAGAATAATATACAGAGTAAACTCTAGAGTTTGCACATGTGGAGAGACCATAGCTTGATAAGCTAGGATCTGAGAGAAGTCGAGAATGATAGTGAGAACATGCTCAACCATAACCCATACTGGAGAATACACGCAAGCGTGCACAAGAATCAGCAAGAACAGATTCTGATTATTTGATTTATTATACTTCCTTCCACATGAAAGTGACAAAAAGGATCTTTGAGGAATCCTCAACACAAGAATAATATACATAGTAAACTCTAGAGTTTGCACATGTGGAGAGACCATAGCTTGATAAGCTAGGATCTGAGAGAAGTCAAGAATGATATTGAGAACATGCTCAACCATAACCCATACTGGAGAATACACGCAAGCGTGCACACACAATGGCTATCAGGTGTGCTCAGTGCGCATGTTGCGCACTGGGGTGGGACCCACCTGGGGTTCCATCCGGGTGGAACAAAAACCAAACCCCCCTATTTAGATGGGTCCCAACTCTGAATGGACGGTACACCATTGGATCGACTATAAACCGATCCCAATGGCTATCAGGTGTGCTCAGTGCGCAACATGTGCACTGGGGTGGGACCCACCCGGGGTTCCATCTGGGTGGACCAAAAACCAAACCACCCCCCACCCCCCGCGTTTAGATGGGTCCCAACTCTGAATGGACAGTACACCATTGGATCGACTAAAATGGATAGTAAACCGTTAAACTTGTCGGCCCTGGATGGGAATGATTGGATCATCGGTTGGGGCTGATTTTTCATTTTTTTGCAAAGAGGCGATCCCCCCAGGTCCTAGTCCCAAGTGGGGCCCCATATCGAGGTGTGTGTGTGTGTGTGTGTCTATAGGGAGATGCTCCTATGAGAGATCTCTCATAGGAGCATATATATATATATATATATATAGAGAGAGAGAGAGAGAGATGGGAAATGTTCCAATGCATCCTAACGGTGGGGACTTCCAGCTAGCCCACCTTATGATTCATCTAAACTGTTCACACACGAGACCCTCTGATAAGTGCTTAATTGTTTGCAATCTAAGCCCTAATATTTGATTCATCTTGTGCTAGTTAGAGTTATTTTATTTGATTTTACATAGTTTTTTTGTTAATTTTTACGTTAAGGTCAAAAGGAGCAAAAAGAGAAGAATTAATGAAGAGATGGGTGTGAATCCCAAAGAAGGACCATGGTGGGTCCCATCCAAGCTATTCCAGAATCTTTGGGAACTTACAATTCAAAGAAGAAAAGCAAAAGAAAGAAAGAAGAAAAAGGAAGAAACCCAATCTAGGGTTACAAGCCAAAAGGGGGCCCACATCCATTGCAAATAGAAGAATTTCAGAATTTAGGAAGTCCTATTCAAGTTAAAAGAAGAGTTCAAGAATGGAGAAAAACAAGGAGAGAGAAGGAAAATTTGGAGCAAGAGTTCAAGTCAAGATAGAAGTCCTAAAAGAAGGGTCCCACACTTATGTTGCACGCACCAAATAGGGCCCACTTTTATGATAAAAGTTCAGATTTAATTCCTTGCAACTAAATTCAGATTTGTAGGTCCGTGTGAGGAATTGTCAAGAAGATACAAGTAAGATCAGAATTAGAAAGTGCTGCTAATTAAGAAAAGAAGACTCCTATTCTAATCTAATTAGGAAGCATACTTATAAAGAAAGATGGAGATCTAATCATACAAGGAGAGAAGCCTAAAAAGGAGGAGATTCCTCATTAAAGAGATGCTTTTGCAAGACCTATAAAAGGCATATGAACAGTGCACGTCCAGCACTCTACCTAGCCATAAAACATCACACAAACCATCTAAAAACCAGCCATTATCATCCACAAACCCTAGCAGCCATACAGCACTATTGGGAGCACCTTTGGAGCATCTTTTGGAGAGCTTTTGGAGCGAGGAAAAGGAGAAAAAGCTGCTGGCCATCCACTGCATCTTCATCATCTTCTAGAGTTCTTCTTATGACTATTTTTTATTTTGTTTTCAATTCCAAACATGAGTAGCTAAACTTTTTAGGGCTAGGGTGTAATTGAAACCCTAGCCTAGTTCTATGTAGTCTCTTTTGGCATCTTTTAATTCAGATTTCAGTTTTATTAGTTGAGATTCTAAACCATGTTTTTTGAATTGATGAGTTGTGTATATGCCATGCCAACCATGTGATGTTCAATTAATTTTAAGAGTAGCTAACTTAATTTTGATTGATCTTGATGATAAGCATCTAGGGTTTAGAACCATGAATAATCTAAGTATATGCCATGCTTAGACTTATGCATTTATCTTTTCCATTGTTTTTATGCATTATGTTTGTTTTGACTAGGACATATGCCATGCTTAGTTTTTGCATCATAATGAACAATTCATGTAGTATGCCACTCATGAATTAGGTTTAGGGGAATAATAATCTAGACGCATATGCCATGGTCTAGGTTGATAGATGTCACTAATAAAATCTGATTTTTGATTAAAAGATAATAAGGGACATGCATAGGATTGGTTAGGGGAGTAGATGAAACCCTAGTTCATTCATTCTCATTGTTTTCAATTCTAATTTCAGTTGTGTGCTTTAGATTAATTTCCATTTGGCTTTTGATAGTTTAATTTATTGTTTTTAGTAGTTTAATTCAATCTTTCATCATTTAACTGTTTCTTTTAATATTCTGAATTTTAGTTGTTTTTGACATTGTTTTATCACAAGTCTTCGTGGGATCGACCTCGTACTTACAATTCACTACACTACATAGTGATCTTATGCGCTTGCTAGTTTTAATTGTGTGCATACTAGTAGCTTATTTCTAGGTTACTTGGTGCATACCACCCTCCTTGATAGTCATCAGGGCCTGGGTTTGCACCCACATAATGGACTGAGCGTCGGATCAAGAGTTATTTTTTTACTTTAATATAGTCGTTAAATTTATGGGACATGGATCAAGGGGTTTTTCTTAAGGCATGAGATTGACTTGACCCATTTTTTTTTTATATGGGTCCAACATAAGTGGATCCTATGTCCCATGACTTGTGGGGCCTCAGGTGGGCCGGACAACTGGTGTGCATGGTCTAGATGCGTAGGAATATTGCCCACATATATATAATATACACATGTTATTGAATGGTCAAGACATTGACGACATTCTTATGTTGAATATGGATTGACTGGTGCATCTTTCCATGCCATTTGTTACCAAGAACAAAGGTTTAGGGTTGACCCATGGGTAACAGATTAATACGACATGCATTATCCACTATTAAACCAAGTGTGAATATAACTGCAGATTCAATGTGTTCTAGCCATGGGACAATCATAAAAGAAATGCAACAGACTGAAAATAACATAAACAGCATGTGCAGGAACAAAAGGGCTGGTCCATAATACAACCAAGGTCTGAGGATTCCATGCTTTTGGACAATGTAATTCTCTCAACATGAAATCTAAGGAAAAGATCATATACTTCCTAGTTCCTAGTTTGTTACACTTGTAATCATCATGCCGAGAATTGCTTCATTACTGACCCTGGAATAATTGGGATGGCCATTGCATCCTTTTGTTTATTTTCTCAAATAACAAATTTTATTCCCAGGGTGGCTTCCAATTAGAAGATGGGAACCTAATGCTTTCAATTTTCTTCCCAGGAGAAATATAGAACGGATTCAATCCATCATTCCAACAGAAATAATAACCGAATCCCTCTCTACTCTTACTTTTGCCAATTATTCACATCCTCACTGTCCTCCCTTGTTATATGGCAGAATGATGCATTTATATCCTTGACTAAAGGTATGCTTCCATTTTAAGATAGAGAAGGGAGCCAAGTTCTGGATTTGAGTTTGGGTCAGCTCCGACCCGACAGTAAAACAAAAAAAAAAAAAAAGTTAGGCTCGTGTGAAGGTTGTCCCACCTCTGCATTTGACAGCAATTGGGCCTGGCTAAACATCTGGTTAGGCCTAAGCCACAAGCAAGTAGCAGAAATAAGTGGGACCCGAGGCCAGCACTTGACCCCTTCAGCACTTCAACTAAGCACAACTTGTGGGCTTGAGCTTGAGTTTGGCCCAAATTAAAAAAAAAAAAAAGCGAGTAAAAAAAAATTCAGCAGGCACCAATAAGTAGGCCCATTACCCACAGGTCCGACATGAAAATCAATTGTAACAAACAGTTTGGTTATTTTAGCATTGATTCTCATCCGTCGATCTTCGGACGGTGATATCTTGTTTATCCGGAGTCCACTGAATGATCTGATTTCGTCTTCACACTCCAGACATTCAGATCTTCACATCAGGTCAGATTGATATAATTTTGAAGAGCATTAAGTTTTACATCTGTGACGCATTGGAGTCCCACATCGACTATATAGAGGAAAGTGACTGGGATTATATGCAGAGCTTGCACCCTTACCTTGCATGAGCCATTTTGGTGGATTACGGCCTACCAGAAACAAAACCGTGAGGCTCGCGGGCCAAAGCGGACAATATCATGCATGCGTGTGGGGTGGGGCGTTAGAAACAGTATTGGAGCCAACTGAACTCTCAACTAGTTCAAGTGTGGGTCCCTACCGTGGTCTGGTGCAAGTGAGCGGGGTCAAAAGGGCTGGCAGGCTACTGTACAGGGACATGCAGCCCTAAGGGGGCTGGATTGTGACGCCCTGGAGTACCACATCGACTATAGAGAGAAAAGTGACTTGGATTATATGTAGAGCTTGCACCCTTACCTTGCATAAGGCCTTTTGGCGGATTGAGGCCTACCAAAAACAAGACCGTGAGGCCCGTGGGCCAAAGTGGACAATATCATGCATGCGTGTGGGGTGGGGTGGTACAACATCCCTTTCTCATCTCAGCCTAACATGATATTTGAAATCAGTAACCCCAACGATCAACTTAAAGGGCTAGAGTATGTCATGAAATACGGAACGTGGGTTTATAAGAATAGAGTTTACTTTCACCAATTCCTTAACTTGATGCAAGAAAAATTGACTGTGGATGAATATCTTGAAGAATTCTCAAGGCTACAATGTGTATGTAAACTAAAGAGCAAGAACTATGACTTCGATTGCTTCTGTAAAGGTAAACTACCAGACATTTTGGAAAATATGAGAGATTGCAATGACATTTTTGGAGGATGTCAAGAAGCAATCTGGGTTGAGTACAAGATTACACGGTCTTGCATGCGAAAAGCTAAGTTGCAAGAAGGAAAATCACCACAAACAACAGAAGTCCATGTTATGGAACTAACTGGAGAGAGTATCCAAGCTGATATTGAGATACAAGATCAAGAAAAAGGGTTAGTCATTGCATCTACTAAAGAAAACATCGAAGTTGACATGGAAATACAAGAACTGGAAAACAGAATAATTGACATTGTTGATCAGGCAGTGCAGATGGAACAAGAAGAAACAAACAATGAAGAAAACATCAAGGAGTCTTATCTTCTAATGGATCCCATCGCAAGTCTACCGCCAAAAAATCAAATTAAAACATCAGATGAAAAGATTATTAATCACGAAGTTCTGAATGATGATCAAACCATTGACGTTCCACATATCGATGTCATCTTTGGAGATAGCTTGTTCATACTTCAAGATTGTGTGCAGCCAGTTAAATTTCAAAATTTGATGCATCTAATGGTTCAATCTCACATCCAAGCTGAATTCAGAAATCAGAAGCAGCAAGGCCTCCAATCTACTTCGAGTTGGAAGAACAGATCACATGAAGCCTTCACACTATGCACAAAAGATGGAGATCAAGCATCACATCAAAAGTTGTACGGTTGATCTTCTATCCTAGAGGACTTCTACAGAACTTGTGGTCAAGTTCTCTTCAAGTCGGGGAGAGTTGATGCAGGACAAACCCATGGTCCCTATGGGTCAACCCACCACTAGGCCTAGCTCATCTATCTCAACCGGTTCTTTGGGCCGAGCCCACCTATCTTAGTCTACTTAAGAGTTTTATTTACTTGTTTAAATTTTAAGTTGCATTTAGGTGGATGTTTTAATCCTGACCATCATTGCATTTGGATGGACCATATTAGTTTTAGGGTCAGTCTTTTATCTATTTAAACATTATAATGCCTCATTTGACTGTAATTAATGATTACTGAAAAGTCTCGAATGCGTTTGGGATTTCCCAAGTTCTCTTTTTCCTCGCCTGTGATGGGGAGTTTGGCGAGAGGACAATTTCAGGTGCGAAGCCTGACCTATCCCCTTCCATCTTCCATCTCTAGTCTTTCATCTCTGCCCGCCCCGCATCTGATACCCCACTCTGCATTATAATGATATCCTTTTTTCCCAACCAAGCATTTCTAGTCACCTACCATAATTGAAACATGTAGGGAATTTACTTCAATCCCTCTCCTGTAGAAAATATATCTGCTCTATTGGAGTCACCAACAGTGGCGGACCTAGGATTTTCGTTGGGGGCTTACGATAAAAAAGTCAAATCACTATTTTGTTGTTCTTTCTTAATATTAACTTTGTCAAAAGAGAAAATGTATTGCATTTACAGAATCTCTAATTAGAACAACTAACATTCTATCATCAAAAGTCATATCTTAAATCAAACAAAGCTTTTACACATTATATACCGCTCCACCTGAATGATCATACGCATGGACATAGCCACAAAAATATACACATTATATGACATTTGTACTAGTGTTTTAAGGTTCCTTCTTCAAAACCCATATTCCAAGTGGATAGAAAGATTATAGATTTTGAGCAATTTGTGCATGTACGTGTGTAAACATATCCAACCTATAAATCCATGGGTCGTCACAAATCTTTGATCCAAATCATTAACATTCTCAGATTAATGATAACCATCAATACGTTCAGTTTCATATCTTTTAAATTTTAATGGATTTTGAGAATTTGTGAAATGCATCCAAATAATCCAAATACATTTAAACCACTGAGTGTATTCATTTACACGTGAGAATTGAAAATGGTAATTTGAGAAGCATGAAAAAGTGTTCAATGATCTCTAATTCCAAATTACGATTTTGAACTAATTCTATGATTTCTAATCCTATGATAGTACATTGAGGGGATCATATACATGATTGTAGTCTCATTTATATCAGCTCCCAAAACCTAAAGAAAACCCTCACAACTAAGTCCAAAACGTCTCATAACTCTATCAATCCTATGCCTTTTTTTTTTTTTTTTCTAGATACACCTTTTTTTTATCAAAACCAAACATATTTTCATACTTGAAAAATACAGAAAAAAATAAATTTGGGTTTTCAAGCTAAGTTCAATAAGGAGAGGAGTTTTCTTGTTAGGGTTAAGGTTGATTTGTAGAGATCCATGTAAACCCACCAGTTGAAGATAGTATTTAAGCCCTATTCGAAAAAAGAAGATAAATTTGGGCCACCAGTTGAAAGGGGATTATTTAAGTTGAGAAAGGGATGTGGGGGCTATGGGTTATTTTAAGTGGGGGCTGGGCCAGACTTCCCTTAGGGCCCAAATAGGCTTTTTCAGGTTTAGGGGGTGCTGAAGCCCCCATGTTGATGAATGTAGGTCCGCCCCTGGTCACCATTACCTGCTAGGCCTGCAAAAGATATTAAAAGATCTCCATTCTTACTTTTCATAATTCCACCAACACCTAAAGGACCTAGGTTTCCTTTGGAGCTACCATCTATGTGCAATTCATATCTCCCTCCTGGCGGGGGTATATATCTGGGCCTTATATATCTCAAGTTGAAATTTAGGGCCTACATCTCAACATTTAACTGAAAATAGCCAATGGCCTTTTAGTAAAGCAAAAACAAAGATATCAACTCAAACTAGAAAACCCAATCACATCCATAATAGGAACCAAATCTCATAATGCTAGGAAATAGTGATTGCATGATAACACTGTAGAAGATAACAAGGCTGTAAGTTTACATGCCCTAGGCCCAGCCCAACAAAGGCCCATTAAAGCCTTCCACACGTGGGATTTAGTAAATCTTTGTATAGCTGATTTCTCCCTTTATGTATTCCTTGTATAGACTAGGATTGATTCTTTCCATTCTTTCATTATTCTAATTTGTAGTCTTTACATATTTAGAGCCTTGATTAAGGTCTAATATGATTATAAATAAAACAGTCGATGATCCATGGATACATAAACTCTCTCCAATCTTCTTCTTCTTCTTCTTCTTCACATTGATAACATCAATTTGCTTGTGAGATCATGATGACCCATTTTGGGAAGAGCTTTTGTGAAGATATCCGCCAACTGGTTAAGAGTAGAGACCTAAGGCAGAGTTATCTTCTCAGTAACAACATGCTGACGAATGAAGTGGCAATCAATCTCAATGTGCTTCGTTCTTTCATGAAAGACCAGATTGCTGGCAATTCTAGTAGCACTAGTGTTGTCCCCATGAAGAGGGGTAGAGCTAGCAACAATGACACCGAATTCACAAAGAAGACGGCATAGCCAGATGATTTCAGCACTAGCAAACAACATCGTCCGATATTCATGTTAGATTGTATGGACTCAATCCATCAGATGATGTAATAAATTGATTAATTTCTTTATTTATCAATAATATCATGCTTTCCTTTCATGAGATTAATGGTGTTTTACTACTTAATGCACATGACCAATACATATGACATAATGGTTCATGAGATGAACTGGGTCCCATTAGTATATTAGATGTGATATAAGTGTATGGATGAGATCCACACACGGGAAACATGTCACAAATCTTATACTTAAACATCTTCACAACCGGTGATGAGACTGGGCATCTCATCTGATAAGGTTGCAGCGCTTTGATCAGTATGAGATAGTATGATTTGTCTCGATCATCAGAATGTAAGATTCTGGATCATAGTGCTGGTACATTGGATGTATTGAAGGACCATGAGTAGCACCTTATGGAATATTGTCTCGAGTTTAAGGTTTGCTCTCATAATTCCCTAGCAATAGGCTCTCAATCCTGAGACATTGATGAACTCAAGTTTCTATCTATTCATTTGCTTTGAGTCACCAATGAGTGAGGCCAACTGTAGGCCAACACCTCGGTGTCTTGGGTACGTGGTAATAAGACTGTGAGAACATCCAATGGTCAAGATGGAATCTATCTATATTATCCCCTTGTGCCAATTAATAGATTTGTCATTAGTAAGTGCGCACCCATCACGATTAAGAGTTAATTGGATGGTACTGATGATCACTGTGATTAATTGGGGCTCAAGGATAATAAGATGTGGATTTAAATTGGTAGGACAGTTTTAGTCCAATTGATCTATGGATATTGATAGAGGGGCCTACTTGTGGTAATCGGGAAGTTTAGGGTCTTCATTGTAATTTATTCCTAAGACTGGAGTGCAATTGCATTTATATAGTGGTGTTATTTGCAATTAACTGTGGGCCCGGATTGCACATGAGATGTGGGGTCGCGGTGTCCCAGTTGGAGCCAGCTTTCTATGGAATCCCTAGTAGTCCCCACGCTAGCCCAAGTTATTAAAAGATACTAATCCTACTAGAACTCTAAGATGAAGGAATTAGAAAGTTACTATTTCTATTTGAAGTGAGACTTCTAATAGTGGTAATAGTAAGGTTATTATTTTGTGGAAGTAAGACTTCTATTTCAATTAGTACAAGAGGAGGAAAGGAGGTTGCTTAAAGCTATAAAAGGAGAAGCAAGGGGGCTGGGACGTTCATACTCTTGGAATTCACGCCCAGCCCCCTTATGTGCAAGAGTTGCACATCTCTCTTGATCTTCTAGTTCTCTTTTAGTTCCTTAGTTTTCTTGAAGGGTTTTCTCTTAAAGTTTCTACCAGCCTTTTTGAGAAAAGAGATCTGATACGGGACATAGTGTGGAAGACTAAGAGGTCTTGGAGATCCTAAGTTGCTTACAAAGAAAGCAGTTTCTTCAACTAGCAAGTCTCTTCTCCATTCGAGCACAACCAGGCTCCAAAGGTATAATCTACTTCTCTATCTGTTGTAGATTATTTTGTTGCATGCTGTTGCTTGTTTTATTGCTGTACATGATAGATGAGTATGAGGGATTGCATCCTGGATATGGTTTATGGCCTTATGGGTGCTTGATCCCTGAGTCAAGTGGGTCAAAAGTTTTGAAATCCCATCCACGAGGCCCACCTATTTCCAACAATTCGGTCTCAGCAGAAAACTTTGAAACAGTGGTTTGGTTATTGCACTTCCACGAAATCAGAGATTCTCCAAGAAACATACACCAGCCAATGGTAGATCGCCAAGAATCAGGGCAACCAGCCCAGTTGGCATCCGCATAAGCTGATAAGCGCAGAGAAGTACCAGAATGGTAGAAGAGACCATGATTAAGAATGCCTTTAACATAGCGGAGTATACACAAAGCAGCAGCAAGGTGGGGTTTGTGAGGATTGCTTACAAATTGGCTAACCATATGAACAACATGAGATATATCAGGCCGAGTCATAATTAAGTAGAGCAAACTACCAACTATCCGCCGGAAAACAAAGGGATCATCCAGGGAGAGCTATCATTCGTATTGAGTTTGTTGTTCAACTCCGTAGGCGTATCAAAAGTGTGAGCATCATCAAGTCTTGCCGAAGTGATCAAATCAGTAGCATATTTACGCTGATGGACCCGAATGCCTGATTTGTTACGCAAAAACTCAAGCCCCAAAAGGTAGGTGAGAGGACCAAGATCCTTACATTCTGAAGTGGCGAGTGAGATGGTGTTTGAGATCCGTAATGCGACAATATCATTGTCACTGATAATCATAGTATGAACAGTGGTCATTTTAGCCACTAGTGCAAATGTCTCCTCATAGTCAATTCCATACTCCTGCTTGTAACCCTGCGCAACCAATCTGGCTTTATAGCGATCAAGACTCCCATCAGAGTTAACTTTTACAGAGTAGATCCATTTATTGCCAATCATAGAAGCTCTTTTAGGAGCCGGTACCAAGTCCCATATCTGGTTTGCTTCAAGAGCAAGCAATTCCTCATTCATAACATCTTGCTAGTACGCGATCTTTGAGGCCTGTGAATATGAGGCGGGTATAGGAGCACTATCTAAAGATGAAAAGAGAGTAGGAAATCCATAACGGTTAGGGGCAACGGAAAGACGACAGATCGTAGCAGAGAGATGATACTATCAGAAGAAGCATTATTACCTGCTGGTTCAGTAGGCGGCACTGGGAGAGGATCAGGAGAGGGAGTCACCACAGGAGGGATTGTGTAATGCCGGACATAGACTTTAGGAAGAGATGATGGAGAAGCAGACTCCTAGAATTATGGCAAGTAGGACATAGCAATAGGATGATGATCCAAGCGTAAGCAAAAGAAAGGAATCTGTTCCAAGAAGATCACATTACGAGATATGCGCATGCGTTTCTCGAACTGATCATAACACAAAAAACCTTTGTGTTCATTACTGTAGCCAAGAAAAATGCATTTGGCAGCCTGTGGTGATAATTTAGTTTGCTCAGTAGGAGGAAGATGAACAAAACACAAGCAACCAAAAACATGTAAGTGAGAGCATGAAGGGGTATGACCAAAGAGAACTCCGTAAGTAGTCTTTTCTAGAACAGTGCTGGGAAGATGGTTGATAAGATACATAGCAGTCTGTACAGCATCACACTAAATTTTGTGAGGGACTAAGGAGGCAATTAAAAGAGTACAAACAGTTTCAAGAATATGTTTCTTTCTGCAATCTCATTTTGCTGAGTATGCGGACAAGATTTTTGGTGAAGAATGCATTTATTAGAAAGGAAGGCAGAGAAATCATGAGACATGTATTCTCCACCGGAATCTGATCTAAGAATCTTGATAGCTTTTTGAAATTGGGTTTGGACCATGTTATAAAATCTTTTAAAAATGGAGAAGACTTCAGATTTCAAGCGCATAAAGTAAATCCAAGTATAACGAGAATGGTCATCAATAAAGGTCACATAGTACTTAAATCCTATCCTACTCAAGGTAGGAGCAATCCCCCAAACATCAGAATAAATAATGTCAAGTGATGCCAATGCACGAGAATTATGAACAGAAAAGGGAAAAATGTGACTTTTACTTAAGTAACAAGTTTCACACTTTGATTGAGATAAAGACATCATTTTATTATCAATAGTAGAATCCAAACATCCAATCTTAAACAAGGAAATCAAATTGGCATTGTTCACATGACTAAGACGTTTATGCCAAACAGTCTACATTTTATTGAAATTATTAAAAGAAACAAAGAAAGAATGATGTCCAATGTCCAGCAAGAACAGGCGCCCATGTTTACTCCCCATCGCGATCACCTTCCCAGTTTGTCGCCCCTATATAACACAACCAGAGGAAGAAAAGTGAACAAGATAGCCATCATCAATAAGTTGTCATACAGAATGTAAATTGGCTGATAATTTTGGAACAAAGTAAACATTGGGAAGGGTGATGAACTTAAAAACACTAGATAAAGTAATGGTACCAACTCCAGAAATGAGTAGTTGATCACCATTAGCAGTGGTTATGTTCTCTTTTCCAAGGTAAGGGTGGGAATCTGTAAAGCTATGTTCTACATATGTCATGTGATTTGAGGCTCCTGAATCTTAAAACCATGTGGATGAGGTGATAGGAGAAGAAAGAGATGCAAAAGAATGAAAGGCAGGAAAAGCTTTATGAGAATGAGTTTGATACCAACCACCAGAAAAGCCCATTGATGCATATGTAGAGGTAACTGTGCTTTGGATCAGTTCTTGAATCTGAGCAGGAGTCATGGATATAGCCCCGGAGGAAGTGCTTCCTGTATCAGATAAAGGTGCTTGAGCCTGAAATGCAGTTAGAATACTCTGTCTTAGCATATTGGAGGGACGCTTCTTAGGCTGTGTCCCATTCCTTCTCTGTAGACTGCGACAGTCATCAATAAGATGACCAGACCGTTTGCAATATCGATGAACCAGTTTCTTACAATAATTTTTGGCAATATGACCAAAGCCTTCGCATTCATAACATTGAGTCATCTTCGGATTTGGGGTTGCCAGAAGAGCCGAGTTAGCAAGAAGAGGCGCAAGGAAGGCTTTTGGTTCTTCCAGAATAGTACGCTGTGAGGTGAGGCGAAGTTCTTCGCGAAGGACGTCTTGAAAGCAGGTACAAGATTAGAAAAATTTTCTCTATTCATGAGGGCAGACCGAACATATTCAAATTCTAGTCGTAGGTTCATAAGAAACTGGCTAATGTGAGTTTCTTCTTGTAACTTGAGAGCCTCAGATAGAAATCAAGAAGAGACGGTTTGGATCAACATGGAATCCCTTTCGGTCCATAAGGTGAAGAAACCATTAAAGTATTCCTGCACAGATTTATCCCCTTTGTTGTATTTAGCAACTTCACTAAGTGAAACTTCCGGGCCTTATTGGTTTGATGGTAGACTTTCTTGAGATGTGCCCACATATCAGCTGTTGTAGTGTAGGCTTAAGGATCCAGGTGACAACTTTAGCATTTTCCTTAGACCAGGTGGCTAAGGCTTTTGAGTCAGTGGTACTTGGAGTCAAGAGGCTTAGTGATTGATCCATCAAGATAACCAAAGAGCCCTCGTCCTTCGGCAAAGTTCTTTAAATGGAAAGACCAGGACATATAATTAAGCCCATTAAATTTGATTGGGATAACATCATACATTTCCATGGCAGAATGTAGTAGAAAAGAAAGATCAGCAGCAATTGAAGAAGAAAACAACCAGCAGCAGTTCAACAGTAGTTGATGATGCAATGTTTAAGAAAAATCAGGCCAAGGACAGTCCAGACGAACTAGATTTTGATGGTTGGATCCCTTCGTGGGGCCCACAGAGAGATCTGATTGATAATCAGATGAGATGCTAGAAACCAGGATCAAATTCCCTTTCCAGCAGTGTAGGTCGCATCAAAATCCATTCAGAATCCAGGATTTTGTGCGGCTGTGATGAAAACTATTTCAAAAAGTTGAATAATCACAAGACGGATCAAAAGGCCTACCTCTTATCTCTGAAAAATTCTGGAAAAATCTCCAAAAAGACAAGGAGAGATGGGTGACCCAGGCTGGAGAGAGACTTGTGGATTTTGTGATGATCGCAGGTGGGCCACTATGATCACAATGATGAAACAGTAGGTTTTCACCTAAGTTTTGCTTCCAAAAAGCACAGATCCTTGATCTGCGTTGCTTTGATGATGCAGATGAGATCTCCAAAAGATTATGGCTCTGATACCATGTCAATGTGAAGAAGAAGATTGGACAGAAAGTTGATGTATCCATGGATCATCGACTGTTCTATTTATAATCATATTAGACCTAACTGCTTCTCACTACTCCCCCTCAAGCCAGTGCATAGATACACCATGACCAGCCGGGAATAACCATCATTTCCCTTCTTCCTTCACTACTTTGATGAGGAACTTTGTCAACTTGATACTCAATACCACTAACCATGATGGATCTTGCAATGTCTTGCAACCAGCAACACACGTCTTTCTTTGTGCACAATTCACATTTCATTCAGCAAATGACCCTAGATGCTCCACGACCAGCAACAAGGAGAAATCATGGTTTTAAAAACTTGGTAAGTCCAGGTCGAGTCAGACTCAGACCTAACAAAGTCGAGTTGCCTCCAACCCCAACCCCCACAACCAATCCAACTCAAAACATATATGACTATAACTTTGTCTGTTGGTCATTCAACTCAACCTAGTCCAAGTCACATGACACTAAACCTATGCAACTCCACTGACTATAAAAGGGCATGTTTGCCTTGTTTTCACTCTTTTTCATCACAAGCAAGGGAAACCTACAGGAACTGTTGGAGCCCAAATCTGGCAGTTTGGTAACAACACACTAGATCTCTTCTTTTTGTTCTTTTTTTCTTTTTACTTTTTTTTTTTTTTCCATTTCGAGAGATCTAGAGCCAAAAAGATCAAAGACACCATTCACCCCAAAGAGGAGTTTCTGATTTGAGAGATCAAAGGCAAGTTTTCATGTTTTCATTTGCATACAAAACTTAAATTACATGTATTGAGGTATGTTTTCCATGGAGATAATTTTTTCACTATCTATTTTCTGGGGAAAAAATCAATTTTCTTATATTAAAATGTATTTTTTTTTCAAACAATCAAATATAAAGTGTCTATTTTGGTGGGGAGCATCATCCTACCTAGCACGGAAATACCACGCAAGGTGTATGTACAAGAAGATTTCTCATCAGGGTTGCACCGTCTAATGAACATACCCCCTAGTGGGGCACACCTTATGATTCATTCAAATGGAACCACCCCACCCCCCTGCCGCACGAGCGCGCACACAAAATAATCCTGCGCGCAGGGGACACCCCTCATTTAGAATGCACCATCTTTTTTTTTCTTTTTTTTTTTTTTTTGCATATTCTAAATTTTTTTTCTAGATTTTGAAGTGAGAGAGTCTAGGTGATAGATCTATAGTTTTATGCCTAGATCTAGGCACGTAACTCAAATATAATTTCCATGTCCATTTTATTATTTTGAAATATGTTAAAATGTTTTCTAAGAATGAGGGAGTCAAGGAGTATAATTAGGTAAATGCAATGGTGATTTTGGAAGCTCTCTGATTATTCTCGACTTCATTTCGAGCCAAGTTAGTAGTGGAAAACGACTCACTAATGCGGAGATGTGGTGTTCTCATATTTAACTCTAGGCTGTGGAGATTTCAGTTTCTTCTTAATGAAATCAAGGAGTCATCTTCCCCTTTAGATGTGGGTTTTGTCATGAGCTTAGGTTAGCAAATTTTTTGCCAGATGATCTAGCTAAACAAGGAGTAGATAGAATCTCTCCATGGGTGGGCCATATTGTATAATTTTTTGTTGGTTCTTACTTTTATTTGGAGTATATTCTCTTACAGCCCTATCTTTTCCAGATTGCTTGTGTAATGGTCTTCCTTTTAATACAATCATTTCTGTTACTGATTAAAGAAATATATGTTAAAATGTTTTCTTTCTTTTTCCTTCTTCAATATTTCAATTTAGAAATATAATGAAGTTATTAAGTAGAGTGTAGATCTATGGTTTTCCACCTAAATCTACATTCTTTTTTAATTACTAAAATAAAATATATTTTTGCATTCTTTTAGGATGTTGATTTAGAAATAATACGAAAATACTGTAGTGCGTAAATCCATTGTTTCCTATATAGATATACATATTACAGGATATACTCAAATGAAGCATTCGTTTATAAGTGTTCATAATTGATTTTCAATTCTAAGATTCATTTCAGCATTCTCATTTTGCAGGTTAGCAATGGCTTAGAGGAAGGAAAAAGGAAGTTGATCTTGTATTGGCTCATGGAGAAATGGTTAGTGGGGAGCGCTATAGATAGAAGTGCAATCACTCATCATCATCATTAACATCATCAAAGCCTTGTCCCAACTATACTAGTGTCGGATATATGAATTTAGTTTCTCTATTCCCATCTGTCCTGAGCCAAATCCTCAAATAAGTTGCAAGTCTTGTTATCCATTTTTACCACCTACATCCACGTTCTCTTCGGCCTACCCCTTTCCCTTGGGCCATCAGCCTGCATAGCCAAACTTAACCTTAAAAGCATCGTTGCCGACCTACGTTAGGCATGCCCAAGCCATCTCATACAAGTTTCACTAATTCTATCCCCTATTGATGTTACCCTTAAATCATCTTGAAAGCACTCATTTCTAATTTTATCCTTCCTAGTTTTACCATACATCCATATCAACATTCTCATCACTGCTACATCCATGCATATGCCGCTTCTTGATTGGCCAACATTTTGCTCCATAGGTCATAAATGGTCTAATTGATGTCCTATAAATTTTACTTTTAATCTTGTTGGAATGTGCCGATTTCAAAGAACTCTAGAAGGAAGTCTCCACTTCAGCCATCCCACTTTTATCCTATGGTCAACAACTTCATCTATCTCTCCATCCTTATTAATCATCGATCCAAAGTTATGGAAAGAATCACTTTATGGTATTTCATACACTTCAATTCTGATAGTAGTTTCAGCCCTTTGTATATGCCAATTGAAGTTACAATCAATATATTCTACCTTCGTATGGCTTATTTCAAAACCTTTGGATTCTAAAGCCTCCTGCCATCTCTCAAGTTTTGTATTCATATCATCTCTCGATTCATCCACCAACACTATATCTGCAAACAACATACACTAAGGTACCTCCTCATGAATATGATTTGTTAACTCATCCATAATCAGTGTAAAGAGATAAGGACTTAGGGCTGACCCCTTATTCAAATCTATGGTCACTGGGAACTCAATTGTCTCTTCATAGGTAGTTCTCACACTCATTGCCGCTCCGCTCCTTCATACATGTCTTTAATAATTTCAATATAACCTCTTGGGACATTCCTTTTATTTAAAACTCACCAAATTAAATGTCTAGGCACCCTATCGTACGCTATTTTCTAGATCGACAAAGACCATATGCAAATTTTTCCTTTTCGCTTGGTATTTTCCCATTAATTGCCTAGGTGAAAAGATAATTACAATAGTTGACCTCACTGGCATCAAACCAAATTGATTTTCAGGTATCTTGGTTTTCTCTCTAAGTCTTTGCTCCATTACTCTCTCCTATAACTTCATAGTATGACTCATAAGTTTAATCCCCCGATAGTTGGTATAGTTTTGTATATGTCCCTTATTCTCATATAGAAGTGGTACAACACTTCTTCTCCATTCATCCAACGTTTTCTTTGTCAATGATATCTTATTGAAGAGCCTAGTTAATCAAATCCCCCATATTTCTCCTAAGCATTTTCAAGCCTCAATTGGAATGTCATCTGGGCCCATAGCCTCTCTTGCAATGCATCGCTTAAAGCAGGAATAAAAGTGCAATCAATCACTAAAAAACAGCATTCAGTGGTGGGATTTATAGATTTAAATATCATTTAGAACGTGTCTAAGAATGAGAAAGGCCATACAAATGTCCCATTGAAGCTAGAAAATAAATGGAAGCCTTTCTACTTAGGAAGGTGGAGAAGGTAAAGAAATAGACATAACACAATAGAGGCGAGAATGGGTTTCTTTGATGGAGATATTGTGACGACCCCGGCCCACTATCCACATGATATTAGTCCTCTTTGACTGAAGTTTCATGAGTTAAAATGCGTCATGTGGGGTTAAGGCCAAGCCGTACATATATGCCCATGAGTCAGGGCTTGGATGTTTCTGATGTGGGACTTAGTGTAGTCCAGCCTCCTGGAAAACAAGCAAGAAACCAAGACAAGTAGACGCCTAAGCAAGTAGGATCTCACACTCTCCCCCACCAGAAACAAAGCCATCCTCGTCTCTGATACCATTTTATGACTGCCCAGACCCACTATCCACATAATATAGTCTACTTTGTCCAAAGTCTCATGGCTTTAAAACGCGTCATGTGGGGTAAAGGCCAAGCTGCACATATATGCCCAAGGGTGAGGACTTGGATGTTTCCGTTGTGAGACTTAGTGTAGTCCAAAGCCCCTTGGGAAACAAGTAAGCAAACAAGACAAGCAGGGGCCTAGGACAAGTAGGATCTCAGAGATACGAAGATGATAAAAATGATGACAATGAAGAGTTGTGTCAACAAAAAATGGGTTGAGAACGAGCCGAGAGAGCTACGCGCAAGAATTTTTTTTAACTCCGAATTGAACCTGAATTTGTTCCAAATTCCCTTGCATACTTAGATACTGATTAGGTGGATCCCTAAGTGGTTTTAAGCCCCGGCTGCACCCTGATTTTCCTCCCCAACAGTTAGTTTTTTTTAATGCATGACCGACTGTTTGAACAACCAGAAACCCATGCCTTGGCCCAGTAGTTGACCGCCCCTGATGCACCCTTCGGGTTATCTGCACCCCCGGTGGTCCACCCTGAGAATGGGTTCCAGACAACCGGAAGACCTTGTTGAGGGCCTTTGAGGTTCTTAATCTTTTTCTAACCTGCTACAACCGGTCCCTCTTCGTTTCAGGGACCAAAAACCTAGAATTAAGATCAAGGTAGTGGCCGATACGCCACAAAATCGGGCGTAGCGGTAAGGTACTTATTGGCGCTCACAACTGTAGCGACCGCCATGCATGAGGCCGCTACATTAACGTAGTGGTGCTACGTAACGGGTGTTGCAGTAAAAAAAAAAGAAGAAGAAGAAGAAAAGTCCCTACCCCTGTATATTTGTCGAACCAGGTATATTGAAGAAGAAAGAACAAAAGAAAGAAACTGCTAGTGCAAGAAAAAGAAAAAAGGAAGAACCAAAGAAAGAAAGGAAAAAAGAATAGCAGCTGCAAGAAGGAGACATACCTACAGAGAAGGAGCACCAGCAGTGCTAGCAGCAGCCACCAACAGCCGCCAAAATAGCAGCAGCATTGAATCACAGCACTCTTTACTCCTTTTCCCTCTTTTCCTTTTCTATTTGTCTCTGTCGATGCCTTTGTTACAGCGAAACCAAAAGGGCAGCGAATGCCCTAGTCAATTATGCCCTCCCATCTTTTTTAAAGGGTAACATTTGGACCCCAATTTGGCCCACAGCCCACCTAGTGGAAGATGGTAGATTCAAATAAAAAATTAAGTGGCCCCCAGCAAAAAGAAAAAGGAACAACCTTAATTGGTGGGCTCCACATTAGGCCCAAGTATTAAAATAAAAGGTCACACCCCAACCATATATTAGTTAATTGAAAATAAGGACTCAGCCAAATTTCTTTCTAATTAAAAATAGCACCTAATCAAAATTTCACTCTAATGGGAAATAAGCCGCAATCAAGATTTCACTCTAATTGGAAATAGGCCCCAACCAAATTTCACACCAATTGAAAATAGAGCCCCAGCAAAATCTCATTACTTAAAAATAGAGCCTAGTCAAGTTTCACTCTATAAGGACATATGACCTAGGAAAAATTAACTCTAATAGGAAATAAGGCCTAATCAAATTTCAATTTAACTGAAAACCTCTCTCTCTCTCTCTCTCTCTCTCTCTCTCTATATATATATATATATATATATATATCAAAATATCACTCTAAAATGTTATGGTCTAAGCATAATGGTGATGATATTTTGTTTGATTATAAACATTTTTTTAGTTTTGAACTTAGTATAGCTAACCAACATGAATATATATATGAAAAAAATATATCAATATTATCATTTTATAACCATACAGCGACACGGGATTTCATGCAATGAGGGGACCGCTACATCCCCATATATTAGTTACTTTTGTAAAAGAACCACATTTTCTTTCAGTTTACAATTTTCTAGATTTTCTGAAATTTTCTCAAATTTTTTGGGCGATTTTTTCAAATCACACTGCTACATAGCGCCCGCTTCGTAGCGGTTTGGTGGCAGGCCGCTACGCCTACCACTACCACTATTTTCATCCTTGATTAGGATGTACCTTGCACCCATACATTGCATAACTTGATTTTTAACTGTTTTACACTTAACGGATTACCCGGAGGCATGTAGAGTACGGTGATTATCATTTTATCCAAACTTAAGGTTTTGGTTATCCCCACCTTCCAAATCCACCAAGGGTACATATAATTATGATATTCAGACCCTTTGAGCGTATAGACTTGAATATCATCGTACTTGGATGTCCAAGGTAATCATTGTCTAAAACATACCGTCATAACCTAGACTTACCCGGCCTTAGCATGTTGACTTGTGGGACTCCTTAGGAATTAGCGCGCGGTATTCGCGCTGCTTTGACCCTAGATGTACGCGGATCCTTAGGTGGTTTCTTCAGTTGGTGTGCGGCCATTTAACATATAATTACTCTGCCCCTCGAGTTACCTGGATCACCTTGTTCTTTTACTACACGTTCGGGGCCACCATTTCTAGCCGAAATGTTGCCTGTTTGTACTTAGGATTTTCCAGAGCAAGATGGACTGTTTTTCTAGCCCGAAACCGCACTGTTTTCTGTGCCGAATTGCTTACACCTTTCTGAACTATCTGTTTCTCCCGTACCTATATTTATCCACATTGTGAGTACCGGAATTACTCAAGTTCCCCTGATTTTATACCGAACTGCACACTGGACTGTACTGTACTGAACCCTGAACTGTCTTGAAACCGAACACCGAATTATCATTGAATTCCCAAATCAGCACCACCCAGCCGTTATTATTTATTTTTGTTGATACTTCGATATTATTTCTCTGTGCAAGGGTGTCCTGAAATGTGACACGGTGTCACTAAAGTACCTACCCTGCCCGGGCTCAAGTAAGGTTTCCCCGTGGCAAGGCCAGTGATTTCTGAAGGCGTATGCTCCAGGGGGAGTCTGAGGTACAACTTGTCTATTCGTTAGGGGATAACCGGATGCACCCCTTCCAAGGATTTGTGCAACGTGGTTGCCACCTAGATAGTAGATTGCTTATTTGTTATTTATGATTCTATCATTTTACTCTTGATGCACTAACTTGCCTAGTCATACTGTTATCTAATTTCTGATTAATCAACATGTTAATTTATATTCTGCCTTGTACCTACAAACTACGCTTTTTATTTTGGATATTTGCCAGGCAATCTGTCTAATCTACGCTTGGTATTGTATGTATGATTTCCCGGTGCCCTAGTGTGGTTTCCCGAGGAGGTGGTTACGGTGTCGCAGGAGATGAGTGATTGAGGTGCAGAGGTTGTCATGTAGACTCCCCTCCTGGCACATGAGACGTTTCACACAACGGAATCTTATTTTGGGTTTTGTATTCTGGTGTACTGGCCTCTGTTGGCCTTTTATCTTGGGATTGTAATTAATACATCTTTTGTAATTTCTAACTTTAATTATGGGAATGTAACCTCCTATTTACTTGTGTAGCTCTGTTTATTTCTTGTTTTTTTATATCAGCCTGATGATATATTATTACGTAATATACAGCCTGTAAGACATTTGTGATGCAACACGGAATCCGATGAGCTCCAGACTTCGGGTTGCACTGTAATGCAAGCTTCTGCTAAATGTTCCATTACGGTGATAGACCTTGTATCCTCACTCATGCAGATCCTGGGAAATGACAGATTATGCTACACTAATCCCCGGAATCACAGCCCCTTAATTATATCCTAATTTTGGGGTCGTGACAGTCAGCAAACAGGTAATCTAATTCAAGGTAATGATCAGATTCAATAAACAGATGATTGGGTTTAGAGAAATAATTCAGAAACTGATAATTTAAAAATAAAATTATCAGATTCGACAATAACCAGCCAACAGGTAATCAATGGATCCAGAAAACAGACGAACAGGTTCAATACCTATCCGAAGACACCTATCCGAAGACAAGGTGATCATGTCCAAAAGATTTAATCCAATACAAAAGATAAGAAGCCAAGAAATCAACAATCAAATATGTGCAAAGATAAGAGGACAAACCAGGTGACATAAGATGAAAAAAAAATCATTTAAATTATGGCATCCAAAAGGTCCAACCGAAAGACATGATCAGACGTAGACATCTGGTCCTAAAACTGATGGTCAAAAATAAAGCTTGGGGAGCAAACATAAGATATAAAACATATTCAAATGCAAGTAACAGGCAATTCGGGCGGTTGATCAAATGGACTCACACCGCAGATCAAAGACTATCATTTTCTACTTGAAACATGAAAAACACTTTTTTTTATAGCGGAAACATGACAAACACTTCCTCCTTGAAAAATGACAAATTACCGGCGAACGGGAGATCAATGCTTGGGAACGAGACACAACATTCTCAAACGGCCAAGAACCGCCAGAACTTGCAGGACCTCTAGGGACAAATTGGTGGAAACTGCAGAGGCAGACTGAATGGGCTGCAACTTTCAGAGGAGAGGCTCAGATGAGTAATAATGAGGCAACCGAATGGCAGAGATGGTGGTAGGATTGAGTTCTAATATAAAATGGAAGGGACAACAGGACATCTGAAATGCAAAACCTACATGTTTTGCATATGGAGAATATGGGGTTGGGCCACACCCTTTGATGACATTGATGCAGACTGATGTTGCAAGTAATGGTGATTTACAAAAAGGAACAAGATTCGACCAGGCATGAGTCAAAGAGGTGATTTTTCTGAATGCTGAAACAGATTTGAGATGCAAATGTGCAGTTCAGGTTTGGCCAACAGGGAAAAGATTTGGCAGGAAGGAAAGTTAGATTCAGGTTTGGCCAAAAGGGAAGAGATTTGGCAGCAAGGTTAGTGGTGTTAAGCAGGCCCAAGGCCCATGAACATATCCTATCCATAATATCATATCTCACGTGGATATTGATTGGGTCAACTTGTAATTACAGCTGTACATATTCTCTTGATTAGATTTTCTCTTGTAATTAGTTAGTTTCCTAAAGTTAGAATAGCAATTGATGTAATTAGCTAGTTTCCTAACTGAGAAGCCTTGATTGAGGCATGTAATACTCTATATATTAGGGCTTGATCTCCAAAGGGAGGCATACAGAAATAATACAATCATCATTCAAGAACTCTCGTTCCATTCTTGCATTCTAAAATTGTGAGAATGACATGGTATCAGAGCCATGTTCAAAGAAGTCTAGGTATTTGGTCTTACACAGCATCAAGGCAATAGATTAGAGAGAATCCAATCTCTGTCGTGAAGAAAGACAGATCAGGGATCTGTTTCGAGAAATCCACAGAGTTTCGAGCAAGACAGATCACGGACTTGTATGGTGGCCCACCCCTGATAATCAAGACAACTTCAGCAACCTATCCAGACATGGTCGCCTGGATTTTCTAGGAATATTGGACATTTTTTCAGATTTTTTCATCTCTTCCAGGTTGGTGATTTACACATTCTCGTCATTGTCCAGATTTTTAATACTGTTTTCATCTGGACCGTCCAGAATCTTGGATCTGTGGTGGAATTCGATCATTCTTTTTCCAGTTGAAAGCAAATTACTGCACTTCTTCAGATTAGTGATCTGATCTTTGTCCAGATCTTTCAGTGGGGCCCACATAGCAGATCAGCAGGCAAAATCCAGGTCGCCTGGGGTGTTTTTTGGCCTTTTTTAAGTTCTGTGTTGATTTTTTTCATCTCTGATTGATCAGATCTTAGTATCTACACACAGCACAGTATATTATCAGCATTTAGAATTCATCTCTTCACTGTTATTGGATTTTCTTTGCAATCAAGATTGAAGATGGAAAAATCTGAAGTTACCTTGATCCGATTCACGGGAAAAAATTATCCCGCCTGGTCGTTTCAGTTCCAGATTTACCTTAAGGCTAAGGAATTGTGGGGTTATATTTCTGGATCTGACCCTAAACCCAAGGAAGATGAGAAGAAGATATCCGCCTGGCTTACTAAAGATGCAAAAATAAAAACATGGATACTGGGTTCCGTCGATCCACATCTGATAATGAACCTCAAACCTTATCCCACCGCTAAAGACATGTGGGGATATCTGAAGCAAGTGTACCATCAAGATAATTCAGCACGTCAATTTCATCTGGAATGTGCGATTGCTGAATATGCACAAGGGACATTGTCAATCCAAGACTACTATTCAGGATTCCGAACCCTATGGTCGGAATACGATAGTATTAAGTATGCAGATGTGGCTCCCGACGTTCTGATCGTGATTCGTGATCTTCAGGCCTCTAGTCAAAGGGATCAGTTTTTGATGAAACTGCGGAATGAATATGAAAGCGTCAGATCTGCCCTGATGAATCGGACGCCATTACCTTCCTTGGATATATGCTTCAATGAACTATTACGTGAGGAACAGCGCATTGCGACCTCGGCTCATATAGCGCAACAAACGACTGAGACCTATTCAGTTGCGTTCTCGGCTAATAAAACTTCTCAGCCTTCGCCGCGCGACTTGAGCAAAACGCAATGTTACAGTTGTCAAAAATTTGGGCACATTGCAACTCAATGCAAACAGAAGGTCTGCAGTTACTGTAAAAAGTCAGGACATATCATCTCTGAATGTCGCCGCCGACCCCAACGTCCATCACCACAGCCTCAGACTCCACAGTATCAGCCTCTGCATGCGTATGTTGCTTCTTCGGTTATGCTTGCTCCTACATCTGCGTCCTCACAACCTGGTCCCTCATCCTCTCTCACTCCTGAAATGGTTCAACAGATGATTGTCAATGCCCTCTCTGCTTTTGGTCTCTCAGGTACATCCCCTCCATCTTCTACTTGGTTTCTTGATTCCAGGGCGTCTAATCATATGACGTCTTCCTGTACACCACTCTCCAACGTGCAAAGCTACAATGGCCCTCTTCAAATCCAAACTGCTAACGGGGGCCATGTTCCCATTACTGCTGTCGGTGACATCTCTGGTCCCATTCCATTGAAAAATGTTTATCTTTGTCCAAATTTAACGTCTAACCTTTTGTCAGTCGGGCAGCTTGTTGAAAATAATTGTAATATCTCTTTTTCTTCTTCTGGTTGTGTTGTGCAGGACCAGATGTCCAGGAAGGAGATCGCGAGAGGGCCTAAGTGTGGACGCTTGTTTCCGCTGGACTTTTCAAAACTTGCTAGGAATAAATTTGACAATGATGTGTTTTGTTTTTCCCTTAGAGATAACTGCCAATTGTGGCATAAAAGACTTGGACACCCTAATTCAAAGGCTTTGTCCCTGATGTTCAATTCTGGTTTAATAAATAAAACCGCTGGTTTATCTTCTTGTGTGCCTTTTGATTGTGCTACTTGCAAATTGGGAAAAAGCAAAACCCTTCCTTTTTCTATTTCCACTTCACACAGCACTCAGTGTTTTGATTTGGTTCATAGCGATGTATGGGGAATTGCTCCAGCTCTTTCTCATGCTCGCTATAAATACTTTGTGACTTTTATTGATGATTTCAGTCGGTTCACGTGGGTTTACTTTCTGCATTCCAAATCTGATGTTTTTCATGTTTTTAAAATTTTTCTGGCTTATGTTGAAAATCAATTTTCCACCTGCATTAAAATCTTGCGATCTGATTCAGGCGGGGAATATATGTCCTCTGATTTTCAACAGTTTTTGCAAACCAAAGGTATTATTTCTCAAAGAACTTGTCCTTATACTCCACAGCAGAATGGAGTCGCTGAAAGGAAAAATAGACATCTCCTTGATGTCACTCGTTCCCTTCTCCTTGAATCATCAGTTCCTACCCGTTTTTGGGTTGAGGCTTTGGCTACTGCAGCTCATCTCATTAATCGTATGCCATCCTCTTCGATTGACAATCAGAGCCCATATTATCGTCTCTACAAGACATCTCCATCTTATGCTGATCTTCATGTTTTTGGTTCCGTTTGCTTTGTGCATTTACCTCCGTCTGAACGGACCAAACTTACCGCTCAATCCGCCCAGTGTGTTTTTTTAGGGTATGCCCCCTTCCAGAAAGGGTTCCTTTGCTATGATCCACACATTCGTCGCATCCGCACCTCTAGGAATGTCGTGTTTTTTGAAAACGAGTATTTTTTTCAAACACACCTTGATCCTCCGGACGACTCTTCATTAGTTTCCTTACCTGGTTTCTCTAATGACACATCTATTGTTCGATTTAATCCTAATTTTGTGTATCACAGACGGAACACAGACGCGCCTCCCAGGGATTCCCCTCCAGATCTTCCTCCCGCATCCGGTTCCCCTCCGGCATTTGGTCCATCTGGACTTCCTACATTGCGTCGCTCCACTCATATTTCGGTACCGCCTGACCGCTATGGGTTCTCCCATACTTCCTTAATGGCAACTTTGTCCTCTTCTTCCATTCCCCAATCCTATTCTCAGGCTGTGCAGGACAAATGTTGGAACCAGGCTATGCACGATGAATTGGCGGCTTTAGAGAAAAATCATACGTGGGATATTGTCCCCTCTCCTGTGGGTGTCAAACCTATTGGCTGCAAGTGGATTTTTTCTCTCAAGTTAAAATCAGATGGCACTCTAGATCGATATAAGGCGCGCCTTGTTGCTCTCGGAAATCGGCAGGAATATGGTATTGATTATGATGAGACTTTTGCTCCCGTCGCCAAGATGACCACCGTACGCATCATCCTTGCTGTTGCTGCATCTCAATCCTGGCCTCTCTATCAAATGGATGTCAAAAATGCATTTCTTCATGGTGATCTCAAAGAAGATGTTTACATGCGTCTACCACCGGGGTCCTCTTCTGGAAAGTGTATGGTTGCTAAGCTCCGTCGCTCTCTCTATGGTCTGAAGCAAGCCCCCCGTGCATGGTTTGAGAAATTTCAGGATGCTCTTCTCCGCTTGGGTTTTCATCCCAGCCAGTATGATCCTTCTATGTTCTTACATCATGCTCCTTCCGGGATTACTGTGCTACTGGTCTACGTTGATGACATGGTCATTACTGGTCCCAATGCACAAATGATTCATGAACTCCAAGCTTCTCTTCATCAGTCGTTTCAAATGAAGGATCTCGGCCCCTTACATTATTTCCTTGGTCTTGAAGTTCATCAATCGTCTGCCGGTATAGTTTTCAATCAGCACAAATACACCATTGACCTCATTGACTTGGCGGGCCTTGCTGCTTCTGCTCCTGTCGATACGCCGATCGAACTAAATGCCAAGCTCAGTCAAGAGGAAGGTGACCTTCTTCCAGATCCTACCGCATATCGCCAGTTAGTGGGTAGTTTGATCTACCTCACGATCACCCGTCCTAATATCTCCTTCGCGGTCAATCTAATGAGTCAGTTCATGACTGCTCCTCGTCATCTTCATATGGCTGCTGTTCGCCGCATCATTCGGTACCTTATTCGCACACCGACTCGCGGGTTGTTTTTTCCCTCCAACAATCCTCTATCTCTCAAAGCTTATTCCGATGCTGATTGGGCTGGTTGTCCAGATACTCGCAGATCGACGACAGGATGGTGCATGTTTTTGGGTGATAGTCTGATTTCCTGGAAATGCAAGAAACAAGGAACAGTTTCCAAATCCTCTACCGAGGCTGAGTACCGCGCCATGTCTGCTGCTTGCTCCGAAATTCTTTGGCTCCGAGGTCTTCTCTCTGACATTGGGTTTCCAGCAGACGGCGCTACCCCCCTCTATGCAGATAATACCAGTGCAATTCGGATTACTGAAAATCTGATTTTTCATGAACGCACTAAACACATCGAGGTTGATTGTCATTTCATCCGTGATGAGCTAAAGCGTGATGTCATCAGCCTTCCACATGTCTCCACTGAGCTTCAACTTGCTGATATCCTTACTAAAGGTCTTCCGCGTCCTCGCCATCAATTCTTGGTTGGCAAATTAATGCTTGTTGATTCTCCCGCATTAATTTGAGGGGGGGTGTTAAGCAGGCCCAAGGCCCATGAACATATCCTATCCATAATATCATATCTCACGTGGATATTGATTGGGTCAACTTGTAATTACAGCTGTACATATTCTCTTGATTAGATTTTCTCTTGTAATTAGTTAGTTTCCTAAAGTTAGAATAGCAATTGATGTAATTAGCTAGTTTCCTAACTGAGAAGCCTTGATTGAGGCATGTAATACTCTATATATTAGGGCTTGATCTCCAAAGGGAGGCATACAGAAATAATACAATCATCATTCAAGAACTCTCGTTCCATTCTTGCATTCTAAAATTGTGAGAATGACAAGTGGATGGGCATAATTTTCCTTGACTAATTGCAGCTTAGTCAGAATGGGATTGCGGCTCCTGCAAATGGTATGTTGTATGACTGACAAAAATAGTACTGAGTTGCTAATGAGATTGGCTGGCTATGAAAAGGATGGCATAAGCATACATTGCAGATGAGATTATGGCAGACGACTTGAATGGATGGAGGGAACCCCAATCAAAATAAATGAGGTGTAGAGATTAAGAGATCGACTCTCAACCAACACTCAGGATCGATGATGGGCTCTGATTCTATGTGAACGTTAAAAGGGATTTTTCATTATCGGATATATTTTGCATTAACATAGCACTAATATATACACAGTGAGGTAATCAAGATAAAGATAATACTAATCCAACCCATATCCATATCAAATATGATATCAAACTATAATATTATCCAACAAACACAGATTATATTATTCAAGCATCACTGATCTCTAGCTAATCCTATCATTTATCGTAACATATAGGACCACATGACTTCAAGGGCCATATTCTTAGGGCCTCTCAGAACCCTTACACAAGAAGAAAAAAAGAAAGAGGTGGAGGAAAAAGAGAGATTGAGGGAGGAAGAGGAAGATAACTAAAAATGCACATACAGATGAACCACAGAACTAATCTCTCCTACATTATTAATTTAGAGTGACATTTAAAGAAATAACAAAAAAAAAAAACCCTGCAAATTATGGAAATTACAGAACACGTCCATATACAGAACCACAAAATCCCCCAAAACGAATCTAAACAATATGCATTTAAATGCATTTGAATATTACTCTGAATCCACGAATGTTATCTTTCAAGATTTGCTGAACAGACACCTCGTATCGGTCTCCATTCCATTATCCTGAATTCATGTAATTAGGCGAAGGCTACCGATAATTCCATAGGCAAGAGAAGTTCAAAAGGCAAAAGATGTACCTGTAACAGTAATTTGGAGCTGACCAGACTGTTACAATCTGATTGTTGAACATCCATTTATATCCTTCCATCACCAACTGATGTGCACGGCATATGTAATCAATATTATTGGAATGGTTGAAGGAAGTGACTACATTGCCACCAAAAAGGAAGCCTGCACCCCGAGGACTTAGACCCCAAGCCTCGACCACGTCTTCAGGATCTGACCATAGAAGGTCACACATGGCCCCATCATGAGGGACTTCTTGCTTCCTATCAATTGTTCTAATCTGTTGAAGAGATCCTCTTTTAATACCCATAACACAAGAAAGAGAAAAGAAGTTTCAAATAATAGCAGTCTATCTAACCTGGTCTAATGTAGTTATGGCAGGAGAGAGACCACCATGGACACTGAAGATACGGTTTTCTATAAGTGCTGACAAACTGTAAAAAGCATAGTACCAAATGCATAAGTAAATGACATCACACACAAGTTACCAAAAAACGGCAGGTTCACAAAAGGTTGGCAGACTATAGTAACTATCAGTAACAAATGTGCAACTTATGGAAATGCACAAGGAGCAAACAAAATGGCAAAATTTTCAAAATGGCAAGAATAAGTCAATATGAGTTTGTGCAGGTGGTATAGACTTGATAATGTGCATATTTCGCCTAAGGCTTGAGTTTGTATGTGCGTCCCACAGTACAGGGCCATCAAAATGATGGGCCCCACGTAGACCAAGGTGAGATCCTAGTCATCGAATACTTCAGCTTTTCTACAAGAAAAAAAAAAAAAAAAGGGGGGGGGGGGGGTGCCTTTGAATCGCATCCTACTCATCGTAAGGCAAGCTATGGATTAAAAAGTTAAGAATGTTTCATCACTGAGATCATTAGTGTACAGACTGTCCATGATAGAGCCCATCAAACAATATAGCTTGGATAAGGCTGTAAACTGGTGGGCAATGTTCTACAAGAAAACTGCATATTGCTTATATGCAGTCCACCTCGTGGGCCCACTTAGATGCCTTCATATCAGTGGGAGTGCGGTACATGGAAAGGTCTCCTTATCCATAAGGGTCAACAAAAATATCTTCCCCGTCAGATCATTCTAGCCCTTGATTTAATAGCGTTAATGTTTAGTTGTCTTTTAACAATAGATATCTTCGAGATTCAATCAAACAGTGGATAAAGGTTTGATGAGAGTGAAATTGGGCCTAGAGCCAGATCATGGGGAAGAGAGTGTGAAAGGGCCTGTAAGATCAAAGGTGGGCCCAAGTGGGCCCTACAGAGCTGGGCTGCATGTGTTGTAGCTAGTAGGAAAATACTTCTTGTAAACTGGATCATTAAGCCCATAGCAGAAATCTACTGCTGGACCTGATCGAATCTTAGACACAGTACCCGAACCTGGCACATATAGACACTACTATATCACAACAACATGGTAGAGAAAGGACTTCTTGCCAAGAGGAATCAATTGTCCCTTGTGGTTGAGCCTCCCTTTTATAATGATGTATTTCCTTTGTTCACAATATCTTGCAGCTCTCATCTTATCTAATGTTACAATGTTATACAAGATTGCCTCAGTCAACCTAGACACATATGGACGACCAGATATGGTGCCGCCAATATCCTGGTTGCCATTAATCCGCCAAAAGCACCCCAGGAGCATTGCTTGGTTCCAACCTTATGAACTTGGTAGGGTGAATAGTTACTTTGAGTAATTTGGATTTACGATACGAGTATCCACTAATGGATTTATAAGGACAGGCTTAGAAAATCATTAATAAGGCCCAGTTATGAAAAATCTAAAATTGCTCAAAATACATGTTCGTTCCCTCTTAAATGCCATTCAATAAATTCACTCCAAAGAGGAAGAGGAGGAAGAAGAAGACCATGCCCAGCAGCAGGTAACAGAGCGACACGTGCGTCCAAGCCGAAGAGGAAGAAGAAGAAGATGATGCAGCATCAACAGCAGAAGCACCACGCCCAGCAGCAGGTAGCAATGCGACACATGCATGAGTCCCCCCCCCACCCCCCCGGAATGAGTACAGGTCGTTTAAAAATGTCAGCCACTAGGACTGATATTTTGATGATAATTCAGCAAGTCAAATCAATACAGGTGGGCCTATACATAATGCATCAATCTATATCTTTAAACCATGGGGCCATCTCTTTAGTTCGAAGAGGAAGAGGTGTCATTTCCGTCTAACAAATCTTTTAAATGATAACATCACAAATCTTAAACTTGCTTGATCCCAACAGCGATAAGTTCAAAATGGCCATTGGATGAGATCCAAGTTCCTATTCCTCAAAATTCTCGTTGGTCAATGAAGGTTGCTCAAAATCCTCATCGGTCAATGAAGGTTGACAAACTATATAGTAATGTCTATAGATATTTATCATCATGCCATCAGGTATATGGGTAATTATGTGTGGCTATGAATGGACCCAAAACCAAGCAAAGACCCATGGTTATATAACCACAGACCCAAATCTAGACCTGATCTAACGGCCCAAAATAAGGGTCCATAAAGATTTTTTAGCAATAGGTCCTCCAGGCAGTTAGGTAAACAGTGATCCAATGAGACCCCTCAACTCAGAATCACCAAGCCACACAACTTACCAATACAAATTCAGGACCGAACACCACTTAATCATTAGATAGGGATCATTTATTCCATCATCATCCAAAAGATGACCATCACGACTCCATACAACATGGGGACTACCATAGACTCTGGACACAGAATGTACATGATTATGGAAGAGGAAGCTATACCTTAAGTAATCGAATATGTCTGTGCAATATCTCCAAACGTTGACAGAGCCATATTTCCGAAGGCACTCATCATAAAATCCATATACCTGATAGAAAGGATAGAATGGGCCTTGAGCAAAAAAAGAAAAAGTCGAAAAAAAGCTATGACAAGCTGCTTGGAAATTTGATAGTTCAAACCTGTGTGATCTGACGGCTCTCGTGATTCCCTCGTATGAGGGTTATACGATCGGGGTATCTCACCTGCAATATAGGTTCACCCAAGATGAAACTAGGAGCAAGACAGAAAGAGAAAACAGTTGGCATGTAATACTGTGGCGACCACATAGTAAAACATAAGACATGGAAATTAATAAACAAATAAATAATAGCAACAAATGGTAATTAGGATACCACCATACCATGACAAAACCAATACAGATGACTTTTAGTCTAATAGCCACCAACATATACCCATAAAAATGCAATGTCAGCCCAGACAAAGAATTCAGACCGTTTGAGCCGACTGCTATGATACCCGGATACTTGTACAATCCCTATGTATCCATATCGGACCAAAACAACCCTTGTGTTGATATACTTGTACAATCCCCGTGCATACCGTTGATATTCTTTCTCCATGTAGAAAGAGGAGAAAGATACTTCAGAATGCAGCTTCCAAATGCCACAGTCAGTAGTGTAAAGATAGTGGTAACCTCAATGGGTCGACTCAGCACATTGGGTCAACCTAACCTACTGGGCCAGTCCAAAGTCCAAACAGCCTCACTTGACCCAGTCAAGAAACAAATCTGTACAGTCAAAATCTTCATTGTATATGAGTTGTCGTTTCCCCTTTTAGATTGTAAATCACCCAAATCAATGGGTCAAACATTCTGTATCTAGACAAGAAGAAGTATATTTAAAGACATAGTGGGATCATAAGGATCTACACGTTTTTCCTCTCAGTCATTTTACTTTGATCAAGTAGAATCCCTGCATCAAACAACGTTAGCAAGAAGAGTCGACAAGGACTCAAACTCCACCAACTCTTAACTGACGAAGGGCCCTCCTAACACTTATATCCCAAGACACCACATTACCGACCCAAACATAACATTCTTTGACCGAAGACTCTTTATTAGACACAACTCTAAATACTCTACGAAACAAAAGGTGTAAAGGACCCACTCTCACCCAATCATCAAACCAAAAAGGGTCACTATCCCCCTCCCTCACTAAGACCTAGGACAAAGATCCCCACCCCCACCCACCCCCCACAACACTTTAGACTCATCCCCAAAATTAGAAATTACATCCCAAAAACCAGAAAACGTATACCTAGGTACTCTTTTCGGAACCCACCCCCAGATATCCTCCCCATGCTTTGACAATATTATTCTCCTCCACAAAGCCTCTTTTTCCTCCGCGTACCTCCACCATCATTTAGCCAGTAAAGACCAATTTTTTAACTCCAAACTCCCCAAACCCAAACACCCCGCTGCTTTCAACTTTATCACGTCACACCACTTCACAAAGTGCGTCTTCCTTCTTACACAATTGCCATGCCATAGAAAATTTCTCTAATCTTATCCAACTTCCCAACTTCTTAATTGCCGCCATAGGTATCCTATGAAGAGACATGTAATAAACTGGGAAGCTAGATAAAGAGGATTTGATAAAAAGTGATTCTCCCTCCAAAGGAAAGATACTGCCTCTTCCAAGAAGAAAACTTCTTTTCAAACATTCCTAACACCAGATCCCACAATGAAACTGTTAGATCCCGACCCAGATTAACCCGATTAGTGAGTATTTAGTGTGTGCTTAGTCTTAAGAGGGTTTAGTTATCGTTGGGTTAGAAAATAATTAGTTTTAGTCCTGGACATAGCTTTGGAAATTTTAAGAGCGTTTAGTATTAAACAGACACGCTAAGGAAGGCCTGAGAGTACGTGCAAGTATGGGAGGATTGTGATGATTTCCGTTTTAATTGTGATTTTGATTTCATTTGAATGGTTTTATTATTCCCTATAACTTTTGTTTTCATCCGTTTCTGTTTGAAGCCCAGAAACCTGTGTTTCGATCCAAAAGGGTAAAACTGTCTTTTCACACCCAAATATGGACACAAATTTCGAAATCTCAAAACCATGTCAAAGTTATACTTTTCGAAAAATAGATTTTTCGAGGATCATTTTATCCTTCTTCGTCGATTTCATCCGGGGCCCGCAGGATCATGTTTTCATCAACACAAGCTTTAGACTTGTGGGGCCCCACTTCCAGGCCATTTAAATAGATATCTCTCTCTCCCTCTTCACTTTCGTTTCTCCTGCAATTTTTCTAGAACCAGACCTGGAACAGAGCTTTCTCCCTCCATTTCTTCCACTTGCATGCACAAGTTTGAAATCTCCAAATAGAATTCCAAGACCATGATCTTCTTCCTCTCCTTCCAAGCTTTTCATTGATGCAATTTTCTTGAAGCCTTCAGCTGGAAAACCTCTCCATTTTCCCTCTTGTTTCTTGTTGGGACACCTCTATGTAAGAACTCCAACCCACCTCTTCAATGGAGTCTTTTTAACTCCTAAAGAACCTGTTTTTCATACATGCAAACGCTTTGTGGAGATGGGTTCTTTGTTTTCAAATTTTGGTTGAGTTTTGAATGATTTTCCATGGGGTTTTTGTAGCTTCTTGGTTCAGCTATTGGATAGGATTCTTGAAGAAAAGATTGTTTAGCATTTGGGCAAGGCAAGTAATCTCTATAGGCTTATGGTTGCATGAATGTATAAATTGCATTTCTATTTTTAAAGTGCATTCAAATTTGTGTTGCTAAGTCTTCAAATTTTGAAATTTTAGACTCTCAATTGCTAGTTCCATTTTCTTACAAGTATTGATGTTAATGATTTTCCAAGTTTTTGTTTGAGATTACAAGTATATGTTTTGTTTAGCATATGAAATGATTTTGAAGTTTTGAATGGAAATTATTGGATTAATTGTGGATTGAATGATTAGAAGATGTGTAGAATGAACCGTTGGAGAGCATGAAGGCTTAGGGATGTGTAGGTGTTTCAAAAATGAGAAGGGAAGAAGGAATCAGAAAAATTAGAAGAAAGAAGTGCAGTTTCTGCACTCAGCGAGCACAGGCAGAAGCCTGTTCGCTCGAGCGACCCTTGCCTGGCGCGGGCACAGACAAAAGCTTGTCCGCTCGAGCAACCTAAGGGTTCGCTCGAGCGAACAAGCCACTGTCTGGAGTGTGACAAACAGAGACCTGTCCGCCCGAGCAACCTTTGTGGTCCGCTCAAGCGAATAGTCTTGCTCGAGCGAAGGGATGATCGCTCAAGCGAACCTGAGCAGATTCCAAGACTGAGTCTTTGGTTCCATTCGTGTATTTTTGGGATTGAAAAACTAGACTACGTTAAGGGCTTTAGCTTGACATTGTGCAATTGGAAATTCGAAATGTATCCTAACTTCGGGGACACCAAATTTCTTTATATTACCGACATTGGGGTTTCAATTACACAAAGGTCCACGAATGGTCTTAGCATATGCTTGATGGACCTTGTTTTCGAACTTCAGTTTTGATACAGTAAATACCATCGTGTACTCGTTTGAATTTCAAGAATAAGCTCGTTTGAAGATTTGTTTTAAGTATAAAAAAGGGATCACTTCCAGCTCGTGTGTATAAAATTATGCCTTTTGCTCGCCGTGCCTTGTCTTGTTTTCATAAGTGATTTTCCCCCGTTTTATTTCGACTTGTTTAGAACGCGTTTCGCGTGTTTTGTGCATTCATGAATTCAAGTGAACACCACTGAGCTTGGACTGCCCCTTCAGTCTGATCCAATGTCCGGGGGTCGTTAAACATGTGGACTATCTGCAGATTGTTTGTGTATTTTATTACACATCGTGCGTGTCCGGTTCCGCGGCCGGAATCCCCGTATATGTGGGAATCGTGTCTTGTTTATATTATGTATATCGTGCCCGTCGTCCGTGCTTGCTCTTTTCATTATATATGATAGAGAAAGGATGGGCTCTTGTGGATTTACTATTCATGATATATTATGTATTCATGCTAGTTTTGTTTCGTATTTTGGAAATGTACCTCAGTCATGTAATTGTTTCAAATTCAGTAAGATTTGTTTATTGTGATTTTTTTAAAACATCTATTGTTCCATGCTCATGCCTAAATTGATTACCTGCCAAACCGTCGCATTTGATGTTTGTTATTTTGTGCCCAGGTGCAGGTGACGTTGCCTTTGAGGAGGAGCGTCAGGAGGAGGCTATTGAGCCACTCCCAGCTCATGAGTGGCAGCCCGACGACGTCATCTAGACGTCGGGTGGGGTCTTGAGTTTCGCATCACCATGTTTTGGGTTCTTCTATATTTTTAAAATTATATTAGCCTTTGTTGGCCTCTTATTTTGGGATGTAACAAACTTAATTTACTTTTGCTACTTGAAACTTAACTCATATTGGGGATGTTATGTTATAATTCCGTTTCTGATATCTTGGTCTTGATGCTATCTTACATATGCACTAGAAGAAAAAAATGTTATCAATGCTTTGACATGACGTGATTTGCTACACGCTTCCGCAAACTTGGTTGTGAGAGTTATTCTTCCGTGTCTCGGGATCCTCACCGCGGGAACCTGTGGGAAATTACCCATTAAATTAATGATTGAAATTTCAAATTAATCTCATTAAGTAGCGTCGCGGGCCCGGGTCTCAGTCCGGGGTCGCGACTGGACTAGTATCAAAGTGGGACTTGTTTCAGGCACTTGAAATAAACTAGAAAGGTCTTAGGATCGTGGCGAGGATTAGTGAGTTTGTTAGATCGTTTAGTATGAAACTTAGGAAACCATATTTATTATGTACTAACGTTTTGTTGTACAACATCATGCCTCCAAGTAAAGCTCCTAATAACAATGCTTCGGGCAATAATCAGAATGAAACAGATCCGGCTAATACACCAACCGCTACTCAATTTCAAGAACTCATGCAGGCCATGTTAGAACAGCAAAGGCAAGCAAATGAAACACAAGCTAGATTCCAAGAACAGATGGCTAAAAAGGATGAGGAAATGGCCCAAGTTCAGAGACAACTATTGGATGTTCTACGAATAGGCCTCAACCTCCACCTGCTCAACCTCTGGGTCCAAATATTGTCATCAACAATAGGGATCATGACCCTAATGTATTGTTTGAGAGGTTCAGGAAGAGAGCACCCAAGGAATTCTCAGGACAAGAAAACCTATTAGTGGCAGATGACTGGTTAGCAAACACTAGGAAGATCTTTGATGTCTTCACCTACTCAGGAAGACAGAAGGTCAACCTCACAACTTCATAATTCTATGGACTGGCAGACCAATGGTGGTAAACGGTCAAGGACCCGTATATGACAATGGCTAACGAAGACGCATGGGCAGCATTCAAGACTCAATTTCAAGACAAGTATATTCTTTCCCATATTAAGAAACAGAAAGCTATTGAGTTCCAGCAGCTCAAGCAAGGTAGCATGACGGTCCTAGAGTATGTTACCAAGTTTGAAAGATTAGCTAGATATGCTACTGAGCTAGAGCAGAAGAAGATAACTAAGTTCTTGGAGGGATTGAATCCAATCATTATGAGAGATGCTATCGGGGTAGTTCCACTAGCTACCTATGATGAAGTTGTCAAACGGGCATACAAATTTGAAGATATTAACAACATGATCATTCAGGACAGAAAGCAACACTACCAGCAGCACAATCAAAGGCAGAAGAAACCAAGGCAAGAGTAGAAACAAGTGAGGCAGGGTTGTGGCCACTGTGGCAAGAACCATGAAATTCATGAATGTCGCAAGGCCACAGGAGCTTGCTTCAATTGTGGAGCAATGAACCATGCAATCAAGGATTGCCCACAACTTCAGACTCAAGACAATAGGAACCAACAACAAAGACAAGCAACTCCTCAAAACCAGACATGAATGCAGAACCAAGCTAGACCACCTCAGCAGCAGCAGCAGCAACAAGGCAGACCACAAGCGCAGGATCAGAATGCTCGTCCTCCTCAGTAGAACAGAAATGCCTCAGCGAGGAAAAACCAAGCACCAAATAGACAACAACGGCATGGACATTTGTTTAATCTCAATCGTGCGGATGTTGAAGCTACAGGAGACGTGGTAGAAAGTAAACTTCTTGTTTGTGGAGTAGAGGCACAGATTTTATTTGATCCTGGATCCACACATTCATTTTTATCTCCTATATTTGCAAAGATGATTGATGCACCACATAGTGAATTGAATTATATTCTGACCGTCACAACACTAGTAGGAAAACAGGATATGTGTAAAACCTATTACCCTAGCTGTTCAATTTTATTAGGAGATGTTGATTTACCAGCAAATCTTATTGTTCTTGATATGCATGATTTTGATATCTTAGGCATGGATGGGCTAGAAACATATCATGCTACCATGGATTGTTGTAGCAAAACCATAACATTCAGATTACAAGGAGAATAAGCATAATTAATATTTCAAGGGAACAGGAAGAAAACTCAAGCAGAATTTATTTCAGTGCTAAAGGCAAGAAGATTGGTACAGAGTGTATGTGAGGCATTTATAGCATTTATCACGGAGGATAAACATTCTCAAGGGGTGAAGGAAATTCCCCTTTGTGTGCGAATTTCCGGATGTTTTTCCAGAAGAAATCCCAAGATTACCACCAATCAGGGAAGTTGAGTTCACAATTGAGCTTCTTCCATGAACAACTCCGATCTCTATTGCACCTTATAAGATGGCTCCAGCAGAATTGGGTGAATTAAAACTTCAGTTGCAAGAATTATTGAGCATAGGTTTCATTAGGCCAAGTGTTTCACCATGAGGAGCACCAGTATTATTTGTGAAAAAGAAGGATGGAAGCTTGAGAATGTGCATTGAGCATTGACTACAGAAGGTTGAACCATGTAACTGTCAAGAACAAATATCCATTGCCAAGAATAGATGAATTATTTGATCAATTGCAAGGAGCAGCCTACTTTTCCAAGATAGATTTGAGGTCCGGATAACATCAGTTGAGAGTTAGAGATTCAGATGTGTAGAAAACAGCTTTTCGAACAAGATATGGGCATTATGAGTTCTTAGTGATGCCCTTTGGATTGACAAATGCACCCGCAGTCTTTATGGCTCTCACGAACAAAGTATTCACACATTACTTGGATCACTCTACGGTGTTTATTGATGACGTTCTCGTGTACTGTAAGAGTAAATAAGATCATGAAGAACACTTAAGGACTTCATTGCAGCTTTTGAGGGACAACCAGTTATATGCGAAGCTCAGTAAATGTGAATTCTAGTTAGAGCAAGTTGCTTTTCTAGGTCCCATCATCTCAAGAGAAGGTTTAACAGCTGATCCAGCTAAGATAGAGGCAGTTGTTAATTGGAAAAGACCGAGCAGTGTGACTGAAATCAGAAGCTTCTTGGGGTTAGCAGGCCGCTATCAAAGATTTGTCCAAGGTTTCTCATCCATTGCAGCACCTTTGACAAAATTGACCCAGAAGAATGTTCCATTTGTTTGGACTGAACAATGTGAAATAAGTTTCCAAGAAATGAAAAGAAGATTAACCACAGCCCCAATCCTCACATTACCATCGGGCAGCAGTGGATTTATTGTTTATACAGATGCATCAAATGTAGGACTGGGTTGCGTATTGATGCAAGACAGCAAAGTGATTGCTTATGGCTCAAGACAGTTGAAGGATCATAAGAAGAATTATGCAACTCATGACTTGGAATTAGCAGCAGTTGTATTTGCCTTGAAGATGTTGAGACACTATCTATATGGAGAGAAATTCAAAGTCCATTCCGACCACGGAAGTTTGCAATATTTGTTCTCGCAAAAAGATTTGAATATGAGACAGAGACTGTGGATGGAATACATCAAAGACTATGACTTTCCAATCAAGTATCATCCAGGCAAAGTGAATGTATTAGCTGACGCATTAAGCAAAAAATCAGTGACCATGGCCAGCTTGAGAGGAGTTAGTGTTTTCTAGCAGTTTGAAGAACTAGGTGTGGAAGTACACCACTAAAGCAAGGTATAATGTTAGCAAATATGACAGTATCTGAGCCTACCTTTATTCAAAAGATCAAGGTAAGTCAGTTGCAAGACCCAGATTTGGCAAAAATTGTAGAGCATATCGCAGAACGTCCATATTTCAAGATGGTGAACGGAGTATTGTATTTTCGTGACCGGTTGTGTGTGCCAAATGTGGAGGATTTGAAGAATGAAATAATGAATGTAGCCCACAACACAAAATACTCCATGCATCCTGTCACGAATAAGCCAGAAGACTTATAACTCATAAACAAGACAAAACAGAATGGAATTCGATGATCTCCTTGAGGATTCACCATTGTATTTTATAGATCAGAAATGCCCAATTTGGGCTACAATTACAATCAATCAGATCTCCTATTTTAGTATGTATTGATGTACAAGTCTATCTAGTATCAATCTATCAAATATAGTATGTATTGCTGTACAAGTCTATAATACGATGGGCTTTGCAGTTGGGTCATGGATGGGCCAAATTTATATTATAATGGGTCTGTGTTAACAACCCCTCTCAAATTGATGCGGGGAATTCAGTAAGCATCAATTTGCTGGATAAGAATTGATGACGTGGGCAAGGAAGTCCCTTCGTGAAGATGTCCGCAATCTGGAGGCCAGAAGAAATGAACGGTAGGGAAATGACGTCCCGTAGATATTCATCACAAATGAAATGACAATCAACTTCAATGTGCTTGGTCCGTTCATGAAAAACGGGATTTTCTGTAATACGAATAGCACTAGTGTTGTCAGCATGGAGGGGCATAGGGGAGTTTTGTAGAAAACCGAGATCGAAGAGTAGCCCACGAAGCCAAAGTATTTCAGAACAGGCAGCAGACATGGTGCGATATTCGGCTTCAGTGGAAGATCTTGAAACTTTATCTTGTTTCTTACATTTCCAGGATATCAACGTATCGCCAAGATACATACAGCACCCAGTTGTGGACCGACGGGTGTCAATACAACCCGCCCAATCAGCATCGGAGAAAGCAGTGAGATTTATTGGGGAGCCTGCAGGGAAAAAAAAAACACGAGTAGCCGTACCAAGAAGGTAACGAATAATTTGTCGGACAGCTGTTAAATGAAGATGCCTTGGTTGAGTAATATACTGGCTGACCAGGTTAACAGCAAAGGAAATGTCGGGGCAAGTACGAGTTAAGTAGATCAAACTACCAACCAATTGCCGATAGAGCGTGGCATCGGGAAGAAGATCCCCACCATCCTTTGAGAGCTTCAAATTCACTTTAAGAGGAGTATCAACTGGAGTTGATTGCTGAAGGCCTACTAGTTCAATTAGGTCTAAAGCATATTTGTATTGATGCAAGATGATCCCTTTTTCTGTTTGATGAACTTCAAGACCTAAGAAGTAGATAAGGAACCCAAGTCTTTCATATGGAATGATTGATGCAACGAGGATTGAAGCGTAGATGTCATTGCGGAATCAGTGCCAGTAATAATGATGTCATCAACATAAACAAGAAGAATAGTGATACCTCTTGGAGACTTATGTAAAAACAGTGATGGATCATACGGACTTTGCTGGAAGTCTAACAGAAGCAAGGTGTCCCGAAACTTTTCAAACCAAGCACGAGGCGCCTGTTTAAGGCCATAGAGGGAACGCCTGAGTTTAGCCACATCGGAACTACAGGAAGGGGAGTACCCGTTAGGAAAACGCATATAAACCTCTTCTTGAAGATCACCATGAAGAAAGGCATTCTTTACATCTAACTGAAGAATGGGCCAAGCTTGAGATGCTGCAATGGCAATAATCAGCCGGACAGTAGTCATCTTTGCAACTGAAGCAAAGGTTTCATCATAGTCAATGCCATATTCTTGGCGATTTCCAAGAGCGACCAAACAAGCTTTGTATCGGTCTAGTGAGCCATCAGATTTCAGTTTGACCGAATAAACCCATTTACACCCAATAGGTCGAACTGTAGGTGGGCAGGTAACCACATCCCATGTATGATTTGTCTGTAGGGCTTCTAATTCATCAGACATAGCTTTCCGCCAACATTCATATTTCACAGCTTGAGAATAGGAAGTAGGAATGTTAACAGACGCTAGAGTGGCAAGAAAAGATGAATGAGAATACCCATATCTATCAGGAGGCCGGGAGACACGCGTGGTGAGTCGAAGAGTAGGCATCATGGCTAGTTCTGGTGTAGTGGCTAGGGGAGTTGGATCAGGTGCCGAATCAGGTGGCTCTTGAAGGGGTTGTATCGTAACAGGGAGTAGTTCCGTCGTCGCCGATATACCATTCCAGGTTTGAACCTTTCAACAAAAGATGAAGTATCGGATGAAAAAGGTGGTAATGTATTCATGGTGATAGGAGTGGAGGAATCAGTGGTTTGATTAAAAAAAATATAAATTTTCGAAAAACACAACATTATGAGAAACACGAATTCTTTTGACAGATGGATCATAGCAAACAAATCCTTTTTTATGAGTTGCGTAACCAAGAAAAACACATCTAGTAGCTTGCGTAGACAATTTCGTCCTTTCAGAAGGAGGAAGGTGAACAAAATACACACATCCGAAAGGACGAAGATGTGTATATGTAGGATGAGTTAAAAAGACGGAAATATGAGGATTGATTTTGAAGTTTGGAAGACGGAAGCCGATTAATAAGATGAGCAGAAGTGGAGAGAGCTTCCGGCCAAAATCTAAGGGGAATAGAGGATTCAAGTAGCAGGCAACGAACCATGTCAAGTAAATGGCGATTCTTCCGTTCAGCAATGCCATTTTGCTGTGGAGTATGAGGACAGGTTCGTTGTGAGATAATCCCCTTATGTTGGAGAAATTCTTGAAATCTGTTTGACACATATTCACCACCTGAATCAGATCGAAGAATCTTTATGCAGGTGGAGAATTGTGTTTCAACATAGGCAAGGAATGTTTTAAAAACATCTAAAACCTCCGATTTAGCCCTTAAAAAATAAACCCAAGTGAATCCGCTATGATCATCGATGAATGTGACAACGTATTTATAGTGAGAATGAGAAATAACTGGTGTTATACCCCAAATGTCACTATGAATCAAAACAAAACATTTTTCTGATATAGAGGTATGCATAGAAAATGGAAGAGCTTTACTTTTTCCTACTTTGCAAACAGAACAATCAATATTGACATCAGAATTAGAAAACTGCATTTTATTAATCAAACCAAAATTTTTCAAAGATAACAATATGTTCGAATTAGGATGTCCTAATTTTTTGTGCCACAGATGCACATTATTTTGAGAAACACATGAAAAAGCAGAAGTAGATTCATCCCTAGGTAGTATAGGCAGACTAAGCGGAAACATCCGGCCAGACTTAAGCCCCCTCGCGATCACCTGTCCCGTCCCCTGATCCTGTACAACACAACTAGAAGAAGAAAATGACACATTACAATGATTATCTACAAGTTGTCCGACAGATAACAAATTTGTAGATAGGCCAGGTGAAAGAAACACATGATTCAAAGGCAATTTGTGTGGAATATCTCCTATGGCAGTGATAGGTAAGTGTCCCTCATTGGCAGTTTGAACTTGGAGTTTCCCATCATATGGTTGAATATTAGTCATGAGGCTAGAAGTAGAAGCCATATGATTTGATGCTCCAGAATCAAAATACCACATGGAAGGAGATGGGAAAGTTTTACCTGAGATGCCCAAAGTAGAAAATGCTTGGAGAATCATTTGTTGAATCATTTCAGGGTTGATAGGAGGGTTGGGTGCGGATGGCTGTGAAGACATGGATGAAGACGGAGAAGCAAATGCCACAGAATGAGAGTCTGAAGAAGCAATGGCAGAATAAGCACGTGAATTTCGATTTTCTGGTCGTTTCCTGCATTCAGAAATGGTATGCCCGCTAGCTTTGCAGTAGTTACAAACTTTCTTTTGCATTGAGAAGAATAATGTCCATATTCCTTGCAAGTGAAGCATTGAATCTTGCTCAAATCCTGGATTGAAGTGTCGCGTCGGAAGGGTTTCCCTTTTGCCACATAAGCAACTTCAGTTGGACCAGTGGATGATTGTTGGGATAGCTGATGCTGAGTGAATAGCCGTTGTTCTTCGCGGAGTACTTCATTGAGACATGTCTCCAGCGAGGGAGATGGATGTCGACTCATGAGATTTGAGCGGACATTTTCAAATTCCAGCCGAAGTTTCATTAAAAATTAATCTCAGTAATTTTATGAACTTCCTGAACACCAGATAAAGTTTCTCCTGTGATAGTGGCATATGCAATATCTGTGTATTCAGTCCAAAGAAGAAAGAAGCCGGAGTAATAATCGTGGACAGCCATCTGTCCTTGAGAGTATTGAGCAATTTCATGTTCTAATTGGAACCGACGGGCTGAATTTTCTTGATGATAGATACGTTTCAGATATCCCGAAACAAGATAAAGTTTCAAGATCTTCCACAGAAGCCGAATATCGCGCCATGTCTGCTGCCTATTCTGAAAACTTTATGGCGTGATATGGCGCGATATTCGGCTTCGTGGGCTACTCTCCGATCTCGGTTTTCCACAAAACTCTCCTATCTCCCTCCATGCTGACAACACTAGTGTTATTCGTATTACAGAAAATCCCGTTTTTCATGAACGGACCAACCACATTGAAGTTGATTGTCATTTCATTTGTGATGAATATCTACGGGACGTCATTTCCCTACCGTTCATTTCTTCTGGCCTCCAGATTGCGGACATCTTCACGAAGGGACTTCCTCGCCCACGTCATCAATTCTTATCCAGCAAATTGATGCTTACTGAATTCCCCGCATCAATTTGAGGGGGGGTGTTAACAGAGGCCTACTATAATATAAATTTGGCCCATTGATGACGCAACTGCAAAGCCCATCGTATTATAGACTTGTACAGCAATACATACTATATTTGATAGATTGATACTAGATAGACTTGTACAGCAATACATACTAAAATAGGAGATCTGATTGATTGTAATTGTAGCCCAAATTGGGCATTTCTGATCTATAAAATACAATGGTGAATCCTCAAGGAGATCATCAATTTTTCCATTGAATTTGATCAATTGCATTTCATTCTTGTCCATTTTCAACCCACAGATGACAACGGTAATAGACAGCAACAAAAAACAGTCCAGAGTAATCGCAGAAAGCGCAATTTAGAGATGACAGCAGCAATAGAGAAATAAGGAACAGCCCAGAAGCTATTCTGAATCAACCAATCACAACAGATCTCAGATCTGTATAAATAGATGCATAAAACTGGTCCAGACGACCAAAAAAAACAGCAAAACACAGTAGGTGGGGCCCACTGGTGATTCAATCTACCAGATCAGAGTGTAAATCATGCAGAAAGTGCAGATGAAAAAAATCAGCAACCTCAGAGACAAGTAACAGCCCAGCAACTGTTCTGAAGCAACAGGTCACAACAGATCTCAGATCTGTATAAAAAATACACAGTTTTGGTCCAGACGACCAAGAATTCCTGTAGAAAACAGTAGGTGGGGCCTACTGATGAATCAATCTACCAGATCAGAGTGATCAGATAGATACTTCACAAAAATATTGAACCAATACAGCAAAGATTGCAGCAATCGGATACTTATGCTCAAAGATGGACGGATTTGATGAAATTATATTGCAAAAACTGGAAAACCCAACATGAGATCAAAAACCTACCTCTGATTCTTCAAAAATTCCGAAAAAAATAGCCAAAATCTCCTAGAAAGTCAGGCGACCAGGACTGTGGTGTCCTTCTGACCAGATCTAATCTGCAGATGATGGCCCTTTGTGGATCTCCTCACCTTGTCGTCATGTAACTCTTGTTCAAAACAATTGACAGAGGAAGATGGCTCTTAATCTCTCTATTACACCAAGGTTGGCTCTGATACCATGTCACGAATAAGCCAGAAGACTTATAACTCATAAACAAGACAAAACAGAATGGAATTCGATGATCTCCTTGAGGATTCACCATTGTATTTTATAGATCAGAAATGCCCAATTTGGGCTACAATTACAATCAATCAGATCTCCTATTTTAGTATGTATTGCTATACAAGTCTATCTATTATCAATCAAATATAGTATGTATTGCTGTACAAGTCTATAATACGATGGGCTTTGCAGTTGGGTCATGGATGGGCCAAATTTATATTATAATGGGCCTGTGTTAACACATCCGGGTAGCACGAAGATGTATCAAAATTTGAAGAATAGATTTTGGTGGAACAACATGAAGAGAGAGATAACAGCTTTTGTGTCCCGTTGTTTAACTTGCCAATTGATTAAATCAGAACATAAGAAACCTCCATGTTTGCTACAACCGTTGGAGATCCCGAAGTAGAAATGGGAGCACATCACGATGGATTTCGTCTCCGTTTTACCGAATACAAAGAAAGGGAATAATGCAATATGGGTTATTGTTGATCGTCTCACGAAGTCTACTCATTTCATTCCAATGAAGACAGGGAATATGATGCATATGGCACCACTTACAAAATTGTTTGTTGATGAGATTGTTAGTAAGCGTGGTTAGCCCGTCTCCATCACTTCCGACAGAGATAGCAGATTTGTTTCGAGGTTTTGGAAAACTCTTCTTAAGTCCATGGGAACCAAACTTCAATTCAGCACAGCGTATCACTCTCAGACCGATGGTCAGTTAGAACGGACGATACAAACTCTTGAAGACATGTTACGTGCTTGTGTACTAGATTTCAAGGTTCAGTGGGACGAGTACTTACCACTTTGTAAGTTTGCTTACAACAATAGCTACAATTCCAGCATCGGTATGGCACCTTTTGAGGCACACTATGGCAGAAGATGCAGAACTCCCATTTGTTGGGAAGAAGTCTGTGTTCGTAGCTTTCATGGACCGTGATAGTTGGAGAGACAAGTGACAAAGTCAAATTGATTCAAAAACGTTTAAAGGTCGCCAGAAGCAGACAGAAAAGCTATGCTAACACTAGCCAAAGAGAATTACAATTTCAAGTAGGTGATAAAGTGTTCTTGAAAGTCTCACCGATCAAAGGAACTCTAAGGTTCGGACAGAAGGGCAAATTGTCAAGAATATTTATTGGTCCCTATGAGATCTTGAGCAAGATTGAAGACGTTGCCTACAGACTTGCGTTACCGCCGGAACTCTCCGGGTTACACAACATATTTCATGTTTCCATGCTCAAGAAATATGTTTCTAGTTTTTCTCACATACTACAGCACGAGCCTTTGGAGATTCGAGAAGATGCCACGTATGTGGAAAAACCGATCAAGATCATTGATACCAAGGAGCAAGAATTGAGAAACCGGACTATTCAGTGGGTTAAAGTACTTTAGGAAAATCATGAGCCAGAGGAAGCCACATGGGAATTGAAAGATCAGGAGCAGAGGAAGTATCCACAGTTGCTACCAGAGCTAAAAGTTTGTTTTATTTGGAGGACCAAATATCCTAAGGGGTGGAGGATGTTAGATCCCGACCCAGATTAACCCAATTAGTGAGTATTTAGTGTGTGCTTAGTCTTAAGAGGGTTTAGTTATCGTTGGGTTAGAAAATAATTAGTTTTAGTCTTGGAGATAGCTTTGGGAATTTTGAGAGCGTTTAGTATTAGTCAGACACGCTCAGGAAGGCCTGAGTGTACGTGCAAGTATGGGAGGATTGTGTTGATTTCTATTTTAATTGTGATTTTGATTTCATTCGAATGGTTTTATTATTCCCTACAACTTTCGTTTTCATCCGTTTCTGTTTGAAGCCCAGAAACCTGTGTTTCAATCCAAAAGGGCAAAACTGTCTTTTCACACCCAAATCTGGACAAAAATTTCGAAATCTCAAAACCATGTCAAAGTTATACTTTTCGGAAACTAGATTTTTCAAGGATCATTTTATCCTTCTTCGTCGATTTCATCCGGGGCCCGCAGGATCATGTTTTCTTCAACACAAGCTTTAGACTTGTTGGGCCCCACTTCCAGGCCATTTAAATAGACATCTCTCTCTCCCTCTTCACTTTCGTTTCTCCTGCAATTTTTCTAGAACCAGACCTAGAACAGAGCTTTCTCCCTCCATTTCTTCCACTTGCATGCACAAGTTTGAAATCTCCAAATAGAATTCCAAGACCATGATCTTCTTCCTCTCCTTCCAAGCTTTTCATTGATGCAATTTTCTTGAAGCCTCCAGCTGGAAAACCTCTCCATTTTCACTCTTGTTTCTTGTTGGGACACCTCTAGGTAAGAACTCCAACCCACCTCTTCAATGGAGTCTTTTTAACTCCTAAAGAACCTGTTTTTCATACATGCAAACGCTTTGTGGAGATGGGTTCTTTGTTTTCAAATTTTGGTTGAGTTTTGAATGATTTTCCATGGGGTTTTTGTAGCTTCTTGGTTCAGCTATTGGATAGGATTCTTGAAAAAAAGATTGTTTAGCATTTGGGAAAGGCAAGTAATCTCTATAGGCTTATGGTTGCATGCATGTATAAATTGCATTTCTATTTTTAAAGTGCATTCAAATTTGTGTTGCTAAGTCTTCAAATTTTGAAATTTTAGACTCTCAATTGCTAGTTCCATTTTCTTACGAGTATTGATGTTAATGATTTTCCAAGTTTTTGTTTGAGATTACAAGTAGATGTTTTGTTTAGCTTATGAAATGATTTTGAAGTTTTGAATGGAAATTATTGGATTAATTGTGGATTGAATGATTAGAAGATGTGTAGAATGAACCCTTGGAGAGCATGAAGGCTCAACGATGTGTAGGTGTTTCAGAAATGAGAAGAAGGGAAGAAGGAATCAGAAAAATTAGAAGAATAAAGTGCAGTTTCTGCACTCAGCGAGCACAGGCAGAAGCCTGTTCGCTCGAGCGACCCCTGGGTCCTCTCGAGCGACTAGGCCACTGCCTGGCGCGGGCACAGACAGAAGCCTGTCCGCTCGAGCGACCTAAGGGTCCACTCGAGCAAACAAGCCACTGTCTGGAGCGTCACAGACGGAGACCTGTCCGCCCGAGCGACCTTTATGGTTCGCTCGTGCGAATAGTCTCACTCGAGCAAAGGGATGATCGCTCGAGCGAACCTTAGCAGATTCCAAGACTGAGTCTTTGGTTCCATTCGTTTATTTTTGGAATTTAAAAACTAGATTACGTTAAGGGCTTTAGCTTGACATTGTGCAATTGGAAATCCGAAATGTATCCTAACTTCAGGGACACCAAATTTGTTTATATTACCAACATTTGGGTTTCAATTACACAAAGGTCCACGAATGGTCTTAGCATATGCTTGATGGACCTTGTTTTAGAACTTCAATTTTGATACAGTAAATACCATCGTGTACTCGTTTGAATTTCAAGAATAAGCTCGTTTGAAGATTTGTTTTAAGTATAAAATGGGGATCACTTCTAGTTCGTGTGTATATAATTATGCATTTTGCTAGTCGTGCCTTGTCTTGTTTTGATAAGTGATTTTCCCCCCTTTTATTTCGACTTGCTTAGAACGTGTTTCGCGTGTTTTGTGCATTCATGAATTCAAGTGAACACCACTGAGCTTGGACTGCCCCTTCAGTCTGATCCAATGTCCGAGGGTCGTTAAACATGTGGACTATCTGCAGATTGTTTGTGTATTTTATTACACATCGTGCGTGTCCGGTTCCGCGGCCGGAATCCCCATATATGTGGGAATCGTGTCTTGTTTATATTATGTATATCGTGCCCGTCGTGCGTGCTTGCTCTTTTCATTATATATGATAGAGAAAGGATGGGCTCTTGTGGATTTACTATTCATGATATATTATGTATTCATGCTAGTTTTATTTCGTATTTTGGAAATGTACCTCAGTCATGTAATTGTTTGAAATTCAGTAAGATTTGTTTATTGTGATTTTTTTAAAACATCTATTGTTCCATGCTCATGCCTAAATTGATTACCTGCCAAACCGTCGCATTTGATGTTTGTTATTTTGGTGCCCAGGTGCAGGTGACGTTGCCTTTGAGGAGGAGCGTCAGGAGGAGGCTATTGAGCCACTCCCAGCTCATGAGTGGCAGCCCGACGACGTCATCTAGACGTCGGGTGGGGTCTTGAGTTTCGCATCACCATGTTTTGGGTTCCTCTATATTTTTGGAATTATATTGGCCTTTGTTGGCCTTTTATTTTGGGATGTAACAAACTTAATTTACTTTTGCTACTTGAAACTTAAACTCATACTGGGGATGTTATGTTATAATTCCTTTTCTGATATCTTGGTCTTGATGCTATCTTACATATGCACTAGAAGAAAAAAATGTTATCAATGCTTTGACATGACGTGATTTGCTACACGCTTCCGCAAACTTGGTTGTGAGAGTTATTCTTCCGTGTCTCGGGATCCTCACCGTGAGAACCTATGGGAAATTACCCATTAAATTATTGACTGAAATTTCAAATTAATCTCATTAAGTAGCGTCGCGGGCCCGGGTCTCGGTCCGGGGTCGCGACAGAAACCAACCAAGGATTCGCCCTAACAGGGAAGCTGAAATATCGAAAAGGAAGACTGTCCCTTTTACAATGCAATTTGTCTGCCAATAATTGTAAGTTCTCCTCTGAACAACCCACCCCCACCAAGGAGCTTTTTGATGAGTTAACCTTCAATCCCGAAACTTATGAAAACATATCGAAATTCGTTCCAAGGTCACAATCTCGTCCCAATATGTAGAAGTGAATAAGATCGTGTCGTCTGTAAACTGAAGATGTGTAACTTCTACTCCCCCATGCGAGCTTTAAATCCTATAATCAATCCCAACTCTTTTGCCTTCTTCAAAAGAGCTCCCAAAGCTTTTGCCGCTTTTGTGAATAAAAAAGGAGATAGATGATCCCCATGTCTCAAACCTCTTGAATCCCGAAAGAGCCTTGTTGGCAAACCATTCACCAAAACTGAGAAAGATGCCAGAGAAATGCACTCTTTAATCCATCCTCTTCACCTATCACCAAAACCAAATCTACCCAATATGTAATCTACAAAATCCCAATCCACGTGATCATAGGCCTTTTCCAAATCGATCTTGAAAATAGCTCCCTCCTTTTTATCTCTCTTCCTTGAATCCATGAGTTCATTAGCAATTAAGGCTCCATCCAAGATTTGCCTATTATGAACAAAGGCTCCTTGATATGGACTTATAATAAGAGTTAATACTTCTCTCAACCCTATTGGCCAAGATTTTCGACAACGGTTTGTATATGCATCCCACTAGACTAATGGGTCTAAAATCATTCAAAGACACCATATTTGGAACTTTAGGAATGAGACGCAAGAAAGTGGCATTGATCTCCCTATTCAGCTTGCCCATTTGGTGAAGTTCTGATAACATATGGCAAAAGTCCTTCTTTGAGGGTGTCCCAAGAAGCTTTTATAAAAGTAAAGTTGAAACCATCATGTCTCGGTGCCTTATCAGTTTTCACCCGCACAATCTGATAAAGATTTGCTAACTTCTTGTCCTTCAAAATCCCTTTCCAACCAACCAAACCTTGGGCGTGTTTGGCAATTAACTAGTAAAGTTAAAAGTGAAGTAAAGCCTCCATTATCCAGACAAGAAAAGACAGGGGGTCATATCAAAAGTGCACATTCAAAATTCCCTCCTTTTAAAAAAAAAAAAAAAAAAAGGTCAAAAAGCAACTTCCTTTCTCCCCTAAATGAAAAAAATATATGTATCTTCTTTTTACACAAAAAGTCAGAAAGATTCCTTATCAAACAATTAAAAACAAAAGACCATCATAACCCCCTATATTTTATTCTCTCTTGATTTGATGCTTCACCTCACTTTACTTCAATTCACCATACATCCAAACACGCAAAGGTCCTCCTAAATCACAAGAAAGTTAATACTATCCAACTTTGGTCTGACCACGTCTTCCTGTGAATACAACTCTTCAAAATACCGAGCAACTTTCTCCTTCATTGCACATGGATCTTGTAACTGTCATTCTCATAATTTGCAGAATGCAAGAATAGAACGTCAGTTCTTGGAAACTGAATGTATTATTGTGTATCCTCACCTTTGGAGACCGAGCCCCAATATATAGAGTATTACATGCCTCAATCAAGGCTTCTCAGTTAGGAAACTAGCTAATTACATCAATTGCTATTCTAACTTTAGGAAACTAACTAATTACAAGAGAAAATCTAATTAGGAGAATATGTACAGCTGTTACAAGTTGACCCAAGCAATATCCACATGAGATATGATATTCTGGACAGGATATGTTCATGGGCCTTGGGCCTGTTTAACACCCCCCCTCAAATTGATGCGGGAGAATCAATAAGCATTAATTTGCCAACCAAGAACTGATGGCGAGGACACGGAAGACCTTTAGTAAGGATATCAGCAAGTTGAAGCTCAGTGGAAACATGCGGAAGGCTGATGACATCACGCTTAAGCTCGTCGCGTATGAAATGACAATCAACCTCGATGTGTTTAGTGCGTTCATGAAAATTTGGATTTTCAGTAATCCGAATTGCACTGGTATTATCAGCATAGAGGGGGGTAGCGCCTTCTGCTGGAAACCCAATGTCAGAGAGTAGACCTCGGAGCCAAAGAATTTCGGAGCATGCAGCAGACATGGCGCGGTACTCAGCCTCAGTAGAGGATTTAGAAACTTTTCCTTGTTTCTTGCATTTCCAAGAAATCAGGCTATCACCCAAAAACATGCACCATCCTGTCGTCGATCTGCGAGTATTTGGGCAACCGGCCCAGTCAGCATCTGAATAAGCTTTGAGAGATAGAGGATTGTTGGATGGAAAATACAACCCGCGAGTCGGTGTGCGAATAAGGTACCGAATGATGCGACGAACAGCAGCCATATGAAGATGACGAGGAGCAGTCATGAACTGACTCATTAGGTTGACCGCATAGGAGATATCAGGACGAGTGATCGTAAGGTAGATCAAGCTACCAACTAGCTGGCGATATGTGGTAGGATCGGGAAGAAGGTCACCCTCCTCGGTACTAAGTTTGACATTCTGTTCGACCGGCGTATCGACGGGGGCTGAAGCAGTAAGGCCCGCCAAGGCAATAAGGTCAACCGTGTATTTATGCCGATTGAGAACTATACCTTTAGGCGATTGATGAACTTCAAGACCAAGGAAATAGTTTAAGGGGCCGAGATCCTTCATGTGAAATGTGTTATTAAGAAAAGCTTGGAGTTCCTGAATCATATGTGCATTGGGTCCAATAATGACAATGTCATCAACGTAGACCAGTAGCACAGTAATCCCAGACGGAGCATGATGTAAGAACATAGAAGGATCATACTGGCTGGGATGAAAATCCAAGCGGAGAAGAGCATCCTGAAATTTCTCAAACCATGCGCGAGGGGCTTGCTTCATACCATAGAGAGAGCGACGAAGCTTAGCAACCATACCCTTCCCAAAAGAGGACCCCGGTGGCAGACGCATGTAAACATCTTCTTTGAGATCACCATGAAGAAACGCATTTTTGACATCCATTTGATAGAGAGGCCAGGATTGAGATGCAGCAACAGCAAGGATAATGCGTACGGTGGTCATCTTGGCGACGGTATTAAAAGTTTCATCATAATCAATGCCATATTCCTGCCGATTTCCGAGAGCAACAAGGCGCGCCTTATATCGATCTAGAGTGCCATCTGATTTTAACTTGAGAGAAAAAATCCACTTGCAGCCAATAGGTTTGACACCCACAGGAGAGGGGACAACATCCCACGTATGATTTTGCTCTAAAGCAGCCAATTCATCGTGCATAGCCTGGTTCCAACATTTGTCCTGCACGGCCTGAGAATAGGATTGGGGAACGAAAGAAGAGGACAAAGTAGCCATTAAGGAAGTATGGGAGAACCCACAGCGGCCGGGTGGTACCGAAATGCGAGTGGAGCGACACAATGTAGGAAGTCCAGATGGACCAAATGCCTGAGGTGGACCGGATGCGGGAGGAAGATCTGGAGGGGAATCCCTTGGAGGTGCGTCTGTGTTCCGCCTGTGATACACAAAATTAGGATTAAATCGAACAATAGATGTGTCATCAGAAAAACCAGGTAAGGAAGCTAATGAGTCGTTGTCCGGAGGATCAAGGTGTTTTTGAAAGAAATACTCGTTTTCAAAAAACACAACATTCCGAGAGGTACGGATGCGACGAATGTGTGGATCATAGCAAAGGAACCCTTTCTGGAAGGGTGCGTATCCTAAAAAACCACACTGAGCGGATTGAGCTGTAAGTTTGGTCCGTTCAGACGGAGGCAAATGCACAAAGCAAACAGAACCAAAAACATGAAGATCATCATAAGATGGAGATGTCTTGTAGAGACGATAATATGGGCTCTGATTGTCAATCGAAGAGGATGGCATGCGGTTAATGAGATGAGCTGCAGTAGCCATAGCCTCAACCCAAAAACGGGTAGGAACTGATGATTCAAGAAGAAGGGAACGAGTGACATCAAGGAGATGTCGATTTTTCCTTTCAGCGACTCCATTCTGCTGTGGAGTATAAGGACAAGTTCTTTGAGAAATAATACCTTTGGTTTGCAAAAACTGTTGAAAAAAATGTGAATAAATCACCAACCTGGGAGTGCTGAAAAAATGTGAAAAAATCTCCAATATTCTTAGAAAATCCAGGCGACCATGTCTGGAGAGATCTCTGATGGTGGTTTGATGATCAGAGGTGGGCCACCATGAAGATGAGACTGTTGCAGCGTCTGAAGTCTGAACTCCTTGAAACAGATCCTTGATCTGTCGATCTTCACAAGAGAGATTGATTTCTCTCTATCCTTAATGCCTAAATGCTATGTAAGATCAAAGAACAAGATTTTCTTAACCTTGGCTCTGATACCATGTCATTCTCATAATTTGCAGAATGCAAGAATAGAACGTCAGTTCTTGGAAACTGAATGTATTATTGTGTATCCTCACATTTGGAGACCGAGCCCCAATATATAGACTATTACATGCCTCAATCAAGGCTTCTCAGTTAGGAAACTAGCTAATTACATCAATTGCTATTCTAACTTTAGGAAACTAACTAATTACAAAAGAAAATCTAATTAGGAGAATATGTACAGCTGTTACAAGTTGACCCAAGCAATATCCACGTGAGATATGATATTCTGGACAGGATACGTTCATGGGCCTTGGGCCTGTTTAACAGTAACAACCTGTTACCCCTTCTAATCTTACCAATGTAATTTATCCTTCTTCTAGCATTTGCCACCCTATCCAACTTTGGTCTGACCACATCTTCCTGTGAATACAACTCTTCAAAATACCAACCAACTTCCTCCTTCATTTCACATGGATCTTGTAACAACCTGTTACCCCATCTAATCTTATCAATGTAATTTATCCTTCGTCTAGCATTTGCCACCTGGTGGAAAAACATGGTATTCTTGTCATCTTCCTTTACCATAGAGCTCTTGACTTCTGCCTCCATGAAACTCCCTCCATTCGATTAATCTCCCATAATTTCCTCTTCATATCCCTCCTTGCTTTTAACTCATGAGGAACAAGAGGTCTCTCCTCTACAAACTTATCCCACTCTTCTAACAACCAATCCAGGCCATTCCTCCTATCCTCAAGGCGACCAAATTCAATTTGATTCCATACCTTGATTTTAATTTTTGAGCCCCTGCAATCTCTTCATCAAGGAGAAACCTGCGTACCCTTGAAACTTAACTTTATTTCTTCTCAGCATGGGCATATCAACTAGTTTGTTGTTATCGATAAATTTTGAAAACTTTTCCATATAATGAGTGATTCGTCTTCCCCCTTTCTTCTCATGAGGAAACCTTGTAACATTAAAATCCCCACCAATACACCAAGGTGCAGGCCATTGACATAATATACTTAATATCAATGCCCAAAAACCATCCCTCAAAGCAGAATTTTTCTTGGGTTGGTGCAAACGGCTATGGAGCAAAATGTTGGCCAATCAAGAAGCAACATATGCACAAAATGGATGTTGCAAAGATGAGATTCTCATGAGAATGCTGAGGTGGATGTGTGGTAAAACTAAAAAGGATAGAATTAGAAATGAAAGCTTTTGAGAGCATTTAAGGATAGCAACAATAGGGGATAAAATTAAAGAAACTCATTTGAAATGGTTTGGGCCTGTCCAACGTAGGCCAGTAAGGAAAAGCTTGTCCATGAAGGATTGCCCACTAAGGGGAAGAGGTAGGCCAAAGAGGATGTAGATGGAGGTGGTAAAAATAGATATGAAGAAGTATAACTTATTTGAAGATTTGGCTCATGATACATCAGAATGGAGAAACAGAATTCGTGTAGCCGACCCCAACATAGTTGAGACAAGACTGTGATAATGGTGATAGGAGAGAGACCTCAACTTAAACTAGAACTCCTAGTCTAGTCAAACACAGAGAGGGAGCCCCAACTCAATAAACGAGCTTGTGCGCCCTCTCTCTCTCTCTCTCTTTCTCTCTCTCTCAGACACACATCTAACAAAACAGGCAAGCAAACAAACCCAATTAATTGAACATGCGTGATTTCCCCTTTAATTCTAAATTGATTCTAATATAGTAAACCATAACCAAAGCCTAAACATGGAATTAATCTAATGTGGACATGTGAAAGAACCCAAAACCGTAGAGTCTAAGAGATGATGCACCATGACCACAAGTATGCAAGGGGAAGTGTACTCCACTTGGCCGTGAGCAATAATGGGGGAATCCATCATGGTCAAACCATGTTTGGCCTTGGCCGAACATGATTTGACCATGAACTGGGGATGTGAGGTTTGGATCTCTTGGGATTTCATGATTTAGGATCCTTTTGACATGCGCACTTAGGGTTTCGGTGTTTTTCGATTTTATATGTTGTCTCGGTGTACTTTGTTGTTGATTAATTAGGGTTTCAAATTTGTTATAGCAGTTAATGATTGTTTTTGGTTTCATTCATCATTGCATGTATCTGTTCATGTGAGATATGTTTGAAATTCAACAACTCATGATTAGGAAGCGTAAAATACTCAAAATATGCTAAGATTGGATTTGAGAGACCTAGCCATGGACCTCCATGAAGGGATCCATGCTGGCTGAACCTATAGCGACTGATTTTGGGGATCTTATGACCCTAGGGCATCATGGGATGTTGGATTTAAGATGATTCTCACATGTAGACATTAAGGTTGGTTAATTTGGGGAATTTAACAGTGTATATGTGAGTTTGGACTTGATTAGGGATATGTAAATCAGGGTCCAGCAGTAGGAGATCGTATTGGCTTGATGTTCACCTATGAATTATTGATTCACATGCATAGGATGATGTGGAACTAAAGGGTATGACATCATAATGCTTCTAGACACCCAATAACTGCAAAAAGTAGCAAGTAGATTGGCCAAGATCTAATTTGGAGATCCTTGTGGTCATCCCACATGGTATTAGGCAATCATGTTGTGTCTAGTGCTTTATGGTATCATAGGTTTGTATTTGTGTTGGTCCCTTCCTGTGAATTGTTAGATTATATGGTCTCAATCCAGTGGACGATGTAAAAAATTGATTTTTTTTTCCTTTATTTATCAATATAATCATGCTTTCTTTTCATGAGATGAATGGTTTTATTCCTTGCTTGCACATAACCAATACAAATGACATAATTATTCATGAGATAAACCGGAGTCCACATATATTAGATGTAATACAAGTGTGTGGATGAGATCCACATACGGGAGACATGTGTCACAAATCTTATACTTAAATTCATTCACAACCGGCGATGAGATTGGGCATCTCATCTGACAAGGTTGCAGCATTATGATCACTATGAGATAGTGCGATTTGTCTCAATCATCGAAGTGTAAGACTCTAAATCATCATGCTGGTACATTAGATGTATTGAAGGACCATGAGAAATACCTTATGCTACACTGTCTTTATTTAAGGTCTGCTCTCATAATTCCCTAGCAATAGGCTCTTAATCCTAAGAGATTAATGAACTCAAGTTTCTATCTATTCATTTGCTTTGAGTCACCAATGAGTGAGGTCAATTGTAGGTTAACGCCTCGGTGTCTTGGGTACGTGGTAGGACTCTGGGAACATATAATTGTCAAGATGGAATCTATCCTCATTATCCCCTTGTACCAATTAATGGATTTATCATTGGTAAGTGCGCACCCATCTCAACTAAGAGTTAGTTGTACAGTATTAATGATCACTGTGATTGATTGGGTCTCAAGGATAATAAGATGTGGATCTAAATTTGTTGGACATGTCCAATTAATCCATGGATATAGATGGAGGGGCCTACTTGTGGTCATAAGGAAGTTTAGAGTCTTCTTGTAATATATTCCTAAGACTGGAGTTCAGTTGCATTTATATAGTGGAGTTATTTGCAATTGATTATGGGCCCGGATTGTACATGAGATGTGAGGTCAGGGTATCCTAGTTGGAGCCAGCTTTCTAAGGAATCCCTAGTGGTCCCCACACTAGCCCAATTATAGATTATTACTAATCCTACTTGAACTCTAAAAGGAAGGAAGAGAAAGATACTAGTTATATTGGAAGTAGGACTTCTAATTGTGTCATAAGAGGAGGTTACTCTCTTGTTATAAATAGGAGAGGGGTTGGACGTCCTTGTATCTTACCCCATTGGAATCCACGCCCAAGTGCAAGAGTTGCACGCCCCTCTCCTCTCTTTTTTAGTTCTCTTCTGGTTTGCTTCTAGAGTTTCTAGTTGGTTTCTTTTGGAGATCCCACCCTTCCCTTGAGAAAGAAATCTGAATAAGGGTAATAGCGTGGAAGCCTACTGTCAATCCAGGCCCATCCATTTAGGCCCATTTATTGTACCCATTTATTGCATTGTAATTAGTCAAAGGTTGTTGCTTAATTTGTTGCTTCTGTTTAGGATCTAAGATTTGTAATTGATTGCAATTAGGGAATTGACCCTTATATATACAAGAGTCGATCCTCAAAGGAGGCACGGCATTCATCTCTCTCTCTTATGTTTTGTATTTCATCTCTCCAAATGTCATGCTATCAGAGCAAGGTCGACCATCTTTGATCTTCTCCTAACTCATCTTCTAAACATTGGGAGCCCATCTATGATCATCTGTGATCATCCTCTTCAGTCAGATCATCTCTGATCCTTCCTGATCATCTCAGATCAGACATGGCCCACCTGTGATCATCACCAACACATTAGCGGAATATTATCATCTTGGTCGTCTGGAGCTTCTTGGATTTCTGAAGAATTTTTCTTGATTTTTTGATCATCTGAGGTAGGTTTTCTACCATTTTTTGTGAAAATTCATTCTTTGCCAACAGTTTTCATCTCGACCGTACAACATCCTGGATCTGGATTTGATCTTCATGCGACCACTTCCAGTAGTTACATAAAATTTCTCTCTTTTCATCCCCACCCTCTGATCTGTGTCCAGATCACCAAGTGGGGCCCACGTGTGGATTTACCCCACTGCCGGCAGGGACGTTTTTGCTATTTTTTACTGTGGATGTGGTCTGCTTTGAGCGATCGTTGGTGCTACCCTCTTTCTATCAACTGATACTAGCTACTGTTGATTCCTGCTATTACTTCCTGCTGTTTATTGGTGTTTTCTACTGGATTTCTGTTGTTTTGTCTACTATTGCTACATTACTCATGTGTTGGTGATTGTTACACTTTATACTTTTGTGCCCTGTTTCTCCTGTGGCTTCTGGGAACTGATCTGGGCTTCTTTATTCATTCAATCTTGTCTGCTAGTTGCTCTTTGTTATTATCAATTGTGACTTTGGTCTATTTACAATTGGACTACCACGGTGAACATAGAGGATCTACACTTGTTCTCCTTGATTGTCTCTATGTACTTCTTATTTTTTTTGTAATGGAAAAACATGAGATCTCCCTGATTCGTTTTGATGAAACAAATTACACCTCATGGGCCTTCCAATTTCAAATTTACTTGGAAGGAAAAGAACTATGGGGACACATTGATGGATCTGAACCTCAACCTGAGGAAGATGATAAGAAAATTTTAGCGTGGAAGACAAAGGATGCTAAAATCAAGACCTGGTTGCTAGGCTCTATTGAGTCACATTTTATTCTCAACCTAAAACCCTACAAAACTGCTCGTGAAATATGGGACTACCTTCAGAAAGTTTATCAACAGGGCAATGCTGCTCGCCAGTTTCAATTGGAACTTGAAATCTCTCAATTCACTCAAGGTACCCAGTCTATTCAGGAGTATTACAATGGCTTCCGCCGACTGTGGTCTGAATATGATGAGATTAAGTTTGTCACGGTATCTGCAGCACTTCTACCGGAATTACTTCCATTACAGGAAAGTAGTCATCAGGATCAGCTCCTCATGAAACTTCGTTTGGAGTTTGAGACAGTTCAATCGAACTTGATGAGCAGGGCTCCTCTTCCCAACTTGGATGCCTGTCTTCAGGAACTTCTACGGGAGGAACAGCGTCTAGCTACTAAAACTACTCTGGAACAACAACGCTCTGTTGAGGCTCCATTTGCCTATGTTGCCACAGCCAGACAACCTCCTCGGGACATCAGTAAAGTTCAATGTCATAACTGCAAGAAATATGGTCACTATGCAAATCAATGCAATTCAAAAATTTGCAGATATTGTAAGGCCACTGGTCATGTTATTGAAGAATGTCGGAAGAAGGCTCGCAATTCTACTTCCCGCAATTATGTGCAGTCCGGCCCTGGTACTTCTACTGTGTCATCTGCTCCTACTGCTTACACAGTGACTACTCCACCATATGCTTCATCTGACTTCAGTGGTTCTCTGCAGTATAATTCATCCTCACAGCCTGGTTCCTCATCACCATCTATGTCACCCGCTCCTCTCACCCCTGATATGGTTAACCAAATGATCATCAATGCCTTAACATCCATGAACATCGCAGGTACTGCTTCCTCTCTTTCCAATACCTGGTACTTAGATTCTGGTGCAAGTAACCATATGACCTCATCACCCGCCACATTACAAAATGTTGTTCCTTACGCTGGTCATCTCACTGTTCAAGCTGCCAATGGAGATCATCTCCCCATCACCTCTGTTGGTGATACCCCTGGCCCCTTACCCTTAACCAATGTTTTGGTTTCTCCTCCTCTTGCTACTAATTTGGTTTCTGTGGGTCAACTTGTTGAAAATAATTACACTGTCTCCTTTTCTTCTTCTGGATGTGTTGTGCAGGACCAGGAGTCGGGGGAAGTGATCGCGAGGGGGCCTAAGCGTGGCAGACTTTTTTCCTTACCCATGTCTTCTGTTATTGAGAATAATACTTTACATCAGTTATTTGTTTTTTCATTCAGAATCATTCTCGTTTGTGGCATAATAGCCTTGGTCATCCGAATGCTTCTACTATGTCTACATTATTTCAATCTGGATTAATAAATAAACCTGTTGCTTCTGCTTCTTTTGATTGTGATGCTTGTAAATTAGGTAAGAGTAAAACTTTACCCTTTCCAAACTCTCACACACGGAGCACTGCATGTTTTGACTTAATTCACAGTGATGTTTGGGGCATTGCTCCGACCCTTTTCACATAGTCATTTCAAGTATTTTGTCACCTTCATTGATGACTACAGCAGATTTACTTGGATTTATTTCTTACATTCGAAGTCTGATGTTCTTAATGCATTTACATTTTTTGTTAAATATGTGGAAAACCAATTCTCTAAATGCATTAAAACTTTGCGCCCAGACTCGAGGGGGGAGTATGTTTCCAAGGATTTTCAATCCTTTATAACCAATAAAGGAATCATTTCTCAACGTACCTGCTCGTATACTCCACAACAAAATGGAGTCGCAGAGCGGAAAAACAGACATCTTCTTGATGTAACTAGAACTCTTCTAATTGAATCATCCGTTTCCCCTCGTTTTTGGACTGAAGCTCTCACCACGGTTGTCTATCTCATTAACCGCCTTCCATCACCTACCATTGCTCATTTAACGCCTCATTTTAAGTTGTTTGGTCATTATCCTGTGTTTGATCACCTACATACCTTTGGCTGTGTTTGCTTCGTTCATCTACCTCCCACCGAAAGAACGAAACTAACAGCACAATCTCGCAGGTGTGCTTTTTTGGGTTATGCCACTAATCAAAAAGGTTTTGTTTGTTATGATCCCATTGGTCGTCGTATCAGAATTTCTCGAAATGTTATTTTCTTTGAAAAACAATATTTCTTCCAAACTCACATGGATTGTCCTCCTCCCTCTTCACCAACTCTCTTACCAGGTTTCTCGGATCAAACCTCTGTTACTAGGTTTAATCCTGCTTTTGTATACCACCGACGAGAGAAACCTCCCACTGCAGATGGCCCTCCCCCTGATCCTCCACCAACAAATGGTTCCACGCCTACTCCTGCCTTACGTCACTCCTCCAGAACTTCTAGACCGCCTAAGCAGTATGGATTTACCCATACTTCATTGATGACCACCCTATCTTCTATCTCTATCCCAAGTTCTTATTTGCAGGCTATCCAACACGATTGCTGGAACCAGGCCATGAAGGAGGAATTAGACGCATTGGCTTTGAATCACACATGGGATATTGTGGAGTGTCCTTCAGCAAGTTAAGCACATTGGTTGCAAATGAATCTACTCGATCAAACTTAAATCTGATGGGTCCTTGGATAGACACAAAGCTAGACTTGTGGCACTCGAAAACAGACAAGAGTATGGCATTAACTACGAGGAGACGTTTGCACCTATGGCAAAGATGACATCTGTTAGGTTACTTCTCGCCATTGCTGCATCTCAGTCTTGGCCATTATACCAAACGGATGTCAAAAATGCATTTCTCCATGGGGATTTGCAAGAAGAGGTCTATATACGTATACCACAAGGCGTCCCCTCTCCCTCTAGGAGGTCCATCTGTCGACTGCGGAAATCGCTTTATGGTCTAAAGCAAGCTCCTCGGGCATGATTCGAAACCTTCAGGGGTCGCTTATGCGAAAGTGGCTTTACTCAAAGCCCTTATGATCCATCTCTCTTTCTTTGCCACACCTCTAATGGGGTTACTGTGCTTCTAGTGTATGTTGACGATATTATTATCACTGGCACGGATGATGGTATGATCAAATCTCTTCAAGATTCCCTCCGGAGTTACTTCCATATGAAGGATTTGGGCCCTTTGCATTATTTCTTGGGCTTAGAGGTGCATCAATCTCCCAAAGGTCTCTTTGTTAATCAACACAAATACACATCAGACCTTATCGAGTTGGCTGACCTCCATGATTCTTCGCCTGTTGATACACCTGTCGAGGTAAATCTCAAGCTGAGTAAGAATGATGGCGATCTTCTTCCTGATCCTCAACCCTACCGGCGCTTGGTGGGAAGTCTTGTCTATCTCACCATCACTAGACCTGACATATCCTATGCTGTTAATCTTGTGAGCTAGTTCATGACAGCTCCTCGCCACCTTCATTTGGCAGCTGTAAAGCGCATTATCCGCTATCTGTTAAGAACTGTCCCTCGTGGTTTATATTATCCAAAGGATAATCCTCTTCATCTGACCGCTTATGCGGATGCTGACTGGGCAGGTTGTCAGGACACACGCCGTTCTACTACTGGTTGGTGCATGTACCTTGGCAATTCTCTCATTTCTTGGAAATGCAAGAAACAAGAACACGTGTCTCGATCTTCCACGGAAGCTGAATATAGGGCAATGTCTTCCGCTTGTTCTGAGATCTTATGGCTACGAGGACTTCTTTCAGCATTCGGGTTCGCTCAAACTTCTCCTACTCCATTGCATGCCGATAATACTGGAGCTATTCGCATCACTGAAAATCCCATCTTCCATGAACACACCAAACATATAGAAGTTGACTGCCACTTTATTCGAGATGAATATAAGCGTGATGTCATTTGTCTACCTCATGTCCCTACAGAACTTCAGTTTGCAGATATCTTCACGAAGGGTCTTCCTCGGTCTCGACATCAATTTCTTATATCCAAATTGTTGCTTTATGACTCCCCAGCATCAATTTGAGGGGGGGTGTCAATCCAGGCCCATTTATTGTACCCATTTATTGCATTGTAATTAGTCAAAGGTTGTTACTTAATTTGTTGCTTCTGTTTAGGATCTAAGATTTGTAATTGATTGTAATTAGGGAATTGAGCCCTTATATATACAAGAGTCGATCCTCAAAGGAGGCACGACATTCATCTCTCTCTCTCTCTTATGTTCTGTATTTCATCTCTCCAAATGTCACCTACAAGGTGTTGGAGATCTCAATTGCTTTGTGAAAGTGTTCTTCATCAAAGAAAGTGACCAACTCCTCCATTAGAGCACAACCAAGCTCCAAATGTGAGATCTACTTTGCTAATAGAGTAGGATTTTGTGGGTGCTTGTTTACTGCTGTTTCTATCTTCTAGATAGAGTTTTTTGCTGATCATGACAAGGAGAAAGGCCTTGGATCCTATATTGGGTTTGTAGCCTTATGGATACTTGATCCCTGCATCAAGTGAGTCAAAAGTTTTGAAAACCTATTAATGAGGCCCACCTACTTCCAACATGAATGATAAGTCTAAAACCTAGGATTTTAAATGTTTGCACCCTGTATGTGACTCTTATTTCTATTTGATCTTTCTCTAGTACGCTTGTTTAGGATCCCTTGTCTGGGTTTTGATCTTAAATCTAAAAATTATTTCATCCTTGAGTGGAGATTTTGTCTAAACCCTAGAATCGATCTAGTAAACCCTACTTTTTGGTAGGATTGTGATTCCATGTGTATTTTACGGACAATTGGGTATTTGAAAGGGGTAAAATACGAAATTCCAGAAAATGACAGCTAGCGTGTGGGCCACTTTTCGATGGCCAACCGATGTTGGAATTTGGCAATCTATGGTCCAATGGATTCGTCTCGTCGAAAGTATGAGATCCATAACTAGATCATCAAAATCGGACATCATATGAAACAATTACAAGTGATGCAAGGTTACTTTACCGATAAAAACTGTCTATTGCTGTAACTTCTGCATTTGGTCCCTAACCCTTTGCCTAGACATGTAAATTGGCTGATTTGATGTAGTTTTAGTTTGCACGTGTAACCTAATGTTTCCAATTAATTTCAATGTGATAATGGAGTGAGTCACAATGGACTGAATCTAGACACCGATCTAGCTTGTTTAAAAGTTTGGTGAGATTATTTGTTATTTGGTACTGGTAGGGCTACTCAGATGAACTATGTGAATTATGGACACCAGCTTATGCTTGGAGTAGTTTCCTTATTTTTCATGTACTTGTCTATAATTATGTCTTGTCAGAACCCTTGACTGTTGATGAGTCAGCACCACTAAGTTGTTAACAATCTAGCATGGCTGAGACGCAGCTGCTTGGAGGTTCTTGCAATTTATTTATAACTAGCTATAGTTTAGTCTTACTAGAAGTGATCATTATCACTTGGTACCAAACCTCATTTTATGACCATAAATAAATTCTTACGATGAGTCTTGGGTACCAGTTTTGTTCTTGTTCCTGCCAAAATAAAGGGGGGGCCGTATAATAGCAACTTTGTCGGCTTGGTTGTGGGCTAAAAACACCACTCCTTAGCTGATGTGGACTTCCATTTTGTTTAGTAGTTTGTTATTCTTCTAGCACGATATGATGATTCTTGTTTATGAAGTAATTCTATTCTTGCACAATCTAGCATTCGTATACCCTTGTCATTGACTTCATGCGATCATTACCTGTCTTTAATTCTATTTGTGATTGTATGGAATATTTTAAATGCTTGCTTGCTAGGTTTTCATAAACCTAACCCATTCCATGGCACTTTACAGATGAGGAGATGGTCAACAAACCTGACGAGGAAGACACAAGCGAAAGGGAGCCTCAGGAATATAAAGAATGGAGTGCAGATGACATAGAATAGAGTTGTCAGAGAACACTCAATGAGAAAAATTATTTTTTCTTTAATTTTAGCTTAAGTTGAACAATTGTAATGAGGCCCTAGAATTGGTCAAGATTTTCTATAGTTTTGATTTTGTTTATTACTCGGTTAAACAATTTTGACGTTGAGCAAATTAATTAGGACTAATTATTACTCATGCTCTGCTAAGAATGTCTGATGTTTAATAATTTGAGAAAAATTCTGATGCAATTTGATTTGACCTAATCTCATAAACGCAGAAAAATTACAACAACGACATGAAAGATGGACTTTTTTAGAAACCCCGGTTTTGGGTTGTAACACCTACGGCTACAATTTATACCAGCTGTACCTATGATCCGCTCTGTGAACAAACAAACTGTTGCAAATCCTCTTTAGTACTTCTTTCCTTCAAAACTTTCTAATAATATCAGTTGCATTAGGAGTCTTTTATATTGAGTTAGATGTGCATGTAATGTAGTTTAGGATTTTATTCGAAAAGAGACTGCTATATATAATTTATGAAGTGGATGAATTTTCTATGGTAGAATAAAATTCCCTTTGAGAGGCTTGAACAAGGGAAATTTCATTAGTTTTCTTCCACAATTCATTTCTATACTGGTCATTGGTGATTCAATGGATGTTTCCCTCTTCTCTTGTAATTGTGTGGTGTTCAAAGAGACATGAAGCAGTCAGCTTTTCCTGCAGAAACTGCAAAGTGTCCATCAGTGTTGCAGCTCTTCTTTGATTGCATCAATAATGAGGGGTAGCAGATTCCTTTTAACTACTTCCAAAAGACCAGTCAACAGAGATTCAGTTTCACTACCCCACATGAACCAAGAGTTCCCAAAAAGGTAAGAATAGTACAAGATGCAGAATCCTAATAGAAACCTTCCAATTCCTACCACACCTGTATTCATAGTAGAACTTCCATCAAAATTCAATTTTTCCTACTAAATTCTTACTACCAATAACAAATATATATATATATATAAAAGTGGCCATTTTGGCCAATAAATATCCCTAATGTGCTTGCTTTATACAAACCCAAGTGATGAGTTGTCTGGCCTCATTTTCAGCCAGTGCATCTAAATGTGGGGCCAAACTTGAGGCAGTCTCGATTTTGGCACACAAATGCCAGCAGAGCATATGCAGCTACCTGAAAACTATGTGAAACAAGAAAACATTGTATAACAATTTGTACATATCTTGTATCACATCCACAAAGACAGTGCATCATAGTTAAGAATGCACTATTACTGTTTCTTTTTTTTAAAGTAGTTGAATACAACCATTCAAAAAAAAAAAAAAAGTAGTTGAATACTAGCATAACTGTAAAAATGCAGCACCAAGCCCCTTTTCTGAACATCCAACATCAAAACAGCTTCCATCTGTATCGTAGTCAAAACAAAATAACCAAAATGATACAAATAAATATTAACTGCCCTCACAAAATCCACTTTCAAGGAGATGTGATTTGGAAGTTTTACAATGACAGGAGGGCTCATTCTAACGAGGCATTTCGATTGAAATTATGCCAAAACATTCAGAATTGCAAAATCAGATAAAACTGCTAATATTTTAAAAGCATGCACAAAATAAATTAAAAAAAAAAAAAGAAGCCCACATGTAATCCAAGAAAAATAAGCTTTTCAATAACATATCCATGTTGTAGATGTTTAATTAGGATTGCTGTCTTATGCTTGATTTCTTTTCACCTTGTTTGCAATAAAATCTGAATTACCATTTACCAAAAAGAAAAACAATAATATTTTTCAAGAGGACAGAATGGGCATATTACCTTTAGTGCCAGAAGCAGCAAAAAAGTTTCGACTGAGTAGAAACCCCTGTCGACAAAATCTCCTAGAAACAAGTAGTTCGTCTTTGGACAATCACCTCCCACTTTAAACAGCTCTTTCATGTCATAAAACTGTCCATGGATGTCGCCGCATATCTGAAAGGAACCATTGACGACAATAGTTTAAGTAGAAGATTCCATGTTGTTATGATGCATTTAGCATTGTGTGCTTATGTGTGTCTGTATGTGTTGGTATTTGCAGGACATGTGCAATTAGCACTGATATTCAAACAACAAAATGATATGTTATATGCTAAGTAGAAGTCAACCACCCAGAAACCAGATTTGACACTTTCCAAGGTCATTAGCAACCATAATTTTTTTAGATTGATATTTTTCAAAAAATAAAATAAAACATGGGATCACAACTTATTTCCAAGTTCATTAGCAACCATGTTTTTATTAGTTTGGAAAGATTCAAAAAAATTGAGGATCGCATGAGTCCCTGCGCTGCTAAAAAAAAAAAAAGAAGCAAGCAGAAGGCTTTTTTCTTTTTCTTTTTAACAAACAATGGACATAAAAGAATGTAGCTGATACTAAGACCACAAGGATATCATTACTATATCATACAGTCAAAACCTTATCTAATGTAAATATGGTTAGCTGTGTGTTACTTTTTCACAAAGAACATATATGGTTTTGCAAATTTTTATAGCTGACAGCCAGTCTATGCAAGCCCTCCTTTATCAAGAGTCAGAACGGGTGTTAACAAAGAACTCTACAAAACAGATCTTATTCATTTCATTGACAAATCCACTATAAATAAATTACAATATGCAAGGGTAAACAATAATATTTGAACTTCTCCAATCCTATAACAATTTAACTAAATAATATCATTTATCCTAATCCTAAAGAAATCATATCACTTGTCCAAACACCGCACCCCCAACCGTCTAAAGCTCTTGAGTTTGCATATAGTGAATAGACGAATCTGATGGTGTTTTTTTTTTTTTTTTTTTTTTTTTTTTTTTTTTCTTTTTGAATGATATGAATCTGATGGTTCTTGTGATGCATATCAACAATTTCCTTACAAACGGCTCGCAAGGAATTGATCCCTGGGTGGGCGGGTTTATTCCACCTCTCCTGGCCACTAGGCCAACTAGCAAAAATAGCAAAAAAAAAAAAAAGGATGCAAGCCAACCTGGACAACTGATTAGATTCAGATCTGATGGCTGCTGATAAAAATTATTTCTTGCATGATAAGAAGGTGGTATAAAATTGACAGTGCAGGAGCTGTAGACAGATGCAGACAACTATTATATCGAAAGATTTTATTCGAAGACACAATTGAATTCAAAAATTCCATGCAGCATCAGATGATCAGAGTTAAGGATATAATCCAAAGAAAAAATATAGTAGATCCAAATTCAAAAGCCATGCGATCAAAGATCCATGGTCAAGTGGATAGATGATCAGATTTGTATCTCATCCAAAGACAGAATGTCAGAAGATTCTTCTTTTTCTTTCTTTTTGAATGGTGACAATCACATATTAGATCTAATAAAAATGAAAGTAATCAAATATGACATGAATCCAATGAAAAAATGATTCATAAATCCAATCTAAACACAAATACAACAGATTCAGATATAAAAGCCACGTGATTGATAACCATAGCCGAACAAGTGCAGATATGAAAAATCAAATTCAATCTCTAATCTAAGTAAAAAATACTGACCAGATTAAAAAATCTAATCCAAAGAAAGATGATATGAAGATCTAATCCAAAACTGCAAGATATCCAGTTTGGAAACAGAAGAACAGATCGGTAGATGCCAAAGATAAACACAATTAAGTTCAGAAAGAAAAGATCCGATCCAATGATGAATTATCAGATCTTGCATGCAGTACAATCAATGATCAAGATGATGACCTGAACAGACAGTAGCAACAAAGAGATGCAAAAGGTGGGAAAGTGGCGACAATGATGCAGATTCCAGTTTAAGTTGTCATCATCGCCATCATCAGCCTTGTCCCAACTATGTTGGGGTTGGCTACATGAGTTTTGTTTCACCATTCCAATTCCCTTGGATAGAATTGCAATTCAGGCAAAATGATTTAGGTCGGCCTGCAGGTTGGTGAGGAAGGAGATAGATCAAATCTAATGCGTTAACTTCTTAAGCCTGGGCATGGTTCAGATGCAATCGAGACTATTTTGAGGAATCCTGACTAGAGAGTGGACTTGATCTATCAGTGCTACAGCAGTATACAAGAAGATCACAGGTTGCAGGGTAATTTTGAGAATGCAGATGATATAAGCGACTCACCCCGATGGGGCTAATGGGTCCAGTAGATTGGCTCTGATACCATGCAACACAGAATTCCACAAAAATTATTGACAAAGTTCATCTAATAAAGTTCACAGGGTTATCAATCAGGATTTATACTTCTACGATCTTATCACAATCTAACTTGATATCACCACTTATACTAAAGAAATCATATCACGTACCCTAAAAAATCATATCACTTATTTTAACAAGCCACGTCACTCATCCTAACCATAGGCACATACCAAAGAATGAGATAAGTAAAGGAAAACTAAGAGGGTTATCAAAACGGAACCATCACAATGCCTTGGAAAACAGAGCATCTATCTATAAGGGGCCTTCGAATGAGATGCCCCCTTGACAGTTGACACCATAAACCATGATGAGAGTGCCACCAAAAAGGGACCATTGGCATTGGTAAGAGACCATCAAAAAGAGGCCTTCAAAGACGGACAATCGTCATCCATTTGAAAAGGATCTGATGTTTGCTCTAAGCACTCTAATTTCTCCAAAGTAACATTGTTGAAGGTGTAGCTTGACCAGTTAAGTCAAAGCAATAATCATCGGCAGAACAAATGAGACGACTAGTGTACACCCAGAGGCAGATCAGCCATCATATCCCAACGTACAACTAAGACCTTTTTTACTGCAGCAACTTGAATATATTCATTAATCCATTCATACGTGTCACTAAATTAGATTCAGTTTGAACTAAAATCTAAATAATTTTATTTAATTGTGATTTAGCTCCATATACAATATTAGACACCTCCAAGGCATAAAGCGACTTGACTTCCATCAACTTGACCAAAACATTAGAGATAAAATCCTAGAGCAACTAATAATCTCACTAAAAAGGAAAACTAATACCAAACAAATAGGACCCAATAAAATCAGTGATTCTTTTCAAAATAATAATAATAATAATAATATCATTGATTGGGATAGACAATAGACCTAAAGACTCGGTGAACTTCCTACCTTTCATCGACGCCCCACAAAATTACAGTAACCAGAATAAAACTAAATGATAAATACAAAATAAAACAACAGAAGCAATACGCACTCCTCCATTCCAGATAAAATTGGCGAGATCACTCATCCATTTTCCTTGTCAATAATATGTCTAAAGAAAACATCAGAATTTTCTCAAAAATCTAACAATCTATTAAGAACGTGGCTAGCACCTCTAAAGCTCCTCTCTACCTCCTAAGCCATGAAGCTACGCAAGCGGCAATGAATTCTTACTCAGAATACATGGAAATAAATTGTAATAAACTTGTAACTCTTTCAATAATGATCTCCATTCACTTCAGAAACTTTATCGAACGGAGCCCTATTAAGAATTAAGTTTTTAAAAATCAGACTTTGAGGTGATACTCGTGTTAGGATATGTTAGAATGGTCAGGATAATAAGAGTCCTGTCATTAAATATGATAAGATTAGATAGGGTGGTTAGGATAATAAGGGTCTTATCATTAGATATGATAAGATCTAGATCTAGATTAGTTTCCTTGCTTATATATTTGGTTACATTAGATGTACTCTGTCAGGAGTAGTGATTTTGAATGTAAGGATAATACTTTCATGGAATAATCTCGCCGATTTTTACAGCTGGGTCTCGATTCGAGTCAACTAGGCCTAGTTTTGAACAATTCACACTAAACCCTCAAAAAAAAAAAATATTGAAATGGTAACTTTTATTGATCAAAAGCTTTACAGTATAAAAGAGATATATTGAGAAGCGGCTGGGGAAAAACCCCAGAAACACAGCCACCGCCCAAAAAAGGAGAAGCTATATGCAGGAGGCTAAGCTAAACAAAAGGAAAAAAGAGCCAAATCAAGACGAGAGGACTTCCCTCCAGTTGAAACATAAAGCATCAATGGGAAAGTCCCGAAAGTCTGAGAGAATGGAGACCCAAGAGGCTAAACCCTCATAAAAATGTTCAAAACGTTAATAATTTTCACAAAAATCTAAAAAAAAATGAAAAATATTTTTCTTTAACTACAAGATATAAGGATTTATTGTCTATTAATTGCTATTGTTGAATTTAAGTAACTATTGGTGGTCGCATTGGTTTTAAGATTCATTATTTATGTTTGGATGGATAATAACTTTAATCTCTATATCATTTGATGTTGTGGAACATTCATTTTGATCCTAGAGATCTCATACCCCCTCTCCAAACAAATAAACAAAAATGAAAAATGGGGAAAGAAATCCCATACAGTTAAGGACTAATAAGCCATATATGTGTGCCACTGTCAGGTAGTAGTGATGCAACTCACTAGTGGCCAAGAGTCAACTTGTATGAGTTGACTTAGATAACCAATTTTCAAAGCCATACAAGTACACCCTTTCTCACTAATCCAATATAACAACTGAGCCCCAGCTCTTAGACTTAACTGATTTTTAAAACCAAAGTAAGTTCTGAGGATTCCACCCTTTCTTATAAATCCACATATACCAATTGACCCCCATTAAGTATCCAACAAAACCATGATTTATTGACCCATCAAGGATGTGGATGTCCCATAAGAAAACACCCTCTTGTTTCATTGTAGCACTAAAAATAATAAAACACAATAACAGTTTTTTTTATGAATTGGAACACACAGTAACACACTAACAACTAAAATCTCACTGCAATCATTTCCCTTCTATTTCTTCTTTTCCTGATGCACCAATCACCTAGAGCCTTGGACTCCCAAGCAAACTACCATCCAGTTCTATTTAAAGGATAGTCCTCTTTTAAAAGAATGTTTCATTTCCCTTTGCTCATCACCATTGGCTTCCACCAATCTACCAATGGTTTCCAATATTTGCTACCATCTTGTGCTCTAAAATCGCCCCAAGAGATTCCAACAAAATTATCCCAAATCTTTCTATCCATTAATTAGCAATATCCATCATGGCCGAAAACATCATCAAAAAGAAGATGGAGCCTAGAGCAAGAGAAAGAAGGGATGTATTAGAAGAAACCTAGCTTGATTAACATGTCCCTTAGTCTAATGTAATACCATCCTTTCCAAATTCCTTTTTCATTAGATAAAATAACTATTAAAATGAAGTGATATTGAACTGTACAAAGCTAATATCTAAAGAAAACATATATGTACATAATTACATGGGTAAGCCGTTCCCAAATAACAATATCAGGTCCAACACTCCCACCGTTCCTAAAGCATCGACTGCCTTGAAACATGTGAAAAGAAACAGCGACAAAAAATAGCACATTTCTCATTTGCTGACCACAATTTTCCAGGTGAGAGTCCTTAAAGTAATCCAGGTTCGTCCAGCATGGTTGGAGTTATCAAGAGTTAAAATTGGAGATACTTTCTCATCTTTCGAGCCCAGCTAGTATCAGGTGACTCAAATAGGATGGAGATTATGGCGGTTAAAAAGCGACTGAATACAATTTCATACCATCCTCATCCACCAATGCTGGTTCAATGTAAGTGTAAAAATGATATAACTTGGGTGAAGGAAGTGGCTAAGGAACCTTGCTGTTCCATACCATAAACAAAAGTAAAGGGTCAGCAAAACCTGCAAATGAAAATTTTCTTCATATCCGAGAGTAAAGTAATTCAATGGCAGTTATGCCAGCAAAGCCAGGGATTGATAAGGAGAGTATAGTTACCAATGGACTAATTACTATGTAATAGCCACATTTCTTTAATGAGGTGCATCCTTGTACATGCTTGCTTGTGAAATTTTATTCATTCCCCCCTCTCCCAATATACCCACACATATGTGTGCATACATAAAAAAGAAAAAATAAATAAATAAATAAATGGAACTGTAGAAGTTCCTTTAAACCAAAGGGCTAAAGCAGTAAAGCAAAGAGCTGGGGATCTTTCACGTCCAATATCCTTACACAATTGGAATCTCCAATTCCTACAAGTACGGAAGAAGATAGTATAAGTACACTCTCATCCTTCTATTTTCACAACACATGAGATGGTCCCAGCGTCCAAAAAGCACTTCCCTCAATGTTAAGCTTCCATCGGGCCAGTTTAAGCATTCCACCAAATATAATCCTCTCTTCAAACCAATGTCTGGCCTCTAATGATTACATCCCACTCTCGATCCGGTTCTAAGTATGATAAGCAGTGAACTTCTTGGCTTTTAAACTCCACTAAAAGATCCATGACTATTTTTCCCCAGCCTATCTCATCGAACATCATTTTCCATTAAAGGTCCTCTAATTCCTTCCTTTCCATATTCCCAAGCAATTGAACACAATAACATTTTCCATAAGGTTTAACTTTTAAGCTTTTAGTAAAAACGCAAACCAATTCCATCCCCTCCCAAAAACCCCCATCTTCATAGAAAAAAAGAGACTAGAGAGGGAAGAGAGAGATCGAAATGAGAAAGGGGGTTGAGGAACTCCAACCATCATTATCATTTAGATAGAAAGAAAATTACAACTGATTATCAGGCACTGGAAAGATTCCAACCAGAGGCCATAGATTTCACTTTTCAACCCCATTTCAGCAGGAATGGAATATTGCAAAAATAGCAGTAAGGATTTCTATTTCCCCCCACAAATAGAAGATTTTGCACTAAGGGATCGAAGTCATTGTGACATTTCTCAAACAGTCGAAAAAATCATGAGCTAAAATTTAAAGGTGTATCTTGGAACCCGTTTCATAAGATGTGAAAAAGAAGAACAAGAAAAAGAAATCCCATTAGGCGGGATACAAACACTGTTTCACCAATTTTCCAACCTCAAATCAAATATTCTCGGTTGGCTCCCTAAAAATTACAGTGAATCAAAGCTGAGAACAAGAAAAGCAGCATTCCACCTAATGTGTTCACCAATTTCTGTGCACCCATTCATCCTGTCAAAAGTCCAACCACTTGTAGTTGGGTTACATCCAAACGCCTCCTAATAAAAGTCCCCACAACTCCAAAAATCCAAGAACGTCCATCCTCTTTAAGCCATCCATCGAAACTGAAATCAGACGCGACCCAATACCATACAACAAAAGCGCAATAAAAATAACAATCAAAAGGTGGGGGTGTGGGAAGTCGAAGCATAGCAAAAAACAAAAAAAAAAACAAAAAAAAGAAGAGATGAAGAAGAACCCATTTGAGAATAGTCGAAGCGAAGAAATAAAAACACAAAAATCATGAAGATTCAGCTGAAGAAATGACCGTAATGAAATGGGTCTTTTCTTATTCTTGATTTTGCATATGTTTTACACGCAAGAGAGAGAGAGAGATAGAATATACGGACCGTGACTGGAGCGTCGACCCTTTGAACGTTGCTCTCTTCGACAAGAATTTCCATGGCCTTGAGGCAGAGTGCCTTTACTTCGGATTCTTTGAGGGGCTCGCATCGTTTCAGTTGCTCAATCTGCCTGTCCAGGTCTGACGACATCTCTCGCTCTCTCCCCTTTCTCTCTCTGTCTCTCTCTCAATCTAAAGAGGAGCCAACCACGCACGCAGTACACAACACTGCTCCTTTTGTCTGAAATCTGAAATAAATCCACCTCCAACCGAGGGATCTGGTTTGGACCAACGGGGGTGCCGTGCCACATGGAGGGAGGAATTTTTATTTTTATTTTTTAGGAGAAAAGGCAAAAAATAATTTTTAATGGGATGTGACATCTTAGAAATGGAACTTGACATCTCTCGCATGTGGTACCTTCTGATTGGTCCAAATAGGTTTTCTGATTGATCTAAATTGAAGATCGATTTCTCCAATCAAGAAGGGCATGGGGAAGTAGGACGTTGGTGTTGAGTCGGGTCTAAATCTGGACCCAATCCAACTTGCTTTTATTAGGAGTGGGTCAATTGAATTGGTATTAAAATTAGGGGGATTCGGCGATGGATCCCTAAACATTTCACTTTATTGCCTTAGGTCCACAATCTTTTCTTATAGTGTGATAGGTCCGTTTTCCAATTTTGAAAACCTAAAATGCCTAATTTACCATTTCTACAAATCATATCCCATGATTAGTGGGATAAGCCATTAATAATGGTCAACTACCACTAAATTAGTCATGATCAATAAAATTCTGCTAATGAGATTTTCAAATCAATTCAAAAAAAAAACACAAATAAGTTTCAAAAAAGAAGAAACAAATTTCAAATAAATTTCTAACAATTAAATAAATTTAAAAAACACAAATAAAATTCAAAAGAACGCAAATAAATTTCAAAAAATGAAAGGAATTTAAAAAATACAAATAAATTTCAAAAGAAAGCAAATAAATTTCAAAAAAAGAAATAAATTTTAAAAAACACCAAAAATTTAAAAAAAGCAATAAATTTCAAAAGAACGCAAATAAATTTAAAAAGACACAAATAAATTTCAAAAAATATAAATAAATTTCAAAAGATGAAAATCAATTTCAAAAGATCCAAATAAATTTCAAAAAAATATAAATAAATTTCAAAAGACTCAAATATATCTCAAAAGAAGTAAATAAAATTAAAAAATGGAAATAAATTTAAAAAAACGCAAATACATTTGCCAAAACTAAGATAACCCAATTTTCCAAATTAGCGAACAATGTAGCAAAAACCTCAAGTCTTTTTGTCAAAAACTCAATTAAATTTATTTCAAAAAATACAAATCAATGTCAAAAAGACACAAATAAAATTCAAGAACACAAATAAATCTGCCCAAAACTCATATAGATTTGTTTATAACTCAGATAGATTTGTTCAAGAACTCAGATAAATAGCCTAAAACTCGGATAGATTTGTCCAGAACTCAGATAGATTTGTCCAGAACTTAGATAAATTTGTTTTAGAAGTCAGATAAATAGCCAGAAACTCAAACAGATTTGTCTAGAACTAAGATAAATTTATTCAGAACTCAGATAAATTTGTTCCAGAAGTCGGATAAATAGCCAAAAACTCAGATAGATTTTTTCCAAAACACAGATAAATTTAACAAAAAATACAAAACTAAAAAAAAAATTAACTTTGACTGGAATGGAAATGGACTTCTGGAACGGGTCAGGTCAAACTTGACCTAGAACCAACCCGGAACTGCTGCAGATCCTAGGGCCGCTTTCTTCTTCTTCTTCTTCATTCTGGAATGGAAAACACAAAAGCCATCCTCCATTCGCCTTCTTCCTCGATTCCGGCGACGGCATGGTGCAGCGTCCGATGGCGATCCCCCTTCTCTGGCAACACGACCTTTCCCCAAATCCCCATCTGATCCATTCATCTTCGTGCACAAAATTTTTCATGACACCGGGCTTTTGAAGAAGGCATGGTTTGTTTCCCTGACTCAAACCCCATCTTTGCCCGATTTCCCACGATTCGGAAGAAGGCATGGAATCGTGTGGGTAACTCATAAAGGCAAGGATTATTAAATTGATCTTCGCTGTGACAGACCCAAATTCGGATTTTGAATCTGGGGTACTCGTGCACTCTTTATTTATTATGAACTAAAGACAAAAAGAAATCTTGTCTTATTTTGACAAGTGGATGGACGGTTGGAAATCGGGCTTGGTTACAAAGTGCAGAAACAAACAGGGATTTCGATACTTGTTGTCACCTCATATCCGAGTTCCAAACACCACACGCAACTGCGGAAGAGTACATGATCCTCAACACTGTCGCCGCCGCCAGACAAGTGTCCCAAACGCTGCGTGGTGCTGCTTGTCACTATTACAGAAACCGGAAACAGAGAAACAGTTCCTTTGGTAGGATAGATTTGAGAGAGGGAGAATGAAAGATTTGAAATTTTAAAATTCAAGATTAGATGCCTAAACAGTTGAAAGAGGGCAAATTAGTCATGTAAAATGTATCCAGGGACCTCTGGCTATAAATAGTCTAGCTGCTTGGACCAGGGCCCTGAAAAAGAATTTGCTTGGATTGGAGGTTGGATAGATTCAATTCTAGGGACCTTTCGCTAATTATCTCTTAAAATTAGGTTGTTTGGTTGGTTTATGCTTGTTATGGAGTTCAATGGAATGTGGTAGATTGGGCATAAAATTAAAGACATGAAACATGTCTGTCCATCACGGGGAGGAGCGGGGTTTGGGATGGGTTGTTTGTTAGGTAGGGTGTGTGTGAAATTAGTATGATGCATCCTAAACCCATACCATTAAATTCATGCTTGAGGGTTTGAGAAACCTTGATGAGGTCAAGGTAAAAATCAACCACATCCAATCATCCTAACCCCTCCATCTTAATAGTTTACATACGGAAATATTTGCAATAATTGATATAAAAATACCAATTTCACATATCAAACTACATTGAATGAAACCCCAAGGGGTAGCTTAGTTGGCCTAGGACCACGGTTTGCACCCGTAGGTTGTGGGTTCGAAACTGCATTACCACACTAGGCCACAATGAAATTTTACCAGGCTTTCTCTCCTGGGCCCGTAGGGATTATTCTAGCCCAAAGGGCTGGGAACCTTGTGTTATAAAAAATAAAAAACACATTGAATGAGGTTAAACTGAAGGGGTAACTCAGTTAGCTTAGGACCATGGTTTACGCCCGGAGATTGTAGGTTCGAAACTACACTATCACACTGGGTTATAGGGGAGTTTATCCGGCTTCTCTCTAGGCCCAGAGGGATTAGTCCAGCTCACAGGGTTGGGAACCCTCCGATGGCAACCAAAAAAAAAAAAAGATGAGGTTCATTTTTATTTTATTTTTTTATCACATACCCATCTCTCATTAGAATCTTACTCAATCTCCCATGCTCATAATTGGCACTTATCCAGGTGGGCAATATAAAAGTCATCTCACCGTTTACATGGTCATTTCCACAAAGCCCCAATCAACAAAGCTATCTTCCATAAATAGAAATGTATTTTATTGATAAATATGTAGTTAATGACATGATATTGTTGTATGAGTGGGATCCTTTGATCAAAATTCTAAACTGTTCAGTTGATCGTACCCCCACATAACATGCGTCAGGAGCTGGAACTGATTTTTTTTCCAATGATTGTAAATCCCCCTTCAAATTGAATTGACTCACCGAGTAAGGCTTGGTCGTTGATAAAAAGACTTAATATTTGTTTGCAAATTACTTTATAATATTTGGATGATAAAAGGAGAGTAAAACCATGGATGTGATATAAAAGTCTCTCTACCCTATTACTCCCCTAAGTGCAATAAAATGAGTTTCTTTCTACCCCATGTTACTCCCCTAAGTCCAATAAAATAAGGAGGATTAACTTTTTCTCGTTGAATACCTTTTTACTCTTCACCTCCTTCATTTTTCTTCACTCTTGATTTGACCATTTATTTTTCTTTACTATTGTAATGCAACCAAACAAGAAAGGAGAGTAAAAGAAAAAAGTAAAGAAAGGGAGGCAAAAGGCATACTTTATATCACACCAAAGATTACTTTCCCCTGTTTTTTTCGTCCTTACTCCGAACAACAATAAGGTAATTTGCATTGCCGATTTTACTTTTCTTTTATTGCTTCCATCCACAGCATAAGCAACACTTTATGTCAAATCATGTTCTTTTTTACTCTCTTATTCCTTTCCTTCCTACTAAACAAATAGGTTAGGAAAGATGATGAAAGTAGGCAACAAGACGCCACTCGAAGGGCTGTTTCATGGCTTTACTAATGCAGTTGAATGAAGTAAATATTATTTTGAAGAAAGAATAAAATATAAATGGGTTGTAATGGTATTTTGTTTTCAGCTATTTATTATAGGATCTTTTTTACCTTTTGTATTGATTGTGGAGTTTTTTTCTCTTTTAGTGGAGAAATGATGTTACTTTTTTACTTTTTTTTTTTTTGAAAACTATGGTAGAAATCTTGAATTAAAGTGCTTTTGATGGACTTTTTTTTTAGAAATGAGGGCTTTACCTTACCTTTATTAGTAGAGTTGCCAAACAAGAGGGCAAGGTTTGGATGCAAGCCATCTGAATTTGGCTGCTTTTTTTTTTTCCTCATATATTTGCATAATTATAGTTCAAGATGGGATAAGGCTTTCTTGATAATGATGAGGTTCCCATGTAGATTTTGATGAATAAGAAATATGAGAGGGTCTAGCCAGGCCGAGCCTTGCCTTGTGTTGCCTTAGCCTGGAGGGCTGCACAAAATAATTTTGCTACTCCCAAAAACCAATTCTTCAAGTGTTTTAGGAAAGATGATCTTCATTTTGCTGGTAAGGCCGGACCAAGCCAGGTATCCTCATGGGAGAGCTCAATAGACACCCCTACCTATATGCCCATTAATGAGTGGTGAGATTTTTTTCTTTTTCCCCTACTGTACAAAGGGAAGAGAAACACCCATCAATTGATTGAGGATCTCCAGTAAGCCTTCTAACTGCTCCAGATTGATTTAAAAAATTTTCAAAAGTAAAAAGGAAATTTTACCAAATAAATATTCCTAAACTTGCATTAGCCCAATTTAATCAGAAATACACATAAACACCAAATTCGGTGTTCGTACACGCATTTTGAACGATTTTACCTTCCAGTGTGCCGAACGACATCATCATTTCATTCACCCATATCCTAAAAGGTCCAAACGATTTCGCTCTCCTTTATTCCCCAAACTTTTTCCTCTTTCGCCATTTTCTCTCATTCTCCTCGGCTCCCTGCTCTCTCTTTCCCTCTCCCTGGCATCCCGGCTCCTACTCTCCCTCTCCTTTCCCTGCTCTCTAAGCAATTCCGACTAGATCCTCCGATGGAACTCCCGACGATTGCTCCAACGTCATCTTCCATTTGAGATTTCAGTGGTGATTTTTTCGATTCTCCTCTTTGCTACCTTCTCCATTTTATTTTCATTTTCAGTATTTATAACCATCGGAATTGTGGGGCTATGGAGAGGGGATTTGGTTTGGGTATTTGCAGATAAATAGTTGTCTGGAAGTTGCAGCCATGGAAAAAACCCATGTCTTTGTATCTCCATCTTGCTAATATTAGTAATTTGATATTGATAGAAAATATGGAGTTGTAGATTGAATTGATAGAAACCTCTAACTGTAATGGTTTATAGTTTATTTTATTTCCAATACTAATTTGAAGAGGCAAGGATCTCACCCATTTGATCAATGCATTGTAAACAAACAAGTCTGTCTCCCAAAAGAATTATTTGTTTACAAAACCATGGACTGATTTCCCTTACTTCACTGTGCACAAAGCTGATCAGGCAAATAGAATGCTAACAACACTCACCCTATTAAGCCTTACATTTCCATTCATCATGGCAAATGCAACTGAGAGTGCCTTGTGGAGGTGGTTCCTTTGTTCATAAGTTGCAAGGAGAGCATTCCATGGAACTAAATCTCTTTGAGGAGTCTCATTGAACACTCTCTGTGTAGACTCAAGGTTTTGAAACAAACCATACATTTAGTACAGGGCAGTCTGTACAATGACCTTTGATTCAAAACCCAACTTAAAAATTCGGGCATGTATCTCTTCCCCTTCAAAATCAGCTGACACAAGCCCACATGCTTTGATTGCATGTAACAATGAATAACTGTCTACTTTCAAACCTTTCCTTCTACACATGAGGAAGGCTTAGCAATAGCATGCCCCATGGTCATGGATAGCCTTGGAGATGGTACTACTCTGGTAGTCGTCTGGGGAAGAAGAGTAGCTACCAAAGATGTTGCTATGGAACTCGAAAATGAAGTGGTATGCTTCGGCATAGACTCATGTTGGCTCTTTCCTATTTTCCTCCAACTGGGGTTGTAGTGCTCTTGCTGTTTGTTTTGCTGCTTCAATTCAGTCTTTAATTAGATTTTCTTATGGTGAGATTTTTAGTGGAATTTGATTGTCTGTTATGGGTTTCATTTCCCTTTCATTTTATTTTTCCTCTTTGTTTCTTTTGTAAATTTTCTTGGTTTTTGTTTTATTTCTATGGTTTTTGCTTAGGAATTGGCTGCTTGGGTTTTTGCCTTGCATAGTAATTGTTTTGGTGGTTTTGGTTCTTTTCTGTACCTGGCTTTCCTGGAATTTGTATGCCTATTAGAAAAGCATGTTGTTCTCTGTTTTTTGATGTCTCATTGTAGTAGGCCCTTAATATGTTGGAAGAACAAATACATCAGTGGTTAAGATGCTAAAACCTGAAACTAAATTAGGTGACTTTAGGTCAGTTTTGGATTGGGTTCAACTATATGCTCATTACGCCATTATGAGCATCAATTAATTTTGGTTAACCTTGGTCTAGGACACAATAGGCAAGCGAGAACTGTACGTGGATTGGCTCCCACTCATAAATGCCTTAAACATACTCAGCCATGAAACTTGACGTTCCACTAACAAATGACGTAGCTATCTTTCATTTACCTAGTGAAATATTTGGAGTTTGATATGGAGTCATCGGTATCAAACTTTCCTTTTAGATAAATTAATTTTTCTAAATGACTTTAGAATTGCCCCTTTAATAAGCTTTTACTTTTTATGTTTACCATACACTCTATTGTGAAAATGAAGATTTTTTTTATAATTTTATCAAACAGTCTAATTACAAATCAGAACTTAACAATTAGAACTTTTATTTTAGACCTTCATTTAATTCGCTCTTATTAATCAAATTAGAGTTACCAAAGGGCCCCTAAGTTTATAGAGTACACTGTTAGAGCACGCTATATATGCATCATAGACTTGAAATCAATTGATCTCCCCTAACTTATTTTCTTATTTAATTTGCATTTAACCCAACAAGTTTCTGCATCCTTAGTAAGTAATTACCGCATTTGATGTTCTTTTAAATATGTTGTTGCGGGTCAATGGAGGACGTAGATGTTGACACCAAAAATGTTACTATGTCCCTTCAACACCAAAAAGCTACATGGAGCCACATCCTGCCATAAATAGGAAGGCGCCACTTCAAGCACCAGATCTTGTCAGAATCAAACAAAAACTGCAAGATCCTTCAAAGCAGCCAAAAGAGGGGTACACATGAAGTTTCGGGCCATTTCGACGTCATTTGGCCTAACTTCACTCCTCTGACAGCCAGACAGGAGCTCCCGGCAGCGACAGTGTCGAAGACTTCAAAACTTCAATCAGAGCCTATGGATAGTCTCAGAATACCTCCAAAAGGCCTCATGCCAAATTTCAAGTCAAACGGACAACGTTTGACCCTTCATCAACGCTCCGAAGCAAAATCAGGCCTGTCGGCGGCGGAACACCCCGGAATCATGGCATCCAAATTGGAGCTAATGGATCATCTCAAAATGACTCCAATAGGTCCCCTGTCAAGTTTTAGGTCAAACGGACATCGTTTGGCCTAGTTTCAAAGCTCGGCATTTTCCTCGAGGTGAAATCAAGGCGAGCATTTGCGGGACCCCAAAAGGCTTCAAAACTCAAACCAAAGCCCATGGTTGGTCTTACTTACTACTCAGGAGGTTCCCTGTCAAATTTCAGGTCAATCGGACATCGGTTGACCACAGGTCAAAGCTCGGCATTTCTCTCATGGCGAAATTAAGGCAAGCATTTGCGGAACCCCGAACGGCTTCAAAACTCAAACCAAAGCCTATGGTTGGTCCTATCTACTGTTCAAGAAGCTCCATGTCAAATTTCAGGTCATTCCGACATCGTTTGGCCTAGTTTCAATGCTTGACAAAAAATCGGCAATACCGCACAACAAAGTCTTCGGCTTTCCAGAAAAATATGAAACTTTGTGCTCCGATTTGCGTGGCTTCTCGTCGGGTTTTCTTCAAGAGAATCAGGCCAATAAATGAGGGGAAATGTCAGGAAAAATACAGAAGAAAAAAGAATGAAAAAAGATCGAAAAACGGCGAAGAAAAGGCGACCGAACGGCGGCCGAAAAATGGGCCCAAGGCCCATGGTCGCCAGCCCCATGGTCGCCGGCGACCATGGAATTCCGGCGACCCAAAAGTCGCCGGAAGCCCATTTTTTCGGGTCCTTTTTGCGTTTCGAGTTGATTGGCCCCTGTGATATTTCCAAAATATGATTTTTCTTGCATGAAATCCATCGATCTTCGTCAACATCACGGATTCGCCGCCAAAATCATTGGATGATCATTAGATGCCTCGAAATCGCCAACCGGCCGACAAAGAAAGCACACTTTCCGCCCGCCCGATCGTGAAATCCACAGGACAGATGTTGTCGGCACGTTGACATTAATCAATGTCTGAAATTGCATCGCCATCCGACATCAAACAATATGTGGATCCACCGGCGGTCATCGCAAGAAGAATTCCAAAAGACGCGGCGCGGCCCGCGACTCTTCAAGCGACTTGGCGACCAATTAATGAGGTTAAATGACCCATTTTATGACAAGTTAATGCGGTCATTAACTCATTATTTTGGACGGCCCAATCAAAAGCAAGCAAATGGGAGTTACAAGTCAAAGGATTTATGGCATTAAAGCCATGAAACTCCTCCCATGATGGGGATTAAAGACAATTAAAAGCTCATTATTCTCCATCGGCCAATCAGAATCAAGGAAAAATGAGTCACAAAACAAATAATTTAAAACTTGTAACTCCTCCCATTATGAGCATTAATGCATTCAATGCTCATAAACCATCCTAAATGGCTACCAAAGGCCTATAAATAGGAGGGCATTCCAAAGGAAAAAAGACGGGAAAAAATCCAAAGAAATCGCCGGAGAAATTTACTCGAAGTCCAGAGAATTGCCCGGAAAATCCAGAACTCCTGCAATTCTGCTGCAAGACCACCAAAAGGTGATTGAAGCACCCATGGGGGGCCACCCCCCCAAGGACCTCCCTTCTTCTACCAACATGGCTAAAACGTGGCTTTTTCA
>QPKB01000003.1:43606711-43638271 GCA_003546025.1 Camphora micrantha | reverse complement strand
AGCGAACCGGGCATCGGAACCACATAGCAATCTGCAGCATCGGGACAATACCACGGTAATAACCGGGTAGCGGGATCCAAACTGCAGCTGGCTGGACGGGAGGGGGATTTCCAAGTCGGTGGATCAGACCGGCAAGGTTATCCAAGCTTAGTGGTGTCGACTCATAGGTCAAATATCATAATCAAGACATGTACAAAATTCATATGATGCACTTGTATAAACGGGCAGGACGGGATGCTCAAAGGCACAAATAGCATGTAAAACGGGAGTGCATGTCGGGATTAGCAAGAATGCTACAATTGCAATTTCAGTATTTTTCGGGGATGGTAAATCATAATTCAATCTCCGGTAATCAATGCACATTCTCATTGAACCATCTTTCTTCTTGACAAACAATACCGGAGCTCCCCATGGCGAAACACTAGGTCCTACAAAACCTTTGTCCAACAATTCTTGCAATTGTATCTTTAATTCTCCCAATTCCGCCGGAGCCATTCTATAGGGTGCAATAGAGATAGGAGCGGTCCCCGGTAATAGCTCGATAGTGAAATCTATCTCTCTAATAGGTAGTAAACCTGGAATTTCCTCCGGAAAAACATTCAGAAATTCCCAAACAATTGGGATATCCTCCACCCCTTGGGACCGTTTATCCTTTGTGATAAACGCCAAATAGGCCTCACATCCACTTTTTAGGAGTCTATCAGCCTTCAACGCTGAAATAAACCCTGTACTAGGATTACTCATGTCTCCTCGAAACAACACCCCTGCTGGTGTCTCTTCTAATTTGAAGGTGAGGGTCTTATGGAAACAATCCATCATAGCGTGATACTCTGCTAACCAATCCATCCCTAGAATGACATTGAAATCATACATCTCCAATAAAATGAGATCTGCTTGTAACTTTAACTCTCCTATCATGACTGGACAACTAGGGTAAAAGGTCTTACATATAACTTCTTTACCTATGGGGGTAGTCACAGTCAATGTAAAATCCAACTGTCTAGCATGCATATCAATCATCTTTGCATATTTTGGAGATATAAAGGAGTGAGTAGAGCCAGGGTCAAACAAAACCCTAGCTTGAAACCCACAAACAGGGAGTGTACCTTCCACAACATCTCCCGCTGCCTCTGCATCAGCTCTGTTGACAAAATAGACTTGCCCTCTTTGTTATGGCCTGTTCTGAGCCTGCTCTGGCCTGCCTTGCTGTGCATTCCTATTATGTTGTAGAGCACGCCGATTCTGATTCTGCCCTTGCTGACGGGCTTGCTGCTGCTGCTGTGGTCTGTACTGCTGCTGTGGTGCTTGTTGCTGAAGCGGTCTAGCTTGGTTTTGCACAACCATTGCATTCTGAGGTGGTGCTGGTCGTTGTGCCCCTTGCTGTTGCTGCTGATTCTGTCTGTTCTGCCTTGGGCAGTCCCTCATCTGATGGGTTATGGAACCACATCTGAAACATGCCCCGGTGATGGTACGACACTGGGCACTCTCATGGTTCTTCCCACAATGTGTACACACTAAGGGATTCTGCACGTTCTGCTCTTGCTCTGCCTCTTGTGCTGGTGGTTCCTCTGTTGGTTGTTTTGTTGCTGCTGCTGTCCTTTGCCTTGAAGTCTAAGGATCTTGTGGTGGAAATTCTCAAACTTGTAAGCCCTCTTGACTGCATCTTCGAAGGTTGTAGGTGGTACAACCCCGGTAGCATCCCTCTCAATGATGGGATTCAGTCCTTCAAGGAACTTAGCTATCTTCTTCTCCACCGTATCCACTAGCTTAGGAGCATATCTTGATAATCTCTCGAATTTGGTGAGGTATTCGAGAACTGACATATTGCCTTGGACAAGCTGCTGAAACTCCACTGCCTTCTGTCTCTTGATATGGGTGGGGACATATTTGTCTCCAAATTGCCTCTTGAAACTAGCCCATGCCACTGCATTAGCCATCTGCCTGTACTCCTCTCTAACTGTCTTCCACCAATTGTCTGCCGAACCGGTGAAGAGAGATGTTGCTAGCTTGACCCGCTCTCCTCCGGTACACTGGAAGATCTCGAAGATGTTCTCCGTGTGCTCTAGCCAATCATTTGCAGCTAGTGGGTCCTTTGATCCAAGAAATTCTTTTGGACCTCTCTTCCTAAACTTCTCAAACAGTGCGTTAGGGTCATGCTCCCTTTGATTGATAACAATGGCTGGTTGGGCTTGTACTGGCTCAGGCCTCCTCTGTAAGACCTCTAACAACTGTCTCTGCATATCTGCCAATTCCCTGGCATGGTCTTCATCCTTTTTCAACATTTGTTCTTGCAATCTAGTTTGATTCTCATTAGCTTGACGCTGTTGATCTAGCATAGCTTACATCATCTGTTGGAATTGATTCTGCATGGTGTTATCGGGGATGTCCTCTTGGACTGGCCCTGTGAACTCACTGTTACTAGTTGTGGGATTGCTGTTTACAGGTTGTTTACGAGGTGGCATAATGCTGCAAAACAATTTGTAGCACAAGATAATATAAAGGTCCACACATTGCTCACACGATACTAACTAACGAAGAATCTAACGAATTCTCGCCACGTCCTTAGGATTTCTAGTTTCTTTTAATTGCTTGAAACACGTCTCGCTCTAATACCAGTCTGTCACGACCTCGGACCGGGTCCCACGCAAGAACAAGCCTGATCCGGGATCGAGACGCTAATGAATTAATTCAATGAATGAATATGGATAAGATAAATGATGATACCATCCACATTTCCAAAACCAATAAATGAACTAATAAGAGTCATTAATGCACATTTATTTCAAATCAATGTAAATCAACAATAGTATAGAATCATCAATGCATTTTACTAAAATAATTGAAAGCTCAAAATAACCATTCTTCCACTTGCCTTAAGTCCAAGCTAAGCAACAAAGCCTTCTAATCACCCTCTCAAGCTCCAAATCCACAACCTCTACAAAACCCCCAAAACAAACCCTAAAATGGGTTAAACAAAGAAATAGAAAGAGGAAGCTTCCAATATTGAAAATGGAGCTCGTCAAGGGCAAGAATAGTGCATATTTAAGAGATTAGGAAGAAAGCTTACTTGTAGAATCTCCATATGGAGAGAGTTAGCTCCAAGGGGATCTTGGAGTGGGAGGTTTCCTCCACAAATGCTATCAATGGAGAGCTCTAATGGAGAGGAAGAAGAAAATCACTTCCATTTCTCAAATGATCCTAGGTGGATGGTGATTGGCGATGGGAAAAGCAAGAAGAAGAAGAGGAAGAACAAGGAAAACCCTAGGCTAAGGAGAAAGTTGCTGGAAAAGGAGAAGGGAAGAAAAGGTGGTGCTTATATAGCATTTGCAAGTGGGCTCCACCCCTTAGGAAACTTGAAAGGTTAACATAGTGGTTTTCGGGACCTCGGATGAAATCGACAAAGAAGGAAGAAATGATCGTCGAAATTTCTAATTTCCAAAAAGTATATGTTTCGCGGGTTTCGGGAATATCAAATATTTGGTCCAGATTTTGTGTAAAAAGACTGTTCTGCCCTCATTGCAATGGAAATCGGGTTTTGGGATTCGGGACGGAAACGGGATCAACATGAAAGTTGTAGAGATCGATGAGATTAATAAAACGGGATAAAAACACAAATCCAAATAATCTCTATTAATCCCCCAAGTACACGCCAAGGTCATAAAAAGGAACCCCCAAAGGGCCCCACTAATCACAAAGGCACTCAAAATTCCCCAAAGCTATATCAAAGCTATTCTAAACCCAATCTAAACCAAAACACACTAAACACACTTAGAACTAACACGCAACTTAATCAACACTAATCGAGGTCACTCGGGTCGGGGCCTTACAGGGATCGATGAGGAAGGGAGGGATATTAGACGCTAGCGCACTTCATCAGGACTTTCATAATTTTTGGTGGTAATGTCGTCTTATAGCGTCCAATTTAAGTGGCCGCCGGTATAACTTCGACGCCAAAACTACATTTTCTTGTAGTGCGACTCATAGGTCAAATAACGAAAATCAAGTCACATGCAAAATACATATGATGCACTTACGTAAACGGGCGGGACGGGGTGCTCAAAGGCACGAATATCATTTCCAATAAGAAGTGCATATCGGGACTGGCAAAATACTACAATAGTAGTTTCTGTATTTTCGGGAATGATAAATCATAAATCATGAATTGTCGAGACAAGTATCGGGATTCAAAATTGATCAAGGTGAATAAGGGTCCTGTATGTCAAATTCAATAAAAATTGGCACTCCTTGAGTTTGGAGACATCCCGGGCTCTTTATACAACTTATAATTTTCAAAACTTCAAATGAAAGCTTGTGATTTGGTTTCTTTCTCCAATGGTTGCTAAACAATGGTTATAAGTTTTCCCATCACAATAGAGTTCCCAACAAACACCTCTCAATCATTTAAACATTTCATTTTTGCTCACAGAATAGTCATAGGTGAACAGTGATCATCGCTCGAGCGGACAAGACGTTCGCTCGAGCAACGAGCTCTCTTGGATGGTTTTCTAGGGAGGTTCGCTCTAGCAGATAATGGGTTCGCTCGAGCGAACATGTTGGCTTAAGCGAACGACAAGTTTGCTCAAACTAACAAGGTTTTGTGAGGATCCTGGGAGAGTTCGCTCGAGCAAATAAGGGGTTCGCTCGAGCGAACCTGTTGGCTCAAGCGAGCAAATAGTTCGCTCGAACTAATAAGGTTCTGTGAGAGCTCTGATGTGATCTTGGGAATGTTCGCTCGAGTGAATAATGGGTTCGCTTGAGCGAACTGTGTACTGGAATGGTTCGGAGACTATTCTGGACACTTTGCTCGAGCGACCACTAGGTTCGCTCAAGCGAACTGTCCAGAAATGGGTTCTGGGACAGTTTTAGTCCCTTTCATTTCCACTTCTCACAAGCTCCTTTGAGTCCCATTTCTTCATCAAATTGAGGAGCTCAAAACCTCCTTTAAACCCCCTTGAAAATACCATCAAATCTCCAAAATCATTCAATCCAATCTCCTTCTTCACTTCATTCAACCAAAAGATAAAGAGAAAGGAAACCACCATTCACAAAGATTCATTTGTGCTACAATCAAGAAATAAATGAGGGCTATATTTCAACTTTTCCAAGACATTAAATGAACTATAAAGAATCATTAATGTGCATATATATCAAATCAATGTAAGTAAATGAAAGCATAAAAGAGATAATGAAACCATCAACATTGCTCATAAAAACCATTCAATGCTTAAAATATCCAATCATCCACTTGCCTTTGGTCTCTAACAAGCAATCTAAGCTCTAAACAAGCTTTCCAAGCCAAAGGTCCAAGCTACAAGAAAACCCCCAATACAAACCCTAAAATTGGTCAAAACAATGAAGAAGAAGAGAGAACTCACAATAATGAAAATGGAGCTTCTCAAGGACTAGAAGAACACATATCTAAGAGATTAGGGAGAGAGCTTACTTGTAGAGTCTCCAAATGGAGAGAGCTAGCTCAAAGGAATCCTGAAAATGGTGATTTTCTTCAAAAATGGTATCAAGATGAAGCCTTCAACGAAAGGAAGAGGATGGTGATCTCTATTTCTCAATTTGAGCAAGGTTTGGTTGTGCTTTGATGATGGAAAGCATAGAAGAAGAGGGAAAGTGAAGAAAACCCTAGCTCAGAAAGAGTTGTGCTGAAAAAGGGAAGAAGGAAAGAGATGGTTTCCTTATATAGAAGAGGGGAGTGGGCTCCACCCCATAGGAATCTTGGAAGGCTGAAATAGTAGTTTTCAGGACCTCGGGTGAAATCGACCAAGAAGGAAGAAATGATCTTCGAAATTTCTAGTTTCCAAAAAGTATATGTTTTGCGTGTTTTGGGAAAATCAAATATTGGATACAGATTTAGTGTAAAACGACTGTTTTGCCCTTGAAGCTAGGAAAGTCAGGTTTCGGGATTCGGGACGGGAACGAGATCAACATGAAAGTTGAAGAGATTAATGGGATAAATAAAACGGGATAAAAATACAAATCAAAGGAATCTTGAGTAATCCCCCAAGTAAACGCAAAGTCATAAAAGGAACCCCCAAAAGGACCCCACTAATTACAAAGGCACTCAAAATTCTCCAAAGCTATAACAAAGCTATTCTAAACCCAACAAAACAAAATCTACTAAAAACACTTAGAGCTAACACACGACTTAATTAACACTAATCGAGGTCATTCGGGTCAGGGTCTTACAGATGGAACCTCAAAATCCTCATGCATTTAAAGTCTAAATAAATTGCCAGCTTAAAAATTTGCATATTCACTATACCCCATAGTTCTTCATCTAACCATATTGAGCAAAATATATTGCCAGCTTAAAAATTTGGGAGAGTGTGACAATTTAAAAATGTAAATACCTGATAAATATAGAAAGTACATTCTGATGCAATTTCGAGCAGTGCAGTTGAGTAGTTGACCGGAGATCAATAGTGTGTGCCCATCAAGAAAATCCTCAAAGCCAAGGGTGGTATAGTTTGCAAATCTACAACACAGCTAATATGACAAGGTAAACTTTAATTGTGCAAGAGAATTGCAAAATTCAAAATTTGAGTGCAAGTGAGCCAATGAGTATACCATGGTTACAGTGGTTTCATAACAAAAAAGAAGTATTTAGTGAATTACAAAAAAGAAAGAAATAAGAATGACATTAGTGTAGCTTTTACAAAAAAGAAAGAAATAAGTATGACATTAGTGTAGCTTAAGCAATCCAAATGCAGCAGTCATTTACAAGTAAACCAAGTAACGTACAATCAATCAGTTCATGAAGATCTAGACAGTCCATAGCCTATTCCATTATCATGCGTATGTGTGGTCCATTGAACCACTAACCTTTGGGCCAAGTGAGCTTCTCCAATAAAAAATAAATACATGAGATGCCATCATAAATACTACATTTTTTTTTTGAAAAAAGAAACATACCTATCACAGAGGGCTGTATGAATTGTAGGGATGGGATCATCCATGAAACTCAACAACTTGAAATGGTCCCAGGCAATTGTAGGCTCTTCGAATTATCTGCAGTACCCAAGAAATTAGCAGCCAAGACCAAATTGGATATAAAATGGTGTTTGAATGGAAATATATAAAAAACTAATAATGAACATTAAAAATTATTGTGGCATTGCAGCTAAAAAGAATAAAAAATTATTAAAATTTCAAGAGAATAATCTACTAACCAAAGGGTCGCATCATGATCTCCAGTAGCTGTTCCATCACTAGTAGAAGTGGTCCCTCTCGTGATGTCGAAATAACTGGTCGGATCTATCCCTGCCGCAGTTGCCAACTGTTGAACGAAGGCCTCAAGTGCATATGTCCTCCTGTCTTGCTCAGCCTGCCTCCTGTCCTGCTCAGCCTGCCTCCTGTCCTGCTCAGCCTGCCTCCTACCCTGCTCAGCTAGCTGCTCCCGTAGGGCGATCACCTCAGGATCTGGTGCCCGAGATTTAAAGGTAAGCTATCTCGGAGATACATTGGACCGTATGATATTGTGAGCAAGATTGGTGACATGGCTTATAGACTAGCCTTACCACCGGAGCTTTCCGGTGTACACAATGTTTTCCATGTGTCTATGTTGAAGAAGTACGTCCCCGATCCTTCACATGTACTCCGACATGAACCTTTAGAAATCAGAGAGGATGCTACATATGTTGAGAAGCCTATTCAGATCATCGATACAAAGGAACAAGAATTGAAGACACGGACTATTCGGTGGGTGAAAGTACTTTGGGAGAATCATGGACTGGAAGAAGCAACATGGGAATTGTGAGACCAAAAGCAGAAGAAGTATCCACATCTACTACCTGAGGTGAGTTTTCTATTTTCATTTGGAGGACCAAATGTTCTAAGGGGTGGAGGATGTAAGATCCCAACCCGAGAGACCTCGATTATGTTAATTAAGTCGTGTGTTAGTTTTAAACTTGATTAGTGGATTTTGGCTTAGTTGGGATTAGAATAGCTTTGTTATAGCTTTGGAAAATTTTGAGTGCCTTTATGATTAGTGGCGCCCTTTGGGGGGTTCCTTTTAATAACCTTGCATTTACTTGGGGGATTATTCGAGATTCTTGTGATTGGTGTTTTTATCCCGTTTTACTTATCTCATTAATCTCTACGACTTTCATGTTGATCCCGTTCCCGTCTGGAATTTCGAAGCCCGACTTTTATAGCTTCAAGGGCAAAACAGTCTTTTTATATTAAATTTGTACCCAATATTTGATATTCCCGAAACCCGTGAAACATACACTTTTTGGAAATTAGAAATTTCGACGATCATTTCTGCCTTCTTTGTCAAATTCATTCGAAGCCTCGAAAGTCATGATTTTGACCCAACAAGAATTCTTAGGGGTGGAGTCCACTCCCCACTTGTATATAAGAGAACCCTTCTCTTCTCTTTTCCATTTTCCAGCACAAGCAACACCCACCTAGGGTTTTCTTCACTTTCTCTTCTCCTTCTTGCTTTTCCAACATCAAATCACCACCAACCTTGCACAAATTGAGAAACTGACTTCACCATCTTCTTCTTCTCCTTGAGAACTCTCCATCAATACTCTTGGAAGAGAAATCCATCAACTTTGAGATCCTCTTTGAGCTAGCTCTTTCCATTTGAAGGTCATCCAAGTAAGCAACCCTCTCCATCTTCTAGATTTGTGTTCTTGTAACCCTAGAGAAGCTCCATTTGCATTATTGAAGCTTTCTCCTTCCTTGTTCATTGTCGTGACCATTTTAGGGTTTTATTTAGGGTTTTTGTGTAGCTTTTGTTCTTGGCTTGGAAGAGGTGATTAGAGGCTTTATTTCTTGATTAGAGACCCAAGGCAAGTAGATAATTGGATATTTTAAACATTGAATGGTTTTTATGAGTAATATTGATGATTTCACTATCTCCTTTATGTTTTTATTGACTTACATTGACTTGAAATAAATGCACATTGATGAATTTTGTTAGTTCATATAATGTCTTGGAAAAGTTGGTTTATAGCTCTCATTTATTTTTTGATTATAGTAAAAATGAATCCTTGTGAATGGTGGTTTCTTTCTCTTTCTCTTTTAGTTGAATGAGGTGAAGAAGAAGGAGATTGGGTTGAATGTTTATGAAAGTGTTGAATGATGAATTGGAGGAGCCTTTGACCTCATTTTATTGCAGGGAATGAAGTAGGTTGTAAGAGAAGCGTTTTTGAGGAAAAAGGGAGTAAAAATCAGTTCAAAACTGAACTGCTCAATGACTGGGCAGTCAGCAGGCGGTCACTAGTCGGCTAGTCGACTGGTCACCGACCTGGTGACCGCACAGGGTCGGTCACCATATCAGTAATGAAGAGTTTCGGTTTCCGAAGGGGCGGTCACCAGGCGGTCACCAGTCGGCTAACCGACCTGGCCCAGGCAGCTAGCCACCTGCTGACCGACAAGTGATTGACCTCCCAGAAATTTTTAGGAATTGAGAAGGAAGAAAAGTACTGTTTCGAACCATATGTTCATGAAATGGTTAGGAAGGACTGTTTTGGGAATTCAAGGGAGAAAATCTCATCCCGGAAATAGGATGTCCGGAATGTCTTCTAATCTCAAGGAGTACCAAATTTATATTGAATTCAACATATGGGAATCCCCTTCACATTGGTTTAAATCTTGAACCCCGATACCCAACCCGGAAGATTTGGAAATTTAATTATATTCTATTTTTCCAAAATTTATGAATTATGATTTATCATTCCCGAAAATACTAAAATTATAATTGTTGTATTTTGCTAATCCCGATATGCAGTTCTTGTTTGAAATGATATTTGTGCCTTCGAGCACCCCGTCCCGCCCATGTATATAAGTGCATCATATGTATTTCGTACTTGTCTCGATTTCTGTTATTTGACCTATGAGTCGGTACCACTAAGCTTGGATAACCATGTTGGTTTGATCCATCTACTTGGAGATCCTCCTCCCGTCTCGCTAGCTGCAGTTTGGATCCTGCTACCCAGTTATTACCCTAGTCTTGTCCCGATGCCACAGATTGCTACTGTGGTTTCCGATGCCCGGTTCGCTACCGTGGTCATGTCCCGTGTTATTATGTATATGTATATGAAAACTTTGTTGTACTTCCTCACTTCGGTGACTGAGGTCAACATCTCGATATGCTCTTGTCACTTCGATGATAGAGGACTTAGCTTCATGTGGATGTCATCTTGCTTGTTTCCCGATTTCCTTGGATACCTTACATGTTTTATATTGCATATTGTTTTCCAGTAAATAACTCTCCTGTTTTATGATCGTTATTGTTTTAACAGGTTTAAATGTATTTTCAAGGTGAATTTTAATTATTGTTTTATCTTTTCACCCACCTGCCAAACCGTTGTGTTTGACCCATTACTTTGGTACTCAAGTTCCGTCATTGGTTATCCCGAGGAGGAGCACGAGAAGGCGGTCAGAGAACCGCAACGATTAGTTGATTGGTATGCCAACGATGTCGTTTAGACATTCGGATATCCGAGTTGCGTAACATTTTGGGTTATGATTGACTATTCTTTTGGGATACTTATTTTGTTTATATTGGCCTTTGTTGGCCTCTATTTTTGGGGAATGTAACTAAATGATCTTTTGTATAAATTCTAACTTTATACTTTTGGGAAATAGTTAATGATCATTGGTCATTCTAATACTTGTTATAAATGTGTCATCAGTCAAGTTATCTTTGATATGAATGTATGAATTAGATTGCTACACGCTTCCACACTTTGAAAGAAATACTCATGTTGTTGTGATATCCTCACCACGGACACCTGTGGGAAATCGCGTATACGAGTGACATTTTTTCATTGGCTCGTATACGTATCGATTTAAAATAAATTCATAGCTTGGCTACCATTCATCATCCATTATATCATCACCGTTAGTTCTAGATTCCGGATTAGACCGCTTCACCAGGTCCGGGGTCGCGACAATGATTGATGAGATTGAGGACTTGGATCCTAGATTAGGTTTTGTAGCCTTATGGATACTTGATCCCTACGTCAAGTGGGTCAAAAGTTTTGAAACCTATCCATGAAGCCCACCTACTACCAAAAATTGGTATCCGAGCCATACCTCATCTCTAATCATGTTATATCAGTTGTCTAGATCTAATCTTTGCATGAGACGTGAAGAGGGTAGAACTAGGGCATTGTAAGGATCAGATTTGATGTTTTTATGTATGTTGTATCTTTTATGAATGCACTAGAAGGGGCTAGTTTGGACAAGAAAACGTTTTTTCTGCAGGATTTCCAAGTAGGGCGCTCGAGCGGACCAGGGTCCACTCGAGCGAACTGATGCAGAACTTCTTTTTAGCAGTCTAGGATTTTCATCATGAGATCATGAATGGTATCTTCCTAAACCTAGTCCTACTATGTTCAGGATACTAACTTTGCAGATTCATGTCCTCTCCTTATGGCCCATAAGTCTTTTACTTTCTTTTATGATCGTTTGGTTTATTTGAGGCTAAGTGTAAAGGGCATCATGGTTTCCTTGGTTTCCATTGAAAGGGCAAGGCATGGTAAATTTCCCTATAGCCCTTTTAGTTCCATTATTAAATTACCAGTTAAGTCTCATCGTCGAGGCATAGGAATTCATGTAATTTTTTATTTTTGGCGGTGTACGAGACGAAGAAGGAAAGTGATATTGGACTCATAATCAAAGAATTTGAAGATTACCAAAAGAGTTTTGGAGATGCCCAAAAAGTTTGAGGAATCCCAAAGTTTTGGAAGGTCTAGAAGTCCAAGAAGTCTTTTAAGCGTGGGCCATGTGGAGGAGATGACTAGTTTTTAATTTTGGCACTTCCTATTTATGGATGAATGCTTTTATAGAATGTTTCCAAATCTGATCCAAACATAGCAAGTTACCAAAATTGGTCAAATCAAATTAATTTTGGAAAGAGTTCTAATTATTGTTGGTGGACCCATGAGATGGACCCATTGGTAACACTAATCTTAGAAACTGGACTTTCCTTAAATATAACTTGACTTGGAATCAATCATTGGTCATATCATGAGATGATTTGATGTTTATATATGTGGGCCCTAATACCTAAAAGGAAATCCTCAATTCTAAAATATTAAGTGGGAGCAGAGCATTTAAATTGAGAAATCCTCATGGTTTTCCACCATAGGTCCATTGTAAGGAAAGTATTTGTAAGACCCCGACCCAAGTGACCTCAATTAGTGTTGATTAAGTCTTGTACGTATTAGCTCTAAGTGTGTTTAGTGTGTTTGGTTTAGTTTGGGTTTAGAATAGCTTTGTTATAGCTTTGGGGAGTTTTGAGTGCTTTTGTGACTAGTGGAACCCTTTGGGGGTTCCTTTTATGAGTTTGCGTGTACTTTGGGGATTACTCAAGATTCTTTGAATTTGTGTTCTTATCATGTTTTGCTAATCTTATTAATCTCTACAACTTTCATGTTCATCCCGTTCCCTCTCGAATCCTGAAATCCGACTTCCATTGCATTAAGGGCAAAACAATCTTTTTACACTAAATCTGGACCCAATATTTGATATTCCCGAAACCCGTGAAACATATACTTTTTAGAAAATAGAAACTTCGACGATCATTTCTTCCTTCTTCGTCGATTTCATCCGAAGTCCCAAAAGCCATGATTTTGACCCCACAATGTTTCTTAGTAGTGGAGCCCACTTGCATTGCCTTTATAAGAGAACCCATCTCTTTCCCTGTCTCCTTTTCCAGCACAACAAGAACCAACCTAGGGTTTCTTCTTGCTTTCACTTCTTCTTCTTGCTTTCTTCATCTCAATCTCCCACCAGACTTGCACCAACATCAAAATGGGAATCACCATTCTCTTCCTCTCCTTGAAGGCTTCATCTTGATACTGTTTTTCAAGAAAACCTCCATTTTCAAGATCCTCATTGAGTTTGTCTTGCCCATTTGGAGAACCTATAGGTAAGCAACCATCTCTACCTTCTAGATTTGTGTTCTTGTGACCTTAGAGGAGCTCCATTTCCATTATTAGAAGCTCTCTCTTCCTATTTCATTGTTTGACCCATTTTAGGGTTGTTTTGGGGGTTTTTGTAGAAATTGTGGTCTTGTGCTTGGATAGCTTGCTTAGAGCTTGGATAGCTTAATGGAGACCTTGAGGCAAGTGGATGAATTAATGATTTGTGCATTAAATGATTTTATGAGAAATGTGTTGATTTATCATGATTTACTTATTTCTATTGTCTTGCATTGACTTGAATTGAATGCTCATTAAGAGTTTTACTAACTCAATTATTGTTTAAAAATGTGGTTGTTAGCTCTTCATTTATTACTTGTCTTGGTACAAATGACTATTTGTGATTGTGGATTTTCTCTCTTCTTTGTGGTTGAATATGAGTAAGAAGAAGGTTTCTCATTTAATACTTAGGGAAGTTATGATATGAAGGAAGTGGTGAATGTTGAATAGAAGGAGCTTTTAGCTCATATTTATTACAGGAAAATGAATGGGAATGAAGGGAAATGGTTTAAAGGAGAAATGGGCTCACATCTGGACATAGTAGGGTCTTTTTGCACCTGGCGGTTCAGCCAGCGGAGTGACCGGCGGTTAACCGCCAGCTGACCGAACCATTGCAGTCATGTTCCCAGAGAGCACATATTCACCCAGAATTTGCGGTTAGCCCCGCGGTTAGCCTGCAGCTAACCGCTGAACCTACTGGCGGCTAACCACCAGATGACCAAACCGTCGCGGTCACTTTTACAGAGAGCATGTTTTCTCCTAGAAGGCGCGGTCAGCCTCAAGGTTAGCCAACGGCTAACTGCCGAACATATCGGTGACTAACCATCAGCTAACCGAACCCATTTCGATTACATTTCCAGAGTTCTGTAGCTACCTGGTGACTCCGCGGTCAATCTTGCAGCTATTTAGCGGCTAGCCGCCGAACCTATCAGCAGATCACACAGAATTTCTGAAATAAAGAGAAACAAAGAGGATTCTATCCCAATCATTTGTGCATTCTTTTAGAGAATGATGGGGACTGTCCAACCAGAGATATGGTGGACTTCGTTTGAGAAATAATACATAATACAAAGATTCATTTGAAACCTTGAGAAAATCCTAAGGTGTATAAAGAGCCCGAAATGTCTCCAAACTTAAGGAGTGCCAATTTTTATTAAATTTGACATACGGGACCTTTATTCACTTGATCGAATTTCGAATCCCAATACTTGTCCCGAACTTCATGATTTATGATTTATCATTCTCGAAAATACTGAATTTGCAACTGTAGCATTTTGCTAGTCCCGATATGCACTTCTCGTTTGAAATGGTATTTGTGCCTTGAGCACCCCGTCCCGCCCGTTTATATAATGCATCATATGAATTTTTGTTCATGTCTTGATTTACGATATTTGACCTATGAGTCGGCACCACTAAGCTTGGATAACCTTGCCGGTTTGATCCACCAACTTGGAGATCCCCCTCCCGTCCCGCCAGCTGCACTTTGGATCCCACTACCCGGTTATTACCGTGGTCTTGTCCCAATGCCGCAGATTGCTACTGTGGTTCCCGATGTCCGGTTCGTTACCTTGGTCATGTCCCGTATTATTTATTATGTATATGTATATATTACTAATGTTGCATCTCCTCACTTCGGTGACTGAGGTCAACATCCCGATATGCTCATGTCACTTCGGTGATAGAGGACTTAGCTTCGTGTGGTTGCCATATTGCTTGTTTCCCGTTTTCCTTGGATACCTTATATGTTTTATATTGCATTTATGTTTTGAATAAATGATCATCTTGTTTTATGAGATTTATTGTTTTAACATGTTTAAATGTTTTCCAAGGTAATTTCTAAATTGTCATATCTTTTCTCCCATTTGCCAAACCGTCGTGTTTGACCCTTGTTTTGGTACTCAGGTCCCGTCGTCGGTTATCCCGAGGAGGAGCACGAGGAAACAGTCGGAAAACCGCAACGTCTAGTTGAGTGGCACGCTGATGATGTCGTTTAGACATTCGGGTGTTTGAGTCATATAACATTTTGGGTTAGGAATTAACCATTCTTTTGGGAACTTGATATTTTGTTTATATTGGCCTTTGTTGGCCTCTATTTTTAGGAATTGTAATTAAATGATCTTTGATGTAAACTTTAACTTTCTTTTGGGAAATAACTAATGATCATTGCTCATTTTGATACTGGTGTTAATTATGTTTTAATCTTGTTATCTTGGACATGAATGTATGAATTAGATTTGCTACACGCTTCTGCACTTAAAAGAAATATTCATGTCAATGTGATATCCTCACCGCAGACACCTGTGGGAAATCGCGTGTACGAGTGGCGTCTCTTATGGACTCGTATACGTTTTGATTTAAATTAATTCATAGGATTGTGTATCATTCATTCATCATCCACATAATTTCATCTTTACCGTCCTGATCCCGGATTAGGCCCGTGGGACCCGTTCCGGGGTCACGACAGTATTAGCCTCGCGCCATCTTGAGTATGGTCATTTCCCACGGAGGGCTTTTATTTGTCTGGTTATTAGATATGGATCTCCTATGGATAGCGTTGGTGAGACGGGGGGTCCACTCCCCAAGGAGGAGTTGCTCATAACGGTTGTCATGCAATGCTAGTTGGTGGGTCACACTTAACTAAAATAGTGGTGTAGTGTCCCCAAGGATTTGCCTCATGTATTTTAGAAACCAAAGTTAAATCGGGAGTCATCCATTTTTTGGTATGAGATACTTAGACAATAATGAATGATGGGGATCATAAATAATTAGTCTTACTCCTAATTTTGACAAACTTTGATCCGCACCAGTCTAAGTGGTATTCGCACTCCCCAAGGAGGCACGCCCTAAGGGATTGGAATTCCAATGTATTCTAAATTTAGAGGTTAGAGGATTCCCACATGAATTTGGTAGAATACTAAACACTAATGTCATTTATATTCTTTAATTAAATGTATGGTTATGTGCTACAGTTTTTCAAGCATGAATTTAAGTACTTTCAATCCACTTGAGACCATCCTCAACTAGAATAAGTTGGTGGGATCCAACTACGTGGACTGGAAAAGGACCCTAAATATTGTCTTGACTGCTTTAGGATACAAATATGTCCTTACCACATCCTGCTCTGAGGAGCCTGAGCTAGATGCACCACAGGATCAGAAAGACCTTTGGAGACCATGCAAAACAATCAATGAACTCACGAAGAAAAGAGATATAGTCGGGTAACACATCCTCCTTTATATTCTTACTTATGAATACAGGACGTGGGTTATCAGGCATCCCTAATTCTATCTTTTGAACAGGATCTTCTGTTGGAAGGTTTGAAAGTGGTTCCTCCACAATGTTTTCAGAGGCTTCCAACTCAACAAGACCTTCTGGAGTTCCAAAGGCATTTACAGACCAGGGCTTTGTTTTTGTCCATAGGTCTTCTTGATCGGTACTTTTCTCAAGACTTACAATGAGATGATCCCAATCACCTGTTAAAACTGGGTCGAAGTAGGGTACTTCTTTTGGAGACGATGGTTCTTCAGAAAACCACGTGTCTGTGTCATTGGACAATTCCTCTTCATTGTCTGAGAAATCAAACCAATTGGTGGAGCTTCCTGGATCCTTGACGGGTGACTCCTCAAATAGATATCTAGGGAGATCAATGTCTTCATGGACACGAGATGTTGAGGCTTTGGTCGGTAGGACGACTTTGCAGCCTTTGTGTCAACTTTCTCATGGGAGTGTCAGGATCATATCCCAACCCGTATGAAGACTTATCTATATGACGATGGAGTTTCCAATCCTCCAGTTGACTTTTGGTCAGAGTGGGTTCCAATAGTGTGAGAATACCACGGCCATCTCCCAAACCGATTGAATTCTGAGCATCATAGCCCATTCTCTTCATGATAACTTGTGCCATTGGACTATACAGGGATAGCTAAGGCATACCTTTGTTCTGGAAAGGTTCAAGCGGAGAATTTGATGAAGAAGCTTTCGATCTGTTGAAAAAGATTGACTTTTCTTCTGCCATAGTTGTCGAAACGATGAGGAAAGCAGACATAGGGTCTTCTATGTCAGCAGGTGTCTCTAATGGAGTGAGAACATGATGAACTTGCTGAGTATCAACTTGGGTTGATGATGTGTCATCTTCTGGCTCTGAGTCCTAATCCGTGTCATGCATGATAGACACAAAGGAGACAGCAAACTTGCCCTAAGCCTTTTGTTTTGTCTTTTTGCTTTGGTTGTGATTACCAAAGGCTTTGAAGATTTGAGAGAAACAAGGGAGAATGACTGCTCTCTTAGGATTTGCTGGAAGGTTTGTTTTCTTCCGATGATTGCTGAGGAGCCTTGCCCTTATCTTTTTGGAGATTTTCGACAAAGGGTGATGTTTCTTCCTCATTTCCTTCTTTTTCATCTTTATACATCAGAGCATCTGCAAAATGGACGTCTTTGTCTTTGAAGGGCTTTTTATCAGTAAACACTCGATGTATTAAGCCGTCGTTGCCAACAAACTTGATGCACTGATGTAAAGTTGAAGGGACGACACCATTCTCGTGTATCCAGGGGCGTCCAAGAAGGATGTTGTAGCATGAAGGGGTCCTTATTGCATACACAATGACTTCAGAGATAAGATCACCGATTTGCAATTTGAACCTGATTTTGCTGATAGGCCTTTGAGCGCTCCCATCATATCCAAAGATGGATACAGATGTGTGACTCAACTTGTTAGGTGGGATGCCCAGCTTTTCGAGTACCGAAGTAGAGATGAGGTTGAGTGCAGAACCTGGGTCGATCTGGACTCTGTGAATCGACATTTCTTTGATGTACTCTGTGAAGTACAAAGGGTCATTTGTGCTTTGTCTTGCCTAGTAGGAGGTCATCCTTATCGAAGGCAATTGTTGCACTGGCTACTTTTTGGACTGAGAGGCATTTAATGGTTGATCCCTCGGTTTTCTTCTTTTATCCCTTTAAAGAAGTACTTTATTTTTTGACCCTATAGTGCATTTCAATTTGTAGGACTTGTGAGGCATGTTTGTCGACGTCCGCATTCAGCCTTTGCAGTTCTGAGATGAGACTATCACGAGTTGTGGAGACTTTCAAGTATGACTTGATCGAGCCCTTCAAACACATACCTGCACAACTGCACATCCTTGACTTGTTACGAACGTGCACTGGCTACTTTTTGGACTGAGAGGCATTTAATGGTTGATCCCTCGGTTTTCTTCTTTTATCCCTTTAAAGAAGTACTTTATTTTTTGACCCTATAGTGCATTTCAATTTGTAGGACTTGTGAGGCATGTTTGTCGACGTCCGCATTCAGCCTTTGTAGTTCTGAGATGAGACTATCACGAGTTGTGGAGACGTTCGTAACAAGTCAAGGATGTGCAGTTGTGCAGGTATGTGTTTGAAGTGCTCGATCAAGTCATACTTGAAAGTCTCCACAAGGCCTGCATTTTCATTATTGATGCCACTTGGGGTGTTTACAATTTGCTTTCCAAAAGGATTTACATAAGAAGAAGAAGGTTTATTGTAATTTTTGTGGTAATCCCGGACAGAGCGGGTACCTCTACCAACTTCAATAGTTTCTAGAGAAGGGTCTTCTTTCGGAAGATTACTCTCGAGATCAAGGGGTTGATCCTTGTCATTTGCTGAAGACGTCTCTCTAGCAGTATGGCCGTCTTCAGTGATCGCGTTGCAAGGAGCGTTTTTCGGGAACAAGTCCTGAACAACATCTAGAAACTTTTCTTCCTTCTTGAGTAATTCATCAGTCCAGATATCTCCTATGAGGTCAGGTATCTGGGGCCAGCTGACCAGATTTTCATTGAAGAAGATTTCATTGGCAGGAGCTTCTTCAAGATGATCAGTCAAAAGAGGCTTGAACTCCGATGTCATAGTTTTAGGAGACGAAGGCTGAGAAGATGATATCTCTGTGGAAGCCACCTGAGAAGATGTAGCTCCGCAAGATATACTACAGGATGTAGTCTGAGAATCTTAGGCCTCGGCAAACGAAGCTTCAGAGGCACCATCATCCCGAACTATCACATTGCAAGCAACTCCGATAGGAGATGCCTCTAGAATGCACTGTTGAGATTCAGACTCGTCTTCAGATGTAAAAGGATCATCAATCCAGCAGTTTTTTTCATTTTCCGTGGTTACCGGTTCTGGTTTTGATTATGACGAAACTCATTAATGCGATCTTGCTCCCGCTCTATGAAAAGAAATTGCAAGATTCTTGCAAATTCTTTGAGGTCGGGCATATGAGCCAAATCTTCTTAGTCATCTGCTCCTTGTGGTTCATCAATGTTGGGTTCCACTGGAGCACTTGCTTGTGCTGGATCAATAACATTTTCTTAAAAAGCCCCTTGGTCTTCTTTATCATCAGACCAGGATCCTTGTGGCTATAATGATTATACCAGATTACTGGCATAAGATGAGATTCAGAAATCCATTCTTCGTCGGAGAGGTTTTCTCCTGTTTCAAGGGATTCCTCCCACTCATCGGTATCACTGGCAGTATCACTGGACTCATATCCATCCATGGAGAACCCAATTACTGAGTTGCAAGAGTATAATGCCCCCTGCATAGTTTCATTTCTGTAATGAGGTGGCATGAAATCACCAAGGGTGAATTTTCTTACCACCCTTGAAGTGTTGGGGAGGGATTCTTTCGTTGCCCCTAGTGAAGCAGTGGAAGAGGTCTCTGCCTTTTCAGGGACTTTTTGCTTTGATTGAGTCTTCTCCTCCCGCTTGAGCTTGCGGAGTTGTTTCTTGGCTTGCCTTCGTTGTTGAGCGGTGGGTTTTGTTTTGACGACCTCCCAATTTTCATCTTCTAGGAGATCGGGATGCACCCATAAGGGTTGTCTGTTTGGTGTTGAGTACGGGACCAGTTCCTGGGACATTTGAGTCATTTTTATCACTTTGAAGGAAGTATTGATCTTCTCCTTTGGTGATTTCGAAGTTTGTTCATATGACATCATGTTGACAGAGGCAGACCGTAGTTTTTGTCAAAGGTAATGACTCCGTTTTTCCACATCTTATTGATCTTTTCTTTCACAACGAAGCATTGATTGAGAGGATGCGAGATCATCTGGTGGTATGGACAATACCGGGGATCGTTGGATTTGCCAACATCTCCTGGTCTTTTGGGTTCAGGCAAAGTGAGTTTGCCATTTGCTAAAAGAGCCTCAAATATTTCTTCAACATCTTCATCGAACGGGTATTTCTTTTCTACTCGCTCTTTGAAGGCATCAGAGAGTTCAGGTCTTTTACCTGCAGCTTTATTTTTAGCTTTTTTTGGCTGTTGGGGAGCTGACTTGGTTTGCACATCAAGAACCTCCTTTTTCTTTGGTTTTAAGGTCGTAATAGCAGTCAGCTCTTTCTTTGATGATTTCTGACTGTTGAGGTCTTTGATCACCGCCTCAACCTTCATAGCTGCTTCTAGGAGTTCTCCCAGGTTTTTTGATTTATTGCTGATGATCATGGAGTGGATCCTTGCTCTCATGTTATTACGGCAGATGTCGACCAGCGATGCTTGTGGCAATACATCTGAGCACTTGTATGCCATCACCTTCTACTTGTGAATGAAGTCGTATGTTGACTCATTCTCTCCCTGTTTTAGGTTGCAGAGCTGTGCCATAGTAACATGATGATCTTCACCCTTGAAGTGGGTTAGGAAGCGTGTCTCCAACATGGCCCAGTTTTGGATGGAGTCTTCCAGCAGAGTGGAGTACTAATCAAAGGCCATACCTTTTAGGGCACTTGCAAAAAGACGGATCTTGAGGGAATCTTGATCAGCGATAGTTCCCTTCAGGATCTTGAAGTGGATGACATGCTGTCCGGTTAAACCTTTCCCTACATATGTCTGGAGAGTAGGTTGTTTGAATTTTCTAGGTAACAGAACTGTCGCGACCCCGGACCGGGTCATCGGGCCTAATCCGGGATCGGGACGGTAATTTTTTTGTGATTGTGTATGATGGATGATGAATTAATTTAAACCCAAAACGTATACGAGTCTACCAAAGAATGTCACTCGTACATGCGATTTCCCACAGGTGTCCGCAGTGAAGATATCACATCACATGAATATTTCTTTTATGTGCGGAAGCGTGTAGCAAATCTATTTCATACATTCATGTCCAAGATAACAAGGTTAACACATATTTAATACCAGTATCAGAATGAGCAATGATCATTAATGCTATAACCCAAAAGAAAGTTAAAGTTTACAACAATATCGTTTAATTACATTGCTCCCAAAAATAGAGGCCAACAAAGGCTAATATTAATAAAATAACAAGTTCCCAAAAGAATGGTTAGACTCAACCCAAAATGTTACGACACTCGGGCAACCGAATGTCTAGACGACATCATCGGCGTGCCACTCGACTAGACGACGCAGTTCTCCGACCGCCTCCTCAAACTCCTCCTCGGGGAGACCGATAACAGGACCTGAGTACCAAAGCAAAGGGTCAAACACGACGGTTTGGCAAACAGGTGAAAAGACATATCAATAAAGAAATTACATTCGAAAACATTTAAACCTGTCAAAACAATAGTTTCATAAAACGAGAGAATCATTTATTCAAATACATATGCAATATAAAACATGTAAGGTATCCAAGGAAACGGGAAACAAACAAGATGGCAACCATACAAAGCTAAGTCCTCTATCACCGAAGTGACATGAGCATATCGGGATGCTGTCTCAGTCACCGAAGTGAGGAGATGCAACATAAGTAACCTATACATATACATAATATAATACGGGACATGACCACGGTAGCGAACCGGGCATCGGGAACCACAGTAGCAATCTGCAGCATCGGGACAAGACCACGGTAATAACCGGGTAGCGAGATCCAAACTGCAGCTGGCGGGACGGGAAGGGGTCTCCAAGTCGGTGGATCAGACCGGCAAGGAAAGCCAAGCTTAGTGGTGCCGACTCATAGGTCAAATGACAAATCAAACCATGTATAAAATATATCAAGTGCATGTATGTAAACGGGCGGGACGGGATGCTCAAAGGCACAAGTATCATTTTATTCGGGCATGTATAAACGGGCTAGCAAAATGCTAAAATATACTTTCAATACTTTCGGAAATGATAAATCATAATTCAAGAAATTTGGGGCTAGTGTCGGGATTCAAGATAAATCATAATTCAAGAAATTAGGGACAAGTGTCGAGATTCAAGATAAATCAGGTAAGGACCCCGTATGTCCATTGTAATAATGACTTGGTACTCCTTGAGTTTGGAGACATTCCGGGCTCTTTATACACCTTAGGGATTTTCAAACTTTTAAATGAACTTCAAAACAAACGGAACCTCAAAAGAGATCCCAAGTACAATGTTAACCCTGAAGCATCGTACAACCTACTCAGTCACCGAAGGGGATGGATTTGCGATACCCAAACGTACAAACCTCGTGCATAGTTATAAAGGGGGTATCCCGTTGTCCCGTACCGCTCAAGATTGAATTAGGTTAAGTCCCGATACAACCGGATTAACCTCAAAGAATGTCGGGTGAAACAATCTCACAATAAGTCAAGTGAGTCCAATAAAAAGGGTAGCCAAGTTCCACCTAAGTCCATTTAAGAATAGGGTAAAAATCACTTCCCAGGAGAGATTCACAGTTGGCCCAGTCGACCCGGCCCTTGGCCGGTCGACCGCGCACACTGCAGTCCCGGTCTACCTGAGGAGGCCAAGTCGACCCCTTTCATGCATGCCCGGTCGACCGGCCCGACAGTTGTAAATAAAAGGGAGGGAATAGTGTTTCGGTCAGGTTCCAGAGAGCCTGACCCCGTGTGGCCGGTCGACCGAGCTCCCTGGCCGGTCGACCGCGTGAACTGCGTAACAGAACGCAGGTTCTGTTTTTTGCAGTGCAATGGGTCATTCATTTTTCCTTCCTTTTTCTTCATTCCTTTAAACCTAATTAGCAATCTAAATCATGGTTAAAATAAGCTAACAAGATTCACTAATGTGCATTTATTTCAAATCTAAACAAGCCATTAATATCACAAAACATATGGTGAAATCATCAATGCGTTTCATAAAACTCATTCAAAGCTAAACATATCAAATCATCCACTTGCCTTGGATCTCTAATCAATGGAGAACAAGCTCCTAACCACACTTGCATGCCAAGATCACAATCTCTACAAAAACCCCCAAAACAAACCCTAAAATGGGTCAAACCAAGCAATAAGAAGAGAGAGCTTTCAATAATGGAAAAATAGCTTCTCTAAGGCTAGAAGAACACATATCTAAGAGATTAGAAAAAGAGCTTACTTGAAAGATTCTTTAATGGCAAGAACTAGCTCCGTGAAGATCTTGGAGATGGTGGTTTCTTACACAAATGTTATCAATGGCAAGCTCTCCATGAGAGGAAGAGAGTGATGGTTCTCATTTCCTAAGAAAGTAAAGTTTGGTGGAGATTGATGAAGGAGAAGAAAGAAGAAAAAGAGAGGAAATGAAGAAAGAACCCTAGGTTGGCTGTTGTGCTGGAAAATGAAGAAGGGGAAGGAGATGGGTGCTCTTATATAAGCAATGGGAGTGGGCTCCACCACTAGAAAACTTGGTGGGGTCGAAATCACAGTTTTTGGGACCTCGGATGAAATCGACGAAGAAGGAAGAAATGATCGTCGAAATATCTAGTTTCCAAAAAGTATATGTTTCGCGGGTTTCGAGAATATTAAATATTGGGTACAGATTTAGTGTAAAAAGACTGTTTTGCCCAAGAAGCTAGAAAAGTCGAGTTTCAGGATTCGGGACGGGAACGGGATCAACATGAAAGTTAAAGGGATTAACAAAATAAGTAAATCGGGATAATACACCAAATCAAAAGGATCTCGAGTAAACCCCAAAGTACACGCAAGTCATAAAAAGGAACCCCCAAAGGGCCCCACTAATTCCAAAGGCACTCAAAATTCCCAAAGCTATGACAAAGCTATTCTAAACCAACTAAACCAAAATCCACTAAACAAGTTCAAGATTAACACGCGACTTAATTAGTACTAATCGAGGTCACTCGGGTTGGGGTCTTACATCCTCCACCACTTAGGATATTTGGTCCTCCAAATAAAATACAAAACTCACCTCAGGAAGGAGATGTGGGTACTTCTTCTGCACCTGGTCTTGCAATTCCCATGTCGCCTCTTCCGGTTCATGATTCTCCCAAAGTACCTTTACCCACTGAATAGTCCATGTCCTCAATTCTTGTTCTTTGGTGTCGATGATCTGAATAGGCTTCTCGACATAAGTAGCATCTTCTCTGATTCCCAACGGATCATGCCGGAGAACATGTGAAGGATCGGGGACGTACTTCTTCAACATAGATACATGGAAGACGTTGTGTACGCCGGAAAGCTCGGGTGGTAAGGCTAATCTATAAGCCACGTCACCAATCTTGCTCACAATGTCATAAGGCCCAATGTATCTCCTTGACAACTTGCCTTTCTGCCCAAATCTCAAAGTTCCCCTAGTAGGTGATACCTTCAAGAAAACCTTGTCTCCTTCTTTGAACTGTAAGTCCCTTCTGTGAGAATCTGCATGACTCTTCTGTCTACTCTGGGCTACCTTCAGACGTTCCAGAATCTGCCTGACCTTGTCACTGGTCTCACTTACCATTGTTGGTCCATGGAAATTGCGGGTACCAACCTCTTCCCAACACACAGGTGTCCTACACCTTCTGTCGTACAATGCCTCAAAAGGCGCCATTCCAATGCTCGAGTGGTAGCTGTTGTTGTACGCGAACTCACACAATGGTAAGGTCTCATCCCATTGGGTCTTGAAGTCTAACACACAAGCACGGAGCATCTCCTCAAGAGTCTGAAGTGTCCTCTCTGACTGGCCATCTGTTTGCGGGTGATATGCTGTACTGAACTGTAATCTTTTACCCATAGACTCATGTAGTGTTTTCCAAAATCTTGAGACGAATCTGTTGTCTCTATCAAATGTGATGGAAACCGGCTGACCATGTCTGCTGACAATCTCACTAACAAACAACTCTGCCAATGGTAGCATGTGCATCTTCTTTCCAGTCTTCATCGGGATAAAATGAGCTGACTTGGTGAGACGGTCCACAATGACCCAGATAGTGTCATTTCCTTTGCTAGTCCTTGGTAATCCCGAAATGAAATCCATGGTTATATGCTCCCATTTCCATTCCGGAATCTCTAACGGTTGCAACAACCCTGGAGGCTTGTGGTGCTCTGCTTTAATCAACTGACATGTCATACACCGAGAAACGAACGCTGTTATCTCTTTCTTCATGTTATTCCACCAAAATCTGCCCTTCAAATTCTGATACATCTTCGTGCTGCCTGGATGCACAGAATACCTCGTACTATGAGCTTCGGTAATGATATCATTCCTCAAATCTTCAATGTTTGGCACCCACAGACGGTCACGGAAGTACAAAACTCCATCCACAATGCGAAAGTCGGGACGATCTGCTATCTACTCTGAAATCTTGATCAACTCTGGATCTTGCAACTGACTGTCTTTAATCTTCCGAATGAAGGAAGGCTCTGACACTGACATGTTAGCTAATAAAACACCCTTCTTTAGCGGCTGTAAATCTATTCTCAACTCCTCAAATTGCTCAAAGATACATGTGCCACTGAGATTTGCCATGCCCACTGATTTCCTGCTCAAAGCATCAGCAACTACGTTTACTTTCCCCGGATGATATTTGATTGGAAAATCGTAATCCTTGATATACTCAATCCATCTTCTTTGCCTCATGTTCAATTCCTTCTGTGAAAACAATTACTGTAAGCTGCGGTGATCGGAGTGAACCTCAAATTTCTCTCCATAGAGATAATGTCTCCACATCTTCAATGCGAAAACAACCGCTGCTAACTCAAGATCATGTGTTGCATAGTTCTTCTCATGATCTTTCAACTGACGGGATCCATAAGCTATAACTTTCCCTTCCTGCATCAACAGGCACCCAAGTCCAATGTTCGAAGCATCGGTAAAGCTAGTGAAACCACCGCTTCCGGATGGCAAAGTAAGGACTGGTGCTGTGGTTAATCTCTTCTTAAGCTCTTGGAAACTATCTTCACACTTGTCTGACCACACATATGACACATTCTTCTTCGTCAACTTCGTCAAGGGTGACGCAATCGACGAAAATCCCTGTACGAACCTCCGATAATAGCCTGTCAATCCTAGAAAACTCCTGATTTCTGACACATTCTTCGGTCTTTCCCACTGTACTACTGCCTCAATCATGGATGGATCTACTGACAAGCCTTCTCTGGAGATAATGTGCCCCAAAAACGCTACTTGTTCTAGCCAAAATTCACACTTATTGAGTTTTGCATACAGCTGGTTCTCTCTCAGAAGCTGCAAAGCTATTCTCAAGTGCTCTTCATGTTCTTCTTTGGTCTTGGAGTACACCAAAATGTCATCACTGAACACTACTATAAACTGATCTAGGTACTCTACGAATATCTTATTCATCAATGCCATGAACATTGCTAGTGCATTTGTCAATCTAAATGGCATCACCATAAACTCATAGTGCCCATATCTTGTCCAGAAAGCTGTCTTCAATACATCTGACTCTCTGACTCTAAGCTGGTGGTAACCAGATCTCAAATCAATCTTCGAAAAGTAACAAGCACCTTGTAACTGATCAAACAGTTCATCTATCCTTGGCAATGGATACTTGTTCTTGATGGTCACTTGGTTCAATCTTCGGTAGTCAATACACATTCTCATGGAACCATCCTTCTTCTTGACGAACAATACTGGAGCTCCCCATGGTGAAACACTAGGTCTTACAAAACCTTTGTCCAACAATTCATGCAATTGTGTTTCCAATTCTCCCAATTCCGCCGGAGCCATTCTATAAGGTGCAATGGATATCGGAGCAGTCCCTGGTAATAGCTCAATAGTGAAATCATTCTCTCTAATGGGTGGTAGACCTGGAATCTCATCCGGAAAAACATCCTGGAATTCCCAAACAATTGGGATATCCTCCACCCCCTTGGGATCGTTTATCCTCCGTGATAAACACCAAATAGGCCTCACATCTACCTTTTAGAAGTCTATCAGCCTTTAACGCTGAAATAAACCCTGTACTAGGATTACTCATGTCTCCTCGAAACAATACCCCTGCTGGTGTCTCTTCTAATTTGAAGGTGAGGGTTTTATGGAAATAATCCATTGTAGCATGGTACCCTACTAACCAATCCATCCCTAGGATGACATCAAAATCGAACATCTCCAATAAAATGAGATTTGCTGGTAACTCTAACTCTCCTATCATGACTGACCAACTAGGGTAAAAAGTCCTACATATAACTTCTTTACCTATGGGGGTAGCCACAGTCAATAAGAAATCCATATCTCTAGCATGCATATCAATCATCTTTGCAAATCTGGGAGAGATAAAAGAGTGGGTAGAGCCAGGGTCAAACAAACCCTAGCTTGGAATCCACAAACAAGAAGTGTACCTTCCACTACATCTCCTGCTGCCTCTGCATCAGCTCTGTTGACTGCATATATATGTCCTCTCTGTTGTGGCCTATTCTGAGCCTGTTGTGGCCTGCCTTGCTGTGCATTCCTAATTCTGTTGCTAAGGACGCTGATTCTGATTCTGCCCTTACTGACGGGCCTGCTGTTGTTGCTGGGGTCTAAACTGCTGCTGCGGTGCTTGTTGCTGTAGGGGTCTAGCTTGGTTTTGCACAACCATTGCATTCTGAGGTGGTGCTGGACGCTGTGCTCCCTGCTGCTGCTGATTCTGCCTATTCTGTCTTGGGCAGTCTCTCATCTGATGGGCCATGGAACCACATCTGAAGTATGCGCCTGTGATGGTACGACATTGAGCACTCTCATGGTTTTTCCCACAATGTGTACAAACCAATGGATTCTGCACGTTCTGTTCCTGCCTCGGCCTCTTGTGCTGTTGATTGCGCTGTTGGTTGTTATGCTGCTGGGACTGTCCCTTGCCATGGAGTCTGAGGATCTTGCGGTGGAAGTTTTCAAACTTGTAAGCCCTCTTGACTGCATCTTGGAAGGTTGTCGGTGGTACAACCCCGGTAGCATCCCTCTCTATGATGGGGTTCAGTCTTTCGAGGAACTTAGCTATCTTCTTCTCCACTGTGTCCACTAGCTCTGGAGCATACCTTGACAATCTCTCGAATTTTGTAAGATATTCGAGGACTGTCATATTTCCTTGGACAAGCTGCTGAAACTCTACTGCTTTTTGCCTCTTGATATGTATGGGCACGTACTTGTCTCCAAACTGTCTCTTGAAATTAGCCCATGCCACTACATCTGCCATATGTCTGTATTCTTCTCTAACTGTCTTCCACCAGATATCTCTTGAACCGGTGAAGAGAGATGTTGCAAGCTGGACCTGTTCTCTTCCTGTGCACTGGAAGATCTCAAAAATATTCTCTGTGTGCTCCAGCCAATCATCTGCAGCTAAGGGATCCTCTGTCCCGAAGAATTCTTTCGGACCTCGTTTTCTAAACTTCTCAAACAAAGCATTTGGGTCATGCTCCCTCTGATTGATAACGATGGCTAGTTGAGCTTGCATAGGCTCGGGCCTCCTCTGTAACACCTCTAAGAGTTGCCTCTGCATACCTGCCAACACCCTGGCATGATCCTCATCCTTTTTCAGCATCTGTTCTTGTAACCTGGTTTGATTCTCATTAGCCTGTCGTTGTTGATCCAACATAGCCTGCATCATTTGTTGAAATTGATTTTGCATGGTATTGTCGGGAATGTCCTCTTGGACTGGCCCTGTATGCTCACTATTACTTGCCGTGGGATTGCCGTTTACTGTCCTTTTTCGAGGTGGCATAATGATGCAAAACAATTTGTTAGCACAAGATAATACAATAAGGGTCTCACAATGCTCACACGATACTAACTAACGAAAACTCTAACGAATCCTCGCCACGTCCTTAGGATTTCTAGTTTCTTTTAATTGCTTGAAACACGTCTCGCTCTGTTATCAGTCTGTCGCGACCCCAGACCGGGTCATTGGGCCTAATCCGGGATTGGGACAGTAATTTTTTTGTGATTGTGTATGATGAATGATCAATTAATTTAAACCCAAAACGTATACGAGTCTACCAAAGAATGCCACTTGTACACACGATTTCCCACAGGTGTCCGCGGTGAGGATATCACATCACATGAATATTTCTTTTATGTGCGGAAGCGTGTAGCAAATCTATTTCATACATTCATGTCCAAGATAACAAGGTTAACACATATTTAATACCAGTATCAAAATGAGCAATGATCATTAATGTTATAACCCAAAAAAAAGTTAAAGTTTACAACAATATCATTTAATTACATTGCCCCCAAAAATAGAGGCCAACAAAGGCCAATATTAATAAAATAACAAGTTCCCAAAAGAATGGTTATACTCAACCCAAAATGTTACGTCACTCGGGCAACCGAATGTCTAGACGACATCATCGGCGTGCCACTCGACTAGACGACACAGTTCTCCGACCGCCTCCTCAAACTCCTCCTCGGGGAGACCGAAACGGGGCCTGAGTACCAAAGCAAAGGGTCAAACACGACGGTTTGGCAAACAGGTGAAAAGACATATCAATAAAGAAATTACCTTGGAAAACATTTAAACATGTCAAAACAATAGTTTCATAAAACGAGAGAATCATTTATTCAAATACATATGCAATATAAAACATGTACGGTATCCAAGGAAACGGGAAACAAACAAGATAGCAACCCTACAAAGCTAAGTCCTCTATCACCGAAGTGACATGAGCATATCGGGATGTTGTCTCAGTCACCGAAGCGAGGAGATGCAACATAAGTAACCTATACATATACATAATATAATACGGGACATGACCACGGTAGCGAACCGGGCATCGGGAACCACAGTAGCAATCTGCGGCATCAGGATAAGACCACGGTAATAACCGGGTAGCGGGATCCAAACTGCAGCTGGCGGGATGGGAAGGGGTCTCTAAGTCGGTGGATCAGACCGGCAAGGAAAGCCAAGCTTAGTAGTGCCGACTCATAGGTCAAATGACAAATCAAACCATGTATAAAACATATCAAGTGCATGTATGTAAACGGGCGGGACGGGATGCTCAAAGGCACAAGTATCATTTTATCCGGGCATGTATAAACGGGCTAGCAAAATGCTAAAATATACTTTCAATACTTTCGGGAATGATAAATCATAATTCAAGAAATTCGGGGCTAGTGTCGAGATTCAAGATAAATCATAATTCAAGAAATTCGGGACAAGTGTCGAGATTCAAGATAAATCAGGTGAGTAAGGACTGAAAGACCAAGATCGAATCCTAGAGGGGGGCGGGGGGGGGAGGGGTGTGAATAGGGTGAGCCAACAAATTACTAGACCAATTTTAACTCTTTTAAATTTGAAGTCACTTATGCTTAGAGAAAGATTAATTATCTTGAGAAGAGCAGTCTCTAAGTTAATCATTCATGAAATGAAACCAACAAATCAATCACAATAACATAAGCATTTATAGTGGTTCGACCAACATGCCTACATCCACTCCCGGCATCCCTACTGGATTTCACTAGCTCAATTTAAGGTTTAGGATCACCTCAAACCTTACAAATACATCACTTATGCTTTTCAAGGTTAAGCAATAACCTATACACAATGCTTTTCTTTAGGCTAAGCAATAACCTTTACAAGAGGATTTTCTCTTAAATAAAATGCCTATGAATGCATGGATAAGAGAACAATGAAGTACAATTTAATGCCTCTAAAAAGGCTGATTAGAAAGTGAAAACTTAACTTCTAGTAGCATGCATATGAATGAAAAAGTCTATGAATAATGCATATACTAGAAATCACTCTATCTCTTTATAGAAAGATTAAACTTTAAATGATGCAAAGATGATAAACATATGTATGAGAAAGAGTTGTTTGACAAACACATGGTTTTCCAAAAGATCAAACTTGAATGAAAAAGTACAATCTTAAGATTAACAAGTTAGATTTGAAAGCAAGGATTCATAACTCATGTGAATGGTAAATCATATGTTGATTTCATAAAGTTAAAACATTTCAAAATTCAAAGCATGTTATGAAACACAACATCTCAAGAAAAAAGCCAACTATTTGATCATGCTTAAAAGAAAACAAAGATTTAGAAACAAAGCATGAAATTAATCTTGGGATAAAGAAAGCACACCCATTTGAAGATCAAAGGTTGAATCAATGGATTGGTTTCATAATCCCTTCACTAATTCTCCTAAAAAGTTGTTCTTTCTTGGTCCTGAAAATTCCCAAAAGTTCAACACCTTTTTCAAAACAAAAAACCACTTTTTATAGAGAAAAAGTTCCTAACGGATAGTCCTCGGTCGACCTGCCCCTGTGCTCGGTCGACCTCCCCTTAACGGTCAAAAATCTGCCCATTGCAGAATAAGGCTTAACGGCTAGAAGTCCGGCCGACCCACAGTGGAGCCAGTCGACCGGGTCCATTGGGCCGGTCGACCGGCCACACATGGGGTCGACCGGATTCAGCCCAAAAAAACTACTAAATTTTGAAACATGAAACCATGAGGGCTGAACACCAAGGGACCTTGAAGATCATTGAACAAGCTTGGAATCATGACTGAAAAAATGTATGAAAAC
>QPKB01000003.1:43496965-43605711 GCA_003546025.1 Camphora micrantha | reverse complement strand
ACTTTCTAACCTCAGATTTTTAAAGAATATAAAAGACCAAGAGAAGGTCTTTATATCCGATAAAAAGCTAAGTAAACGGGCTGAAAAGCCACATTTTAGCCATGTTGGTAGAAGAAGGGAGGTCCTTGGGGGGTGGCCCCCCAAGGGTGCTTCAATCACCTTTTTGGTGGTCTTTGCAGCAGAGTTTCTTTTCTTCAAATTGGCAGAGGTTCTTCTGATTTCTCTGGATTTTCCGGGATTTTTCCGAGCAATTTTTCTAGGCCTTCTCCTTGGAAAAGCCCTCCTATTTATAGGCTTTTGGTGGCCATTAGGAGGGTTTATGAGCATTTAATACATTAATGCTCATAATGGGAGGAGTTACAAGTTTTAAATGATTTGTTTTTGTAACTCCTTTTTCCTTGAATTTGATTGGTCGATGGAGATTAATGAGCCTTTGATTGCATTTAATCTCCATCATGGGAGGAGTTTCGTGGCTTTAATGCCATAAATCATTGGATTTGTAACTCCCATTTGCTTGCTTTTGATTGGGCCGTTCAAAATAATGAGTTAATGACCGCATTAACTTGTCATAAAATGGGTCATTTATTCTCATTAATTGGCCGCCAAGTCGCTTGAAGAGTCGCGGGCCGCGCAGTGTCTTTTGGAATTCTTCTCGCGATGATCGCCGATGGATCCACACATTGTTTGATGTCGGATGGAGATGAAATTTCAGACATTGATTGATCTCAATATGCCGGCAACATCCGTCCTGTCGATTTCACGATCGGGCGGGCAGAAAGTGTACTTTCTTTGACGATTTCGAGGCGTCGAATGATCATCCAATGATTTCGGCGGTGAATCCGTGATTTTAATAAAGATTGACGGATTTCATGCACGAAAAAATCAGATTTTGGAAAAATCACAGGGGCCAATCAACTCGGATCGCGAAACGGACCCGAAAAAGTGGGTTTCCGGCGACTTTTGGGTCGCCGGAAATTCCATGGTCGTCGACTTTTGCAGTTTTTTGTTTGATTCTGACAAGATCTGGTGCTTGAAGTGGCGCCTTCCTATTTATGGCAGGATGTGGCTCCATGTAGCTTTTGGTGTTGAAGGGACATAGTGACATTTTTGGTGTCAACAAATTAAGATTTGAAAACCTTGCATATCATTTAATAAAAACAAAGATTATGAATGAGAAATATGCATGAAGATCCTAAGATTAAGAACATGAAGAATGAGAGGTCAAGCTATGAAAATGAATGCATCCTATCAAATTGCAACATAACAAAAACTCTAACAAGGACCCCATATGTCCGTTGTAATAATGACTTGGTACTCCTTGAGTTTGGAGACATTCCGGGCTCTTTATACACCTTAGGGATTTTCAAACTTTTAAATGAACTTAAAAACAAACGGAACCTCAAAAGAGATCCCAAGTACAATGTTAACCCTGAAGCATCGTACAACCTACTCAGTCACCGAAGGGGATAGGATTCGCGATACCCAAACGTACAAACCTCGTGCATAGTTATAAAGGGGGTATCTCGTTGTCCCGTACCGTTCAAGATTGAATTAGGTTAAGTCCCGATACAACCGGATTAACCTCAAAGAATGTCGGGTGAAACAATCTCACAATAAGTCAAGTGAGTCCAATACAAAAGGGTAGCCAAGTTCCACCTAAGTCCATTTAAGAATAGGGTAAAAATCACTTCCCAGGAGAGATTCACAGTTGGCCCGGTCGACCCGGCCCTTGGCCGGTCGATCGCGCACACTGCAGTCCCGGTCGACCTGAGGAGGTCAGGTCGACCCCTCTCATGCATGTCCAGTCGACCGAGCCCTTGGCCGGTCGACCGGTAGTTGTAAATAAAAAGGAGGGAATAGTGTTTCGGTCAGGTTCTAGAGAACCTGACCCCGTGTGGCCGGTCGACCGCGTGAACTGCGTAACAGAACCCAGGTTCTGTTTTCTGCAGTGCAATGGGTCATTCATTTTTCCTTCCTTTTTCTTCATTCCTTTAAAACCTGATTAGCAATCTAAATCATGGATAAAACAAGCTAACAAGATTCACTAATGTGTATTTATTTCAAATCTAAACAAGCCATTAATATCACAAAACATATGGTGAAATCATCAATGCGTTTCATAAAACTCATTCAAAGCTAAGCATATCAAATCATCCACTTGCCTTGGGTCTCTAATCAATGGAAAACAAGCTCCTAACCACACTTGCAAGCCAAGTTCACAATCTCTACAAAAAAAACCCCAAAACAAACCCTAAAATGGGTCAAACCAAGCAATAAGAAGCGAGGGCTTTCAATAATGGAAAAGTAGCTTCTCTAAGGCTAGAAGAATACATATCTAAGAGATTAGGAAAAGAGCTTATTTGAAAGATCCTCTAATGACAAGAACTAGCTCAATGAAGATCTTGGAGATGGTGGTTTCTTACACAAATGTTATCAATGGCAAGCTCTCCATGAGAGGAAGAGAGTGATGGTCCTCATTTCTCAAGAGAGTAAAGTTTGGTGGAGATTGATGAAGGAGAAGCAAGAAGAACAAGAGAGGAAATGAAGAAAGAACCCTAGGTTGGCTGTTGTGCTGGAAAATGAAGAAAGGGAAGGAGATGGGTGCTCTTATATAAGCAATGGGAGTGGGCTCCACCACTAGAAAACTTGAAGGGGTCGAAATCACAGTTTTTAGGACCTCGGATGAAATCAACGAAAAAGGAAGAAATGATTGTCGAAATATCTAGTTTCCAAAAAGTATATGTTTCGCGGGTTTCGGGAATATTAAATATTGGATACAAATTTAGTGTAAAAAGCCTGTTTTGCCCAAAAAGCTAGAAAAGTCGAGTTTCGGGATTCGGGACGGGAACGGGATCAACATGAAAGTTGAAGGGATTAACAAAATAAGTAAATCGGGATAAAACACCAAATTAAAAGGATCTCGAGTAAACCCCCAAAGTACACGCAAGTCATAAAAGGAACCCCCAAAGGGCCCCACTAATTCCAAAGGCACTCAAAATTCTCAAAGCTATGACAAAGCTATTCTAAATCAACTAAACCAAAATCCACTAAACAAGTTTAAGATTAACACGCGACTTAATTAGTACTAATCGAGGTCACTCGGGTCAGGGTCTTACAGGAACCGAGTCCATCCATAAGGGATATGGTGGCTTGATCCCATGTTCTTTCAGTGTATCCTCTTCTTTTGCTTTGGCGAGGATATCGGCAATGTCCTTTTTGGTAAGGGCGCGCGACTCATTGTTTTCCCCATCAACCTCGTCATCTTGATTATTCGGAGGAGGTTGATTATTTTCTTGATGCTTAAAAGCGAGAAAAAGGTTTTCCATCAGAGTCTCAATCCTCTGCTGATCGTGCTCCAATTGTTGGATGCGCACGATCGTTTCATCAGGAGGTGGGTTGCGTAGTGGCTCAGATTTTGTAGCCAGGACATTCATTCTTCGGAATTCAAATGAAGAAATCGTCCTGGTGACTGAGCTGGGGCTCTTTCTTGAAGAGCTTAAGGAAGGATTACTCGAAGGAGTCGAAGATTTTTCCAGATGTCTTCGTGTCCGGGAGACGTTGTGAGTCACTGGTCGCCGGACATGAAGTTTGGTTGCTGACTTCTGGTGTCTTCTGGTTTTGCCAACCATATAGACAGTAACAACTTGGTCGGGTCTTTCTTTTTCGACCCATTTTTTAGAGACCTGAAGGGTAGAATGCTGGATTCTTTGCTTCTCTAGTCTCTTTTGTCGATATGCCGCGCGACGACGTATACGACGAGCAATTTGAGCTTCAGTTAGTTATGGCTGGGCTTTGGCAATGAAGGATGTAGTCTCCCGTGTGTAACAGCCGAGCTTGTCTTCTTTGAAGCTAGGCATGGACAGGATTCGGACGCGGTCCTTTGCCTGTCGCAATGAGGCTTTGAATTTTGCAAGTTCGGCCCCTGTTGAGAAGAAGGATCGACTCGCAAAGTGTAGGCCTTAGTAGGTTCTTGTAGAGGCCTGGTGATGCATGACTTGATTTTGGGCTTGTAGGAGTAAGCCGGCTCATGCTGAGTTGATTTGTTTATTTGGCGGAAGGTAGGTTTCTCCTCTTTCATGTAGGAGAGAGGGTAGAACCGATTCTCCTTGAGAGGGGCCAGGTATGCTGGCTTTGTAGATGTTTGGGACCTCCTTTGCTTTGGTGAAGGTCTCGGGGACCAGGTCTTGAGGCAAACCTGGTTTCTTGTAGGTTGAGGCTTCCTGAGAGTGCCACGGGCTTCAGGCTTCTTGGTGTTCGCCCTTGGTGTCATTGCAACGACACGTTGCAGGGCAATCTTTGGTTTCTTGGTGGGTAAAGTTTCTTCTACAGGGAGTGGGAATGATCCCAGCGACCCGAAGATGATGGTCCGGGGAGTAGAGGTCGACTCGGTATTTTGAGAGTTGCCGAGGGAGATGACACTTCGGCAGCTGCTAGTGCACTTGTGAGTGCGCTTGTTTTGCTTCTCTTGAAGTAGAAGTTGGTACTTGTTCTTATCGAAGGTGATGGTCAATGAAGCTGCCATTGTTAGTTTGGGAAACTTCTGAAACAAGACCACATCCATTAGTAATCACAAAAATATGGTGATCATAAATGGAAAATAACTATGGTTTTGTCTTTTCAAATCGCTCAAGGGGACATGGCCCAGCCCAAGAAAGATGAAGAAGACAAAACGCCATAGATGGTACAATTGTTCTAAATGCAAGTAGGGTTGGCTCAGGGTGAGCATTCTAGTGACTGCTAGAAGCAATTGTAGACCTTAATTCAAATTACCGAAAAGCAAGGCTCACTCGAGGTAAGATGATATAAGGTTGGAGATACAAATGTGTCGGTCGCCAGAACAGTACACCCAAAAGGGTGTACTAGCATTGCTAGGCACAAATGTTGTAAATTGCATCCTTGAAAAGGACACGAGATGTGATTTTCTTTTTGAAAGGTCAAGATTGGATTCATAAAGGAGTGCAAATGGTATTCTAATCCGAACACAAGCTCAAACATTTCTGTTAGCACTAAGTCCGAAAGGGAAGGAACCAGAATTTCTTGAATCTGAACCAAAAGTGACGGAAGTTTTTTTTTTTTTTTTTTTTAAAGGTCAAGATTGAATTCATCAAAGAGAGCAAATGGTGTTCCAATCTGAACATAGGCTCAAACATTTCTTTGAGCACTAAATCCAAAAAGGAATGAACCAAGATTTCTCAAATCTGAACTCAAAAATGACGGAAGTTTTTTTTTTTTTTGTTTTGAAGAGATTTTTTTTTTAAAGATTTTTTTTAAGGGTACACATAGGTTTCTAATTCAGTCTTATGAAACCTTGGTAGATAGATCAGCCCCCATGTAAGGGTAGGATTACTTAATGAACCCGTTTGGAGGATCCTTGCCTCGAACAGTCTAGCTATCTCCACACTCTGGACAAGGCTTTTCTTAGATCCTTTGGTCAAAGAACGCAATTGGTGCAACATTAGTGTTTTTTTTTTTTTTTTTTTTTTTTGAAAGACTTCTAATGGACTCATCAAAGAGAGCGAATGGCCCCTTCAAATTCAGACGCTGGCTACAAACGATTTTCGCGAGTCATTGTCCGAAAAGAAAGAAACCAAAGTTTCTCATATTTGAATCCGAATGAGAGAAAACTGATTTTTTTTAAAGAGTTTGAAATAAGATTTTTTTGTTTTTGAAAATCCCTATCGGACTCATCAAAGAGAAAGATGGCCCATTCCCCGATATGAACAATAGCTGCAAACATTTCTGTGAGCTATCAAGTTCGAAGAGGAGAGGATCAAAGTTTCTCAAAATTGAATTCAAGAAAGAGAAATCAGATTTTTTTATTTTTTTTTTTGCGAAACAAGAAAGAGTGGAAATAAACTCAAAATAGAAATTTCCAAAAAAAATCCCATCTCATTTTTTAGATGCAAGATCCAACATAGGCCACCAATTAGAAAGGAGCCAAAGAATCTAGGCATCATGTTCTCAAATGAACGCATCCCACCGGGTGTGCCAACTTGATGGACCCGGCTCTCGTCCTCTCCTTTCGCCCTGGGGCTGCCGGGGTCCGGCGGAGGAGGAAAGCAGGTATAAACATTTTTTTGTGCGGGTATGCCAGATTTTCTATTCTACTTGGAATTTGAGGTGCAGATCCAGAGATTCACCTTCACAAGTAGAAAGGAAATCAACTCTTTTTTCTAACTTTCCATTGTATATATATTTTTAAGAAAGAGACACAAATTTTTAAATGTCGTGAGAGGCGATTTCATTTTGTTTGTCGTGGAAGGCGATTTTTGTTTTTGTTCGCCGTGAAAGGCGGTTTTTGTGCCGTGAAAGGCGATTTACAAATCTCATCAATAATGAAAGACAAGAATTGTGATTTTTTGTCTCTTTTAAAAAATACAAAATACAATAGAAAACTAAGAAAATGAATCTAACTTCTCAGGAGATTGTGGGGACACATTCAGATCGATGGTCGCAAGTCGTGTATGGGCTTCACCATCGTCCTTCAGATGAGATCATATGTTGCTTTTATTCTTTTGGCTTAGCTCTAACCTCATTTTTTTAGAGGTTAAAGACCAATGGGAGGTCCTATATCCAATAAAAAATTGAGCAGACGAGCTTAAGAGCCGCCACTAGGCCATGTTGGATAGAAGGGGAGAGGGCCTTGCCTTGGAGGGGTGGCCCCCCAAGGGACTTTGATCACCTTGTGGTGTTTGCTGCAGCAGAGTAGCAGGACTTCTTTAAAATTTCTCCCTTGCTAGTGTGTATGTGTGTATGGATCCGTCTCTCTCCATCCCTCTGTCTGTGTGTCTGTCTCTTTGGAATGACCCCCTTTTATAGGCTCTTGGTAGCCATGGGGTGATTTTTGGCATTGATGACCCATGATGAGAGAAATGATGGCATTGATGCTCCATGATGGGAGGAGTTACAAGTTTTTTATTTCTTGATTTTGTAACTCCTTTTTCCTGGCTTGTGATTGGCCGATGGAAAATGATGGGCATTTAATCACTTTTAATCTCCATGATGAAGGGAGTTTCATGATTTATTGCCATGATTACTTGAACTTGTAACTCCTTTTTTCTAGAATCTGATTGGGCCGTCCAAAATAATGAGTTAGTGACCGTATTAAGTTGTTATGAAACGGGTCAATTAACAGCATTAAGTGGTCGCTAGGGCATTTGAAGAGTCGCGGGCCGTCCCGCATCTTTTGGAATTCTTCTTGCGACGGTCACCGATGGATCCGCATGTTGTTTGATGTTGGATGGCGATGCAACTTCAGATATTGATTAATATCAGTGGGCTAGTAACATCTGTCCTATCGATATCTCTATCAGTCGGACATAAAGTGTACTTTTCCTGGTCAGCCGGTTGGCGATCTTGGAGTGATCAATGATGATTTCATGCTCTTGACGGTGGATCCAAAATGTTGATGAAGATCAGTCGATTTCAAGCATCAAGAATCAGATTTTCGGAAAATCACAGGGGCTGAAATTCCCGAAATGCGAAAAGGATTGGAAAATGGGCCATCTGGGGGAAATCCGGGAACCCAGATTTCCAGGGTCGCCGGCGACCATGGGCTATGGTCGCTGGCAACCATGGGGGATTTTCCCCTTTCGGTCGCCGTTTCTCGGCTGTTTTTCGATCTTTTTGTTTCCTTTTTTCTCCTGTATTTTTCTTGACATTTTTCCTCATTTAATGGCTTAATTCTCCTAAAGAAAACCTGATGAGAAGTCGTGCAAACCGGAGCACAAAGTTTCCTATTTTTTGGAAAAGCAGAAGACTTTGTAGCCAATTTTCCATCAAGAGTCAAAACTAGGTCAAATGATGTCGAAATGACACAAAATTTGAGGTGAAGCTTCCTGAGCAGTAGATAGGACCAACCTTGGGCTTTTGTTTGGGTTTTGAAGCGTTTGGGGTCCCGTCGCTACTAGACTTGATTTTGCCGTGAGAAAGATGTCGCGCTTTGATGTACGATCAACCGATGTCCGATTGTCCCGAGATTTGACAGGGAGCCTATTGGAGTCATTTTGAGACAGTCCATTATCTCCGATTTGGAGTCATGCTTGGATTTTGTTCCCAAGCATCAAGGTCTGGTCAAACGTCATCGGAAATGACCTGAAATTTGACATGCAACCTTTTGGAAGCATGTTGAAGCCACCTGTGTGCTCTGTTTGATGAGTGATGGCCTCAGTGGTTTTCACCGCCGAGAGGCTTGATTTTGCTGCTCGAGTGTTGGTGGAGGGTCAAACGTTGTCGGTTTGACTTGAAATTTGACATAAAGCCTTTTGGAGGTATTTTGAGACCATCTATAGGCTCTGATTGAAGATTTGATGTCTTTGACACTGTCGCTGCCAGAAGCGCCTATTCAGTTGCCGGAGGAGTGTAGTTAGATCAAATGATGATGGAATGGCCCGAAACTTCAAGTGTATACTCCTTTTGGCTGTTTTGAAGGATCTTACAGTTTTTTATTTTTTTATTTTGACAAGATCTGATGCTTGAAGCGGCATTTGCCTGTTTGTGGTAGGATGCAGCTCCATGTGGCCTTTTGATATCGAGAATGTGTGAAGAGGCAAAGTGACATTTTTTGTGTCAACAACATTCAAGGTTAGTTCCAATATGCCTTAATCTAAAAAAACAATGCTAGGAATAGAACTAAGAAATCAACCTACTAACTAACGAAATCCTCACATGCGTCCTATGATTTCTACAATTCTTTTTACCCCGAAAAACCATCCATTGCTTTGATACCATTATGTCATGTCCCCCGAACCCGATTAGAGAAAAAACTAGATCCGGGGAGTGAAGATTTAGACTAATTAAAATTTTTGTCTTTTAGGCCCAAGGATCGTAAGTCCGATGTGAGGATATTGTGTTTCAAACCTCAAGTCATATATTACTTTTCGGAATTCATACAACTCCAGGCATATGGAATATCAAACAATGAAAAATAAACTTCATTTAATTAAAGTTGCAAAAAGGAATAAACAGAACTAAACAAGGAAGTTAATTTATTACAATGGCCATCCCAGAATCCAAAACCATTTTAAAGAACTCTAAGTCAATAACGTGAAAGGTCCAACAAGAGATAATAAATGAATGATTAAAATCTAGTGGAGTCGCATATAAATCTCTCTCCTGCTGGGAATGATGACACTACTCTACATCATCAGCACGTCACTCTCGCTCCTCCTCTACCAGTTTGAGACCCTATGGGATCTCCTCACCTACCTGCTCGTCATAGTAGTAGTCACATGCGGTGTCTGCACACCAAGGAATAGAGTCAATGACAAGTTGAGCAATAGATAAGCAAAGTATAAATGATATGACATGCATCAAGTATAGAATAATGACAAGTACATAATCATATGAATACATGGAAAACAAGGCTAGGCACAAAGCAAGAATAATAATAAACAGTAGCAATAACGGGAATCCTAACTTCATCTAGCAATAACCACTATCCAAACAATGCAATGCAAGTATCAAGAGGGAGACTTCGAGGATGTCCTAGCCACCTCCCAGGGTATCAGTAACAATCCAAAGCAAACTACTGATACTAAAGTTCAGCTCCAGGGGGATCCTAGCTCTCGGTCCTGGGAATAGCATCACGATCCTAGCCTGCTCCGAGCTATTTAACGCCACGAAGGTTGTCCTACGCCGATTGCCCTAGAAACAAAACAGTGAGGGCCGTTGGCCAAAGCGGACAATATCATACTTGGGTGTAAGGTGGGCCGTTACAAGGACTCTTTGCGAATCTCTTCGAACGCTTGGCCTATTTGTGAAAGAATTCTGCTGGATTCTTTTTCCTCACTAAGCTCTTCTTGTGGATTTTTACAATTTCAGGTAAGACCTGATCTTCTCCTTCTAGCAATGGGTTCTCTAGACCCTAGTGAAGCTTTTTAACATACATGGAAAGTGGTTCTTGAAGAGTCCATTTTATTTCAAAAATCTGGATTTCTTTTGAGATGGTTTTTCCATGGGTTTTTGTAGCCTGGAGTTGTGCCGAGAGAGGAGATTTCTGGGAGGATTTTTAGGACCTGTTTGGAGTAGAGGCAAGTGAATGAAATGTTTAGAATGCATGTGTTTGAATTCTACTTATGTTTATATAGTTTTGATTTGAAAACTGTGTTTTTATTTGAATGATCTACTTAGTTGTTTAAAGCTTAATTTTTAGAAGATTTGTAGTGTTTAATTTCTACTAAACTTTGGACATGATTTTTGTTTAGATTAGTATGGAAAATTCTGGTTTTGTTAGGGACTTCTTCGTGTGAAATTTCACCTCAGAGTTTGCATCCTCTTATGAATAATTTCTTATTTTTCCATGTCAAATCTGTAAATGAAATTTGATAATTTAACTTAGTGTTGAATGGAAATTGTTGGGACATGAAATAATTTTATTTTTGATGTTAGAGAGTTGTTGGATGTGAAGGAGGGAAGAAAAGAATTCAAAAGGATTGGAAAAAAACAAAAAAAAAACAAAAGACCAACTGAATGCAAAAATGCATTCCCAGCGCCCATGCCAGAAAGCAGGTTCGCTAGAGCAAGGCCACTCTCTGGGAGGGTCTGCTCAAGCGGACCCATGCCCGCTCGAGTGGGCCCAGTCACTGCCCAATTAAAATTCTGGGCCTATTTTTACTGATTTTCTTGAATAGTTTGGGCCTGGTTGATGTCCTATTGATTGGTTGGACTTGTTTGCTGCCCTATTTGATTTGGATGGGCTGAATACTCTTTTTCTCACTAATGGATGTATCATCAAAACTAAAACTTGCTTGAAAGGGGGAATGAGAAAATTGAAAACACATTTGGTTATGAAAATTAAGGAAGAAACAAGGGGAGACTGTTATTGAAGTTCTATGGATATATTTTGAAACTACTAGAGTCCCAATGTTCATTCAAGGTTTCCAAATGCCGGACAACTTCGGAGGCATCAACCTTACGATTATAATCCGACACTTGGGCCTTGAATATTCATTGAAACGGACTTAGTAGGCCGTTCCAACATATAAATTATCTCATTCCAGAATTTTGTAATTCGTATATGTTTTCGTATAAACCAACCTTTCAGGTATACTTTGTGTGGTTTGTTTGCATAAAACCTTTGGTAAGCCTATGGTTTGTTTGTCTCAAATTCTCGATAAGACTACTCATTCATTTCGTCTTCGTGTGTATATTTATGAATTATGCAGAGTAGTTCTTTTATCAATTTGAATTATGTTTTATTCGGGTTTTGTTTCGTCGGCACCACTTAGCTTGGGTTACTTTGTCGAGCTGATCACCCGGCTTAAGATCCTCAAAACTTCGCCAACCTACAGCTTGGATACTTTGTGTGTGTGATATCCGTCCCGTGGCGGATCTTTGTATGCTACCCACCTTTGTTGGGCCATTATGTGAGACCCTTCCATTTTTATATGGTAACGGTCGATTGTGAGTGCTCTCATGACTTCGGTAATCGGAGAATCTAGCTAAATGTGGTTTGCCAATATTTTATTCGAATGTCAGTGAATTTTGAGTATGATTATTAATCATTTGTTTTCAAGATTTAACCTCATCATTATGTTCATCTATTTTCCAAATATATCATTTATAGTCTTTAAATCTGATTTGATATAAACTTGTGTACCTTATCTTTTGTTTGCTTGCTAGACCGTCGTATCTGATATTCACTTGTTTGATGCCAAATTTCGACCCCGTTGCCCATGAGGCAGAGCGAGCGGAGGAGGTGGTAGATCCTCCTGCTGGACGCGAGTGGCAGCCCGAGGATGTCCTTTAGACATCGGGTTGGGTTTTGAGATTCGAATCACATTTTGGGGGTTAAATATGATCATCTTTTGGGAACTTGATACTTTAGCCTTCGCTGGCTTTGTTTTATGGGAATTGTAAACTTTAACTTATCTTCAGTGTTTGTGAACTTAAATCTTTAACTTTGGGATTTGCTTATGAATGTTTCTCCTTCGACATGAGTCTTGTACGGGTTTATTATGTTTTGGATTTTTATTTATGTTTGCTACATGCTTTCCGCATATCACTTCTTTCATATGTGATTTATTGATATGGATCTTGTGAATCCTCACCAAGGAAACTTGTGGGAAAGTAGCGCGTGTCGGCGAAACTTTTTGGCTCGTCATGCCACGGCCCCGGATTAGGGACTTGTTTGGCTCGGTCTCGTACCGGAGGCGTGACATTAGGACTATGAGATTTGTTAAAAAATGGTAGGATGTTCTAAAAAAATTTAGAACTAGATAGTTTTCACTATATCATAAGAGAAAACCATTTTATCGTAGCCAGTTACTTTTTTTATGTCTTGGGCAGTTCTTACCATATGGCTTTGAATTTGAACCGATTTCCTTGAACATGTTTCCTTCTGCAATTGACTTCAACTACATCAATTCGACAGTATGTACAATTACCTAGATTTAATTCTTGTTCCTTATTTTATGAAAATGATTTGGTCATTTTGAGTGTTGCTGAAGTTGAACCAAAATCTACTGTTAATTCCTATGGATGATGCTCAAATCTCTATTATAGAAAAACATTAAGATGCTCCACATGCAAACATTAATGATCATGCAAATGAACTAATACCAAACAGTTTCTAATCAAAGTTTTTGTTTCATAGTTAAAAAAATATGATAAAAGGGTCATATTTCAGAAGTACCACATTTTGTGAGGCCCCACCCCTTGTGGACGCTCATTTTAATTTGAATATTATAATTATAGCCTATGTTAGCTAATTATACAACTTATCAGAGATTAGTAAGGGTAGAGTAGTATATTAGCCTATTTTCTAAGAGTTAGTGTCTTTTGTAGTTTATATGTTCTATAGGGTGTCTATTTTAATTGTTAGAGTTTGTTAGTTAGTTAGAGGCCATAACTAGTAAATAGAGTTAATAAGAGGGGATTCCACATAAGAATATTCCAACTCTTCTAAAAAGGACCTAACTACCCTTGTACTTATCTTCATTTCCCATTAAACTAAGAAGGACCTCTTTGGTCATTAGCCACCCAACTCAACCTATATAACTAAACCCTTCCCTCTTGTCGCGACCCCGGACCGGGTCCCACAAGCCTGATCCGGGATTGGGACGCTAATGAAGGATAATGGATAAGATGAATGATGATCCAATCCATGTCCCCACTAGGAATTAATTTAATCAAAACGTATACGAGTCCATTAGAGATGCGACTCGTACACGCGATTTCCCACAGGTGTCCGCGGTGAGGATATCACATCAACATGAATATTTCTTTTAATGTGCGGAAGCATGTAGCAAATCTAATTCATACATTCATGTCCAAGATAACAAGATTAACACATTTAATACCAGTATCAAAATGAGCAGTGATCAATGGCTAATTCCCAAAAGTAAGTTAAGGTTTATAACAAAATCATTTAGTTACATTTCCCCAAAATGAGAGGCCAACAAAGGCCAATATAACAAAGTATCTATACCCCAAAAGAATGGTTAATTTCTATCCCAAAATGTTACGTAGCTCGAGCACTCGAATGTCTAAACGACATCATCAGCGTGCAACTCAACTAGACGTTGCGGTTCTCCGACCGCCTCCTCATGCTCCTCCTCAGGAAAGCCAACAACGGGACCTGAGTACCAAAACAAGGGTCAAACACGACGGTTTGCAAATGGTGAAAAGATAAAACAACAGTTTAAATTACCTTGGAAAACTTTTCAACCTGTTAAAACAATAAATCTCATAAAACAGGATGATCATTTATTTGAACATAAATGCAATAGAAAACATGTAAGGTATCCAAGAAATACAAGAAACAACAAGATGGCAACCACACGAAGCTAAGTCCTTTATCACCGAAGTGACATGAGCATATCGGGATGTTGACCTCAGTCACCGAAGTGAGGAGATGCAACATAAATAATATATACATATATAATAAATACGGGACATGACCACTGTAGCAAACTGGGCATCGGGAACCACAGCAGCAATCTGCGGCATCGGGACAATACCACGGTAATAACCAGGTAGTGGGATCCAAACTGCAGCTGGCGGGACGGGAGGGGGATTTCCAAGTCGGTGGATCAGACCGGCAAAGTTATCCAAGCTTAGTGGTACCGACTCATAAGTCAAAAATCAAAAATCAAGACAAGTACGAAATACATATGAGGCGCTTATATAACGGGCAGGACAGGGTGCTCAAAGGCACAAATATCATTTCAAACGGGAAGTGCATATCGGGACTAGCGAAATGCTACAATACAGTTTCAAGGCTTTCGGGAATGATGAATCATAATTCATAATTTTCGGGACAAGTATCGGGATGCAAAACTAATCATGGTGAATAAGGGTCCCATATGTCAATTTCAATATAAATTGGTGTTCCTTGTATTTAGAGACATTCCAGGATCTTTATACACCTTAGGATTTTCTTAAGGTTTCAAATGAATCTTTGTGTGATGGTTTCTTTCTCAAACGGACTCCATACATATCTTTTAGTTGAACGGTCCCCATCATTCTCTAAAAGGGTGCACAAATGATTGGGACAAAATCCTCTTCATTTCTCTTCATTTCAGAATTTCTATACAATTTCGGTCAGCTGGTGGTTAGCCACCGATGGATTCAGCGGCTAGCCGCGCTAACCGCAAGGCTGACCGCGGATTTTTGGGAAGAAATCATGCTCTCTTGAAAAGTAACTGCGACAGCACGGTTAGCTGGCGGTTAGCCGCCAGTGGGTTCGGCAGTTAGCCGCTGGCTAACCGTGAGGCCGACCGCAGGTTCTGGGCAAAGATGTGCTCTCTGGAAAGCTGACCGCAATGGCTCGGTCATGTGGCGGTTAGCCGCCGGTCACCAGACGACTAGCCGACAGGTGACCGCTGGCTGGCCGTCAGGTGCGGAAATACCCCACTGTGTCCAGATTTTGAGCCCATTTCTCCTTCAAACCATTTCCCTTCATTCTCATTCATCTTCCTGCAATAAAATGAGCTAAAAATCCTCCTCCAAATCATCATTCAACACTTCTTCAATACTCATATAAGTATTCATCCAATCAACCCTTCTTCATCCCATTCAACCATAAGAGAGAGAGAGAGAGAGAGAGAGAGAGAGAGAAACCATAATCATAAGGGTTCATTTATTACAATCATAATTGCAATGTTTCAAGAGTTAAACAAGCTAACAAGACTCATAGATGAATTTATTTCAAAAGTCAATACAAGTCAATAAATATGAGTACAAATGACAAAACCAATCACATTCTTCTTAAAAACATCAAATGTTTAAACTTATCATTTCATCCACTTGCCTCAAGTCCAAAGCTAAGCAAAACAAGCTCCTAATCTCTCCTCCAAGCTCAAACCACAATCCCTACAAAAACCCCAAAAACAACCCTAAAATGGGTCAAACAAAGAAATAGGAAGAGAGAGCTCACAATAACGAAAATGGAGCTTCTCAAGGACTAGAAGAATACATATCTAGGAGATTAGGGAGAGAGCTTACTTGTAAGGTCCTCTAATAGGAAGTCTTAGCTCAAAACAAGTCTTGGAGATGGTGGTTTTCTTCACCAGTGATATCAATGGAAAGCTCTCAAGATGGTGAGGAAGATGGTGGAGTCCATTTCTCAATAGATGCAAGGTGGGTGGTGATGTGATGATGGAAAAGCAAGAAAGAGAAGAAGAAACCCTAGGCAAGAAAGTTGCTGGAAAAAGAGAAGGAAGAAAAGGTGGGTTCTTATATAGCATTTGCAAGTGGGCTCCACCACTTTGGAATTTTGAGAGGCTGAAATATTAATTTTCGGGATCTCGGATGAAAACGACGAAGAAGGAAGAAATGATCGTCGAAATTTCTAGTTTCCAAAAAGTATATATTTCGCAGGTTTCGGGAATATCAAATATTTGGTCCAGATTTAGTGTAAAAAGACTATGTTGCCCTCAATACAATGAAAGTCGGGTTTCGGGATTCGGGACGAAAACGGGATCAACATGAAAGTTGTAGAGATTGACGAGATTAATAAAACGGAATAAAAACACAAATCCAAGGAATCTCAACTAATCCCCCAGGTACACGCAAAGTCATAAAGAGGGACCCCCAAGGGCCCCACTAATCACAAAGGCACTCAAAATTCCCCAAAGCTATATCAAAGCTATTCTAAACTCAATCTGACCCAAAACACACTAAACACACTTAGCACTAACACGCAACTTAATCAACACTAATCGATGTCACTCGGGTCGGGGTCTTACACCTCTCAAACGTATGCTACCTCTCCTACTCTCATTTCCCTCTCATTTCTCTCATTTTCCCTCCAATTCCCTCATTTCCCTCCCTTTCACTCTCTAAGAAACCCTAGATCTAGAACCCTAGCAAGAGGAAGAAGGAGGATTACTACAAACTTCAGCTATCATCTCATCTAAGGAGTTCTTCTATCTTATAGATCTCATCTCTCTCTTCAATTCAAGGTATTCTTCATCTTCTAGTTCAATTCCATTAGAATTCTCTCTCTAGATTCTCTTTCTTATAGCAATTCTCTTATGGATTGGGTATTAGGAGCAGTAGATTGGATTGGTTTGAGTGTTGGAAGACCTTAGAGAGCTTGGATTTCTTCTCTTTTGTCAATTTCCTTTACAAATTCGGATTAAGGCAAGTGCAATATACCTATTTAGCATAGTTAGCATTTTTTCCCTTATTTAATTCTGTAATTTCAATTCAATTAATGTTTGAATACTAGGATCTATCTTTTGAGCTTGTTTTCATGGTTTTTGGCCATTGATGGATGAGTTTTCTCATTTGGAAGATTAATGGCCCAGTTTGATGATGGATGGTTGGGTATTGAAGTGCTTTTGTTGTTTTGTATGATTATTTGATGAATGGAGGTGATTGGAGAAGGTTTGGATGGAAATTAGATTGAAGAAGGGAAATTCCAGAAATCTGGATTTTGTTGCAGGCGTGTGTACCCAATCGACCGACCTGCAGTTCGGTCAACCGGCGACACTGGAAAGTGAGAAAATGCAAGTATCAGTTAAAATTCTTGAAGGGCTTATAGTCCAGTATACCAGGTCGACCAAACACTGTGATCGGTCGACCGGATACTCTGTGTTCAATGATTTTCCAGGTTTCAGTTTCTGAGGTTGTGATCTGTTGTGGGACCCATTTGTTAGATTGTATGGACTCAATCCATCAGATGATGTAATAAATGTTAGATTGTATGGACTCAATCTATCAGATGATGTAATAAATTGATTAATTTATTTATTTATCAATAATATCATGCTTTCTTTTCATGAGATAAATGGTGTTTTACTACTTAATGCACATGACCAATACATATGACATAATGGTTCATGAGATGAACTGCGTCCCATTAGTATATTAGATGTGATATATGTGCATGGATGAGATCCACACACGGGAGACATGTGTCACAAATCTTATACTTAAACATCTTCACAACCGGTGATGAGACTGGGCATCTCATCTGATAAGGTTGCAGCGCTTTGATCACTATAAGATAGTGTGATTTGTCTCGATTATCAGAATGTAAGATTCTGGATCACAATGCTGGTACATTGGATGTATTGAAGGACCATGAGTAGCACCTTATGGAATACCGTCTCGAGTTTAAAGTTTGCTCTCATAATTCCCTAGCAATAGGCTCTCAATCCTGAGACGTTGATGAACTCAAGTTTCTATCTATTCATTTGCTTTGAGTCACCAATGAGTGAGGCCAACTGTAGGACAACACCTCGGTGTCTTGGGTACGTGGTAGTAGGACTGTGGGAACATCCAATGGTCAAGATGGAATCTATCTACATTATCCCCTTGTGCCAATTAATGGATTTGTGATTAGTAAGCGCGCACCCATCTCGATTAAGAGTTAATTGGATGGTACTAATGATCACTGTGATTAATTGGGGCTCAAGGATAATAAGATGTGGATTTAAATTGGTGGGACAGTTTTAGTCCAATTGATCCATGGATATTGATAGAGGGGCCTACTTGTGGTAATCGGGAAGTTTAGGGTCTTCATTGTAATTTATTCCTAAGACTGTAGTACAATTGCATTTATATAGTGGTGTTATTTGCAATTAACTGTGGGCTCGGATTGCACATGAGATGTGAGGTCGCGGTGTCCCAGTTGGAGCCAGCTTTCTATGGAATCCCTAGTGGTCCCCACGCTAGCCCAAAGAAGTTATTCTATTACTTTGGTACTGAAGTTGTCATAAAGAGGAACGGTACTTTTGTATGTTCTAACAAGGTAACCAATGGACTTTATTTGTTAACTCCCACAATGTATAAGATACATGATATCAAAATAATTAATAGGCCATCATTAAAGAGGAAGTTACCTTCATCTAATCCAACAAAACTTTGTCACTTGAGGCTAGGTCATATAAACCTAAACATAATTGATAGGCTAGTTAAAGATGGTATCTTGCCTTCATTGGTGGTGAAACCAATGACTGTCTGCAAGTCCTGTTTGGAGGGCAAAATGACCAAAAGACCCTTTTCATCTAAGAGCAATAGGACAAAAGATTTATTGAAATTAGTGCATACTGATGTGTGTGGACCCATAAATTGTTGGAAGTAGGTGGGCGTCGTGGATTGGTTTTTAAAACTTTTAACCCACTTGACTCAGGGATCAAGTAGCCATATGACCATAAACCACATCCAGGATCCAATCACTCAATCTCATCAATCATGTACAACAATAAACTCTATCTAGAAGATAGAAACTAGCAACAATCAAGCAATCAAAGATCTATAACATACAAGGAAATAGATTATACCTTTGGAGCCCAGTAGTGATCTAATTGAGAAGAAGACAATTAGCTTCAATAAGAACTCTTCTTGTAGCAAATTAGGATCTCTAAGACCTTGATGTCTTCCACGCTATGACCCACTATCGGATCTCTTTTCTTAAGAAGTGTCAAACCCTAACCCAGGATTAACCATTAGTGTTTGCTTAGTGTGTGCTTAGTCTTGATTGGGTTTAGTTATCGTGGGTTAGAATGTAATTAGTTTTAGTTATGGTTTTTAGCTTTGGGGGAGTTCGAGAACGTTTAGTGTTTACTAGGCTCACTCAGGAAGGCCTGGGTGTACGTACAAGCGTGTGAAGATTGTGTTTGGTTTTGTGTTAATCGTGATTTTCATTTCATTTGATTTGTTTTATGATTATCTGCAACTTTCGTGTTTAGCCCATTTGTGTTTGAAGCCCAGAAACTCAAGTTTTGGCCAAAAGGGTAAAATAGCCTTTTCACACTCAAATCTGGACACAATTTTCGAGATCCCAAAATCATGTCGAAAATATACTTTTTGGAAACTAGATATCTCAAGGATCGTTTTATCCTTCTTCGTCGACTTCATTTGAGGCCCACAAGACCATGTTTTGACTCATGCAAGATGGGCACCAAGAGGGACCCACTTGTCTAGCACTTAAGCCCTTTTTCCCCTCTTTCTCCCTTCATTCCACAAAAATCCTGCAACTTTTCTTGACCTAGGGCTGAAAACACTCTTTTCCCCCTCTTCTTCTCTTCTTCAATGCTTGAGCTAGGAGTCTCCAAATGGAATTCTAGAACCATCATCTTCTTCCTCTCAAGACAAGCTTTCCATTGATACCATTTTCTTGAAGTTTCTTGTTGGAAGAGATCTCTATTTCCTCCTTCACTTCTTGTTTGGGCACCTCTAGGTAAGAGCTTTCAACCATCTCTTCAATAGAGTTCTTTCTACTTCCAAAGATCATGTTTTCCTAACTTGTAGCACTCATTATGAAATGGGTTGTTTGGTTACATTTTTTGGTGAGTTTTGAATGGATTTCATTGGATTTTTGGTAGTTCTTGGCTTGGCATTTGGTTTGGAGTGCTTGAAGAAGAATCTTGTTTCATTTGGCTAAGGCAAGTAAACTATTTAGGTTGTTTATGCATGTGGATTTATGGGTTTGTTATTTGGTATTAATGCCTTGCTTTATTAGGTTTTCTTATTGTGATCTTACTTTTGAGAATGCAAGCATGTCTACTATCTTTCCAAACTTTCAGATTTCATATCTTTTAATTAAATCTTGCTTTTGTTGAAGTTTGGATTTGTTTTGATAAGAAAGGGTTTCAAGGATTATGAAATGGGTTTCTAAGTTAATGACTTGTCTAAGTATGAAATATATACCCAATGTGAGCCTTGATAGCATGTACATTCATGTATTAATTTGCTAATTAGGATGGAAAGATTGTAGAAAAGAAAGGAAGGAAATGAAGGACCAGTGCACTGCAGAAATCAGAACTGGGTTCTGATTTCCGCAGTTCACGCGGTCGACCGGCCAAGGGGCGCGGTCGACCGGGGACACTGGGATTGGTCCCAGTTGGATGACCTGCTGCACTGCGGGAATGACTGTTCCCCCAGTTCACGCGGTCGACCGGCCACACAGAGTCAAGTTCTCTGGAACCTGACCAAAACACTGTTCATGGAATAAAAGTTACAACTCTGAGTCGACCCGGACTTGGCCGGTCGACCGGGCTCACAGTGTACGCGGTCGACCGGCCAAGGGCCAGGTCGACCGGGCACACTGGAATTTCCCCAGTTTCAGAAGATTTTGCCCAATTGCCTTTTTTTTTTAAAATATGAAAACTTGGCTATATTTAAGGACTTTAAGTAGACATTGTGTGAATGGAACTCCATGCTATGTACTAACTTCGGGGACACCAATCCTTGTATTTTAAACATAGAGTTCCAATCACCCAAGGGTCAATGAATAGCCTAAGCATGTACTTGATAAAATTATCGTGTTTTGAGCATTGATTTAAGATTGCAAGTCATATCGTGTACTCGCTTTGAAATCAAGTTTGCAAGCTCGTTCTAAGATGTGTTTCAAGTATTAAATGGGGATCACTTATAAGTTGTGAGCATATATATTATGTATTTTGCTAGTCGTGCCTTGTCTTGCCGTGACAAGTGATTTTCCCTACTATTTTCGATATGTTTGAATCGTGGTTTGCGTGTTTTGTGCATTCATGAACTCAAGTGAACACCACAGAGCTTGGACTGCCCTTTCAGTCTGATCCACTGTCTGGGGGTCCTTAAACATGTGAACTAACTGCAGATTAGTCGTGTATTTATTACACATCGTGCGTGTCCGGTTCCGCGGCCGGAATCCCGTATTTGTGGGAATCGTGTCGTGCTATATTATGTATATTCGTGCTTGTTGTGCGTGCTTACTCTTTTCATTATAAATGATAGAGAAAGGATGGGCTCTTTGTGGATTTACGAGTCATGACATATATGTTATGCATTCATGTTAGTTTGTCTTTGATTTAGAAAAGTGTTCGTAAGTAATTGTTTTACGTTCAGTAAAGTATTTCTTTATGTTCTCGATTAAACATTTTTTTACATGCTTTCACTTAAAATGATTTCTTGCCAAACCGTCGTGTTTGATGCTTGTATTTTGGTGACCAGGTGCAGGAGGCCATCCCTTTGAGGACGAGTGCCAGGAGGAGGCTGTTGAACCTACCCTAGTTCGTGAGTGGCAACCCGACGACGTCATCTAGACGTCGGGACGGGTCATGAGAATGGATGGATCACATTTTGGGTTTTATATTACTTTTGGAATTGTATTGGCCTATGTTGGCCTCTTATTTTGGGGAATTGTAATAACTTAATATACTTTGTCAACTTTGTAACTTGAAGTATTATGGGAATGCCTTGTTATGTCTTCATTCTGATATTTATGTCTCGATGTCATTATATTCATATTATGACATGTCATGATAAGATGTGATTTGCCACGCGCTTCCACATACTTGATCGTGTGAGTTGGTTGTCCCTTTTGTGTGTGATTTTTGGGAACCCTCACCGCAGGAACCTGTGGGAGATTAATCATCTTTAAAATAATCTTACACCACACCATTAAGCCGCGGCCTCGGTCCGGGGTCGCGACAAGAAGAATGGTGGGATCTTCAAGAGAAAACCAACTAGAAGCTCTTAAGGAACTACTAGAGAAACTAGAAGAGGAAAGAGAGATGGGCGAGCAACACCTTGCACTCTAGGGGTCTTGGTCGGCAATTCCAATGTAGGACGTCCAACCTCTAAACTCCCCTATTTATGGTTTTTCTAATCATCTTCTTTTCTAATTAAAATAGAAGTCTCACTTCCACAACAATTAGTAACTTTCTCTTCCTACTATTACCACTATTAGAAGTCTCACTTGAAATAGAAATAGTAACTTTCTAATTCCTTCCTTTTAGAATTCAATTAGGATTAGTAACTTTCTAAAATCTTGGGCTAGCGTGGGTACCAGTAGGGATTCCATAGAAAGCTGGCTCCAACTAGGACACCGCGACCCCACATCTCATGTACAACCCAAGCCTATAGTTAATTGCAAATAACACCACTATATAAATGCAATTGCACTCCAGTCTTAGAAATAAATTACAAAAAGGACCCTAAACTTCCCAATTACCACAAGTACGCCCCCTCCATCCTTATCTAAGGATCAATTGATCCTGTCCACCAATCTTAGATCCATATCTTATTACCCTTGAGCCCTAATTAATCACAGTGATCATCAGTACTATCCAATTAACTCTTAATTGACATGAGCACGCACTTACTACTGATAAATTCATTAATTGGCAAAAGGGGATGATATAGATAGATTCCATCTTAACCATTGAATGTTTCCACAGTCCTACTACCACTTACCCAAGACACCGAAGAGTTGACCTACAGTTGGCCTCACTCTTTGGTGACTCAAAGCAAATGAATAAACAGAAACTTGAGTTCATCAATGTCTCGGGATTAAGAGCCTATTCTAAGGGAATTATGAGAGTATACCTTAAAATAAAGACAGTATTCAATAAGGTGCTTCTCATGGTTCTTCAATACATCCAATGTATCAGCACCATGATCCAGAATCTTATATTCTGATGATCGAGACAAATCACACTAGTATCTCATAGTGATCAAAGTGTTGCAACCTTATCACATGAGATGCCCAGTCTCATCACTGGTTATAAAGATATTTAAGTATAAAATTTGTGACACATGTCTCCAGTATGTGGATCTCATCCAGATACATATATCACATCTAATATACTAATGGGACCCAGTTCATGTCACGAACCATCATGTCATATGTATTAGTTATGTGCATAAAGTAATAAAACATCATTCATCTCATGAAAGAAAAGCATAATTTATTCATAAATAAAGAAATTAATTAATTTATTACATCATATGATGGATTGAGACCGTACAAACTATCAATTCCCCCACTTGGGCTCAATGCCAGTTAGAGTTGCATCTCATGCCCATCCCGTCGACATGTTGCTCAAAGACTTTGGTAGTCAAAGGTTTAGTAAAGGGATCCACCAGATTGTCCGCAGAGGTTATCTAGGCGATAGCAATATCACATCTCTGCACATTCTCTCTGACCAAGTGATACTTCCTCTGTACGTACTTTTGGCTTTTATTGCTCCTGGGCTCCTTGGACTGAGCGACTGCCCCGCTGCTGTCACAGTAAGTTGTGAGCGGCTGTCGCGCCAAAGGTACCACTCCAAGTTCCATAGGAAATCTCTTGATCCATAATGCCTCCTTAGCTGCTTCACAAGCCGCTACATATTCAGCCTCCAAGGTAGAATCAGCGGTACATTCCTGTTTAATACTCGTCCAGTTGATAGCTCCGCCGCTAAGCATAAACACATAACCATAGGTGGATTTTCTGGAATCCTTATCTGAAATGAAGTTAGAATCTGTGAATCCAATAGGAATCAGCTCATTACTGCCATAAATCAACATGAAATCTCTAGTCCATCTCAAGTATTTGAGAATACATTTTACAGTAGTCCATTGGTCAGGTCCTAGGTTAGACTGATATCTGCTGACTAGGCCCACTGCATGACAGATATCTGGTCTAGTTAAGGTGAATTTCGCGCAAGTATACGGTTGTCTCAAGTAATATAGACTATGGAAGTCCGAATATCGTTCCCACGAGAATCATTACAAGGAAAATAATAATTATCAATGAAAAGGAGTATCCACTCAAATATAGCTAACAAATGCAAATGGAAATAACAAAAACAATGAAAACAAGAAACAAAATAATAACTAGGGAAATAAAAAATACAAACTAAAAGAAAATAAGAAACTAGATAACAAAGAGATGTTAGTAGAAATAGAACTAAAGTGAGAACATGGTTAGTAACAAGTTATTAACAAAGTTAATGACAAAAGAAAACTAACAAGGGTAATAACAAGAACAAATGAACAATGTTAGATATATCAAATGAGTAAGTGTGTGAAAACAACAAGTGAAAGATCAAGATAAAAAGAAAATAAAAACATCCATGGAAATGAGCTAATAACAAGTGAGTAAGATAGGGAATGAATGGATGGAGATGAAAATAAGTGTGCTAAAATAGTATAAAATCAAAGGGGGAATAAAAACAAACACATAAAAGGTAGGAATAAATAAGCTAATGGATATGATGGTGTGGATAGAGAAATGGAATGTGAGAATTAAAACAAGTGAATAAGTGTGTGAGAGTGTGAATAGAATCAAACTAAAGTAAGTAAAATAAACAACAATCAATACTAATGGATAGATTGAACCATCTAGAATCACTATACCAAAATCGCAACTCAGGGACGTTGAGAAGGAGCGGGTGGTAGCCGTTTCTAATTTGAAACGGATTCATTCTGTTTCATACAAATAAACTATTTCTATTATAAAAAAAAAATAGTAGGCCCTAGTTACTAAACCCATCCTCATTTTTTGTTCCCTCCCCAAAATATATTGTTCCCTCCATGTTCTTCCCTTGTTCCCTCCACTCTCATCTCATGTGGTTCCCAGAATCAACAACTCTGCCTTCCTCTGGAGCATCAGCTCGAAGAGGGGCACCAGAGACTTCAAGGCCAACCTTCAAGGCCAACCTCCAACAGCTAGTTCGGAAAGATTTACACCGGGCTAGAGGAGTGCGCCTACAAGCTCTCTGTCTTCAAGGCCAACCTCCAACGCGCACCATATTCTCCGCAGCGTCACGCGGTTTGCTGATATGACGGAGGAGTTTGAACGGAGCTACCGCTGCTCTGATCCTTCCAGTGAACAATCTCCCGACCGGAAGAAATCTAACGGAGGAGGAGTTGACGGTTTGAGGGTTTCTTTTTTCTCTATCTCTCTCTACAACGGATTATGATTTGGGGGTTTTATTCTTTTTCTATCCCCCTGTGCAACGGATTGAGGGTTTTTCTTCTTTTTTTAGGGTTATGAAGTAGGCCTTTTTTTTTGTGACTTATGATTTAGGATTTTTGTGACTTTTGATTTTTTTTATTTAGGATTTTTAGGGTTTTCTTTGCACTAGCCCATGAAGAAATTCCTAAAAATCCAGTTTTGATTTTTATCTCTATTTCAAAGCCTTATGGTCTTCTTATCTATATGTTTACGGATAGTGTGCAAGGGCTAGGAAGAGTATAACACAATTAGAAAAATCCTGTAGAATTTGACACTCTACAAGAACATAATGAATCATCTATCATGCATTGACAGAGATGGGTTTTCCAAATCAGAAAAAGGAAATTTTCAGAATATCCTAAGAAATAAACATCTGGAAAGATTAAGCACACAGAACTTTATTTCCTAGAGCATAGTTTATTATGTGAAATTTATTTCCATAGATCTAAGTGAGAACAAGAGTATAGGTTGTGTGACAAAAAGCCTAACATCTTTGTTCTTTATATCTCTATTAGGTAATCGAACTTCAACTTCTAAATCTTGCAAATTGCATGGTTGGCTAGGGATGTTTTTACCAATATACATCCAGTCATAATATTTCTTTTTCCATGACTTCATTCCATTGTGTGGCCCAACTTGAGCTCCAATATGTCATCCTGTGTGCTTTGAGCATGTTTGCTATTTTTCTATTGCTTACATTACATGGGAAAATGATTTTGATAAACAGGGCATATGATCAATAACCAAGGTTGAAGGTGAAGATATACAAAGATCATCATTATTTCTAACTTTTTACAGGAAATGGTACCCCATCCCCACCATGTCAAAATGAATATTCAACCTTTTAATAAAAGTTCCTTTCCTGTTGAAGCAGTGTGGTACTGAGAAGTGTGCCCCTGGGATTTGAACCCCATACGAAAATCTCAAATAACTCATTCATGGAAGAGGGACCATCACAACTCTCCGTTAAATCTTTAGCAATCTGCATTTTCTTGAATGTTTTCTTATGGTTAAGTGGGTTCTATTTCTCTACTCATTTTTTTGTGGGTTTTATTTCTCTACTCATCTTTTTCATTAACAACATAATCCAAGGAAGAGGAGAAAAGGGTTGTCTCTGTTTTGCATCCCAAGTAGTATCCATTGTTGTTTCCTTATAATTAAGTGCATGCTTGATTTTGCTTACTACTAAGGATACCTAAATTTATTTCTATGTCTGATAGAGAGTTTGTGCATGCTTGATTTTCCTTATGGCTGTCTCTTGTGTTTATGTCTTCTTTCTCTCATAGCTGAGGCTGAGCTTTTTTCCTTCCCCTATGTATGACTTCTTTCTTGCATAGCTGATTTCTTGTACACGTTGCATTGCTTGAATCTCGACCACTCAAAAAGAAGACAATGACAATTGTGTTTGTACAGAATATTAAAATTGAAAGTAAAGTGCTATGAAAATGCCTTTCAATGTCATACTAAATCATAGTTTATAATGGAGAGAGTGATAAAAGCTCCTTGCACAATACTGATTGTCCAAAACTTACTTGCACATAAATGGAACTTAACTTAGTTGATGGTGATGATGAGATGATGGCTAAAACTTATTTGCAAATTGTAAAATTAACTAATTTGTAATTTTTTTCTTCATGAGATTTCATCTAGGGTCCCCACATTTGATTAATCCAATCTCTTCATGCAGACAATGAATCCCCTTGAACTAGCATAAATTTTAATACTTGCATGGTTCCAAACATTAATCATAATTAGGTTTCATCACTAAAAGTTTGCGCGAAGTACAACTATTAAACTTTGAATACTGAAATACTTGCTCTCTCTATGTTCTTGGCCTCAATGTTGAATTTGAGCATGTGGTAGACTATAAAGCGACCCTGTCTTGGTTGAATTGATCATGAATAATTCTCACTTTGGAGCTGACTGATAATTGAGTTGATGTCACACTTACGTGGGGAGTGGTTTTGCTCCAAATGGACTATCTTGAAAGGAACCAAGATTCTGATTTGGGGATTTGAAGGTGATAGTTGTTGATGTGTTTCTCTATATGTTTGCTTTGATTCATATCACCAACTCATCGCCTTTGTCATTGATAAACTTTCATTTTTCATCCATTGGTTGTCTTTAATTTTGCAGATTGGTGAGGCTGTTGATGGGCCTGAACTTAAAGATAACATGAATTGCGTTGTTTCTAGATGGGGTTCAATATGATTATGGTGAACATACTTTTGCCGCATTTACTTACAACAAATTACTTCTCTTGTTTCTGATTATAAGTTTCTAGGGTTCTAATAATTCAAAATATTTGTTTCATAGTGTTTGATGTTGATATTGGAGATGGAATCCTTGGTCACAAGTTACTGTACAATAGAACAGGTTTATCTTTATTCTTTCAAATTGTGTATTATTGTTGAACTATTCAAGGATCTTATTAGCATTGATGTTCACTGTTTGGCTAGACTCTGTTAACTGGTTCTTTTTATTTGCAACGATAGAGTAGGTTAATCTTTGCTCTCCAAGATTGTGTATTATTGATGAACTATGCGATGATCTTATTAGCATTGAGGATTATTAACTTGTTTATTTTCTTGTTTTGCAAAGGTAGTTATCTCATGAGGTACATCAACACCTCATATATTGTCCACTCTGGAGATACCACTACGCCAAATTACAAGTAAGCATTTTGTTCTTATGAGTTTTATTATTCTGTTTATTAAGTACTTTTTATAAATTGTTCCAACCCATTTCTTGATTTTCTTTTGTACAAAAGGAGGATTCTTTGTAGATATTACTTATGTTGGAAAAGTAATTGGATGCAAAGCAAGCATTGAGATTTGAAATTGAACAATTATAAGAGAAGTTGCAAGTCTTATTCAAGGGCTTTTTCCACCCAAAACACCAGACTTGATAGACAACTTTGGAGAAGAATTAAGGCACAACAAATATGATGAGATTGTACCATTTTGGCTTTTTTTTTAGAAATAAGATTGATGAATGTTATTAGAAGGTTAAGAGTTAAATATAGTATGTATGGATTTTCAAATATTGCAAGTTGTACATTTGAGTTCAAGCTAGTATATATTGATTTCAATTTTAGATTTTGTGATTGTATGAATGTGTATTGACATGAATGTTAAAAGGTTAAATGTGCTATTTAAAAAAAAAAAATGAATTTAGTGGTAAAAGAAATTGTCGCTATATTTTTTTTAAATATTTTTTCATTTAGGGACGGTTCAAAACCGTTACAGGATTAAAAAAGAGGTTGGCTAGAGAACAGTTCAAATTGGTCAAAATTAGAGAATTGGAATGGTTTTAAAAAGTTCGGCACGGATTTAAACCGTTCCAGAATCCTCATGTTGAAACGGCTATAGACCGTTCTGATTTTTGGTATTTTGGAACGGTTTTAATCCATTCCAATGTTTTAGAGACACCCTTTTTCGGCGCGGTTCATAATCGTTCCAGAATGCATTAGAAACGGTCCAAATTCGTTCCTAATGGCAATTTTTGTTGTAGTGATCCACTAAGTGACACTAATCCAATACTAATGCTCTTCTCTTTTCCCAAACAAACACTCAAATCTAATGACAAATCAATGTATAGATTTGGAAAATATAACTTTAAAGCTCTAAGATAAAAATTAACAATCTAATAATAACTAAGACTTTATTCCCTTCATAAAAGAAAAGATTCGTAATGACTATTTATCAAAAGTAAATATAAACCATCAAAAGATATTAACTCCTAAGCATAATTTATCAAACCTAAGCATAGATAGTAAAAAGAATGCTAAGATAGAAAATAAGCATGGAAGGTAGCACATTGCAATGAAGAAAAATCTTTTCAAGCATGTTAAGCACATAAACAAAGAGAATTAAGAGCATAAGAAAAAGGAATAGTATTAACTTAGCCTCATCTAGAATATCGAATCAAAGTGATTAGCCACCAATTGGAGAAGACAAAGCTTTCATTACAAACTTCAATTTTTACAAAGCTTTCCTCACTCTCTCTACAATTGCTCTCAATTACATAAATAGCTTAAGTAAAGAGGAGGAGGCTCTCCTTGTTTGTGTCTTTAATGCCTAGAGCTCCCTACCTTATATAGAAATATTTGCCTTGCTCTCTTTTGGTTTCTTTCCAATGTGGGACTTCACAAGAATGGAAATATAAACATATGAATGTAATTTCCGTGTTAGAAAATAGTCCCCAGACTGATGTGTAATTTTAACCCTCGAAACGTCCGAATTGGGAGAAATGTTGTGAAATATGATTTGTAGATCTTAGAACAAGCTTTCCAATGCTTCTAAGATCACCTCAATCGAACTCCGAGTAAAAAGATATGGTCAAAATACCAACTCAGGTCTTTTATTTTTCTTCTTATTGTTGGCCTATCTTTGTCATCTTTATCCAATTGTCTTCCAAACTAATCATTACTCTCTTTGACTCTTGAATCTCAACTTTAATCTTCAAATTAATCTTCAATTAACACCTACAAAGAGAAATTAACATAATTGAGAGTATTTTTTAACATATTTTGTATGAAAGCCATTGGAACTCATATAAATGCATACAAATGGCCATCTATAATGGAAAGATTTGAGCAAAGCATGATGGGGAGGAAATTTATGATTTTTAAGTTCTTTTATCTTTGAAAACTCATAAAATAATGCTATGAAAGTATATCTTTTGTGAACTCATCACACGCCCAAACCTACATTCTGCTAGTCCCGAGCAAAATAAAAGAAAACTAACTATATGCAGAAAATGATAAAAATAAAAATCCTAACTCACTTTCGCAGAAATCGCGGCTGCACTTAGCTCGTGCAATGTAAGACTCCGACCCGAGTGACCTCGATTAGTGTTGATTAAGTTGTGTGTTAGCTCTATGTGTGTTTAGTGTATTTTGGTTTAGTTTGGGTTTAGAATAGCTTTGTTATGGCTTTGGGGAAGTTTGAGTGCCTTTGTGACTAGTAGGACCCTTTGGGTGTTCCTTTTATGACTTTGCGTGTACTTGTAGGATTATTCGAGGTTCTTTGGATTTGTGTTTTTATCCCGTTTTACTAATCTCGTCGATCTCTACAAATTTCGCATCGATCCCGTCCCCGTCTCAAATCCCGAAACCCGACTTCCATTGCATTAAGGGCAAAACAGTCTTTTTACACTAAATCTGGACCCCAAATATTTGATATTCCCGAAACCCGTGAAATATATACTTTTTGAAAACTAGAAATTTCGACGATCATTTCTTCCTTCTTCGTCGATTGCATCCGAAGTACCGAAAACCATGATTTTGACCCCACAATGTTTCCTAGTGGTGGAGCCCACTTGCAATTTCTATATAAGCACCCATCTCTTCTTCATTTCTCCTTTTCCAGGACAACTCTCTTTATCCTAGAGTTTTTCCTTGTTGTTGTTCTTCTTCTTGCTTCCCACCACTACTCACCACCAAACCTTGCACAAATTGAAGAATGGTTGCCACCGTTCTCTTCCTCTCCTTCAAGGCTCTCCATTGACACCATTTTTGAAGAATATCTCCATTTTTTAAAATCCCCTTTGAGCTAGCTCTCTCCATTTGGAGACTCTACAAGTAAGCTCTCTTCCTAATCTCTTAGATATGTAATCTTCTTGTCCTTGAGGAGCTCCATTTCCATTATTGGAAGCTCTTTCTTTTTATTTCATTGTTTGACCATTTTAGGGTGTGTTTTGAGGGTTTTTGTAGAGATTGTGGTTTTGAGCTTGGAGAGGTGATTAGAAGCTTGATTTGTTGTTTAGAGACCTTGAGGCAAGTGGTTGATTTGGTATTATAAGCTTTTGAATAGTTTTCATGAAATGCATTGATGGATTCTCTATTTCTTTTGTGCCTTCATTGATTTACATGCTTTTGAAATAAATGCTCATGAATGAGCTAGTTGATGTATTAACTCTTGAAAGCTTTGTCTTTATGATCTTTCTTTTGTTGTTTTCTTTGCTTTAAATGAATCCTTATAATTTATTGGCTTTCTTTTTTCTTGGTGATTTAATGTGGTGAATGAGAAGGAGATATTGGTTGAATGTGTTAGATTGTATGGACTCAATCCATCATATGATGTAATAAACTGATTAATTTCTTTATTTATCAATAATATCATGCTTTCCTTTCATGAGATGAATGGTGTTTTACTACTTAATGCACATGACCAATACAAATGACATAAATGGTTCATGAGATGAACCAGGTCCCATTAGTATATTAGATGTGATATATGTGTATGGATGAGATCCACACACAGGAGACATTTGTCACAAATCTTATACTTAAATATCTTCACAACCAGTGATGAGACTGGGCATCTCATCTGATAAGGTTGCAGCGCTTTGATCACTATAAGATAGTGTGATTTGTCTCGATCATCAGAATGTAAGATTCTGGATCACGGTGCTGGTACATTGGATGTATTGAAGGACCATGAGAAGCACCTTATGGAATACTGTCTCGAGTTTAAGGTTTGCTCTCATAATTTCCTAACAATAGGCTCTCAATCCTGAGACATTGATGAACTCAAGTTTCTATCTATTCATTTGCTTTGAGTCACCAATGAGTGAGGCCAACTGTAGGTCAACACCTCGGTGTCTTGGGTATGTGGTAGTAGGACTGTGGGAACATCCAATGGTCAAGATGGAATCTATCTATATTATCCCCTTGTGCCAATTAATGGATTTATCATTAGTAAGTGCGCACCCATCTCAATTAAGAGTTAATTGGATGGTACTGATGATCATTGTGATTAATTGGGGCTCAAGGATAATAAGATGTGGATTTAAATTGGTGGGACATTATTAGTCCAGTTAATCCATAGATATTGATAGAGGGGCTTAATTGTGGTAATCGGGAAGTTTAGGGTCTTCATTGTAATTTATTCCTAAGACTGGAGTGCAATTGCATTTATATAGTGGTGTTATTTGCAATTAACTGTGGGCCCGAATTACACATGAGATGTGGAGTCACGTGTCCCAGTTGGAGTCAGCTTTCTATGGAATCCCTAGTGGTCCCCACGCTAGCCCAAGTTATTGGATAGATACTAATCCTACTAGAACTCTAAGATGAAGGAATTAGGAAGTTACTATTTCTATTTGAAGTGGGACTTCTAATAGTAGTAATAGTAAGGTTATTATTTTGTGTAGAAGTAAGACTTCTATTTCAATTAGTAAAAGAGAAGGAGGTTGCTTAATGCTATAAAAGGAGAAACAAAGGGCTGGGATTTCTATCCTTGGAATTCATGCCCAAAACCCCTTTGTGCAAGAGTTGCACATACTTCTCTTCTCCTTCTAGTTCTCTTCTAGTTTCCTTTAGAGCTTCTAGTTGTTTTCTTTAGGAGATCCCACCCATCTCCTTTAGAGAAGAGATCTGATACAGGCCATAGCGTGGAAGGCTAAGAGGTCTTGGAGATCTAAAGTTGTTTTCTTCTCCATCAAAGTACAACCGGACAGCAAAGGTATAATCTGCTTCTCTAATCTTTTGTAGATTATTTTGCATGGTGCTGCTTGTAATATTGCTGTATATGGTATATGAGTATGAGGGATTGCATCCTGGATATGGTTGATGGCCTTATGGACGTTTGATCCCTGAGTCAAGAGGGTCAAAAGTTTTGAAATCACATCCACGAGGCCCACCTATTTCCAACAGAATGTTCATGGGATTTGATGGTGTTTTGAAGGTTGTAAAAAGTAAGAGTTGGCCTTCTCATTTTGATGAGGGAATGGGACTCAAAGGAGTTGTATAAAGGAGAGAAATAGAAAAGAGCAGAATTGTCCCGGAACCCATTTCTGGGTAGTTCGCTCGAGCGAACCTGGTGGTCGCTAGAGCGAAGTGTCCAAAACAAACTTCAAACCATTCCAATAGACAGTTCGCTCGAGCGAACCCCTTATTTGCTCGAGCGAACATTCCCAGGATCATATCAGGCTCCTCACAGAACCTCATTAGTTCGAGCGAACTAATTGTTCGCTTCAGCCAACAGGTTCGCTCGCGCAAACCCGTTATCCGTTCGAGCGAACTCTCACAGAATTCTATCAGGTCTCTCACAGAACCTTGTTAGTTCGAGCGAACTATTGGTTCGCTTGAGCCAACATGTTAGCTCGAGCGAACCCGTTATCCGCTCAAGCGAACCTCCCAGAAAACCATTCCAGAGATCTCATCGCTCGAGCGAACTTCCTGTCCGCTCGAGCAATCAGCATTGTTCACCTGGGACGAATCTGTGAGCAAAAATGAAATGTTTATTTGATTAAGAGGTGTTTGTTGGGAACCCTATTGTGATGGGAAAACTTGTAACCATTTTGTATCACCCATTTGAAAAGAGAAATCAAATCACAAGTTTTCATTTAAGTTTTGAAAATCATAAGGTGTATAAAGAGCCCGGAATGTCTCCAAACTCAAGGAGTGCCAATTTTTATTGTATATGACATACGGGACATTTATTCACTTTGATCGAATTTCAAATCCTAATATTTGTCCCGAACCTCTTGAATTATGATTTACCATTCCCGAAAATACTGAATTTGCAACTGTAGCATTTTTGCTAATCCAGATATGCACTTCCCGTTTAAAATGAGATTTATGCCTTTGAGCACCCTGTCCCGCTCGTTTATATAAGTGCATCATACGAATTTTGTACATGTCTCGATTTATGATATTTGACCTATAAGTCGGCACCACTAAGCTTGGATAACTTTGCTGGTCTGATCCACCAACTTGGAGATCCCCCTCCCGTCCCGCCAGCTGCAGTTTGGATCCCGCTACCTGGTTATTACCGTGGTATTGTCCCGATACCGCAGATTGCTACTGTGGTTCCCGATGCTCGGTTCGTTACCATGGCCATGTCCCGTATTTATTATATATATGTATATGTTACTCATGTTGTATCTCCTCACTTCGGTGACTGAGGTCAACATCCCGATATGCTCATGTCACTTTGGTGATAGAGGACTTAGCTTCGTATGGTTGCCATCTTGCTGTTTCTCGTTTTCCTTGGATACCTTACTTGTTTTATATTGCATGTGTATTTTGAAATTATTGTTCTAATAGGTTCAAATGTTTTCCAAGGTAAATTCTATATTGTCATATCCTTTCACCCATTTGTCAAACCGTCGTGTTTGACCCTTGTTTTGATACTCAAGTCCCATTGTCGGTTATCCCGAGGAGGAGCACGAAGAGGCGATCGGAGAACCGCAACGTTTAGTCGAGTGGCACACTGATGATGTTGTTTAGACATTCGGGTGTTTGAGCTACGTAACATTTCGGGATATGAAATTAACCTTTCTTTTGGGAACTTGATATTTTGTTATATTGGCCTTTGTTGGCCTCTGTTTTTGGGGAGTTGTAATTTAAATAATCTTGTTATAAACCTTAACCTACTTTTGGGAATTAGCTAATGACCATTGCTCATTTTGATACTGGTTTTATATATGTTGTAATATTGATATCTTGGAAATAAATGTATGAATTAGATTTGTTACACGCTCCCGCACTTAAAAGAAATATTCATGTTGATGTGATATCATCACCGCAGACACCTGTGGGAAATCGCGTGTATGAGTGGCATCATTGATGGACTCGTATACATTTTGATTTAAATTAATTCATAGTGTTGACATGGATTGTACCATTCATTCATTATCCAACGCCCTTTCCTCCTTAGTCCCGATCCTGGATAGGAGGCCTGCCCACGCTTGGGGGCCCGGTCCGGGGTCGCGACAGACTAGTATCAGAGCGAGACGTGTTTTAGGCAATTAAAAGAAACTAGAAATCTTAAGGACGTGGCGAGGATTCGTTAGACTCTTCGTTAGTTAGTATCGTGTGAGTAATGTGTAAACCCTTTATCTATTATCATGTGCTAACAAATTGTTTTGCAGCATAATGCCACCTCGTAAGCAACCGATAAGCGACAATCCCACAGCTAGTAACAGTGAGCACACAGGACCAGTCCAAGAAGATATACCCGACAATACCATGCAGAATCAATTCCAACAGATGATGCAAGCTATGCTGGACCAACAGCGTCAGGCTAATGAGAACCAAGCCAGATTGCAAGAACAGATGTTGAAAAAGGATGAAGACCATGCTAGGGAGTTGGTAGGTATGTAGAGGCAATTGTTGGAGGTCTTACAGAGAAGGCCTGAGCCAATACAAGCCCAACCAACCATTGTTATTAACCAAAGAGAGCATGACCTGAATGCACTCTTCAAGAAGTTCAAAAAGAGAGGCCCTAAAGAATTTCTTGGATCAGTGGACCCACTAGCTACAGATGATTGGCCAGATCACACAGAGAACATCTTTGAGATCTTCCAGTGCACCAGAGGGCAACGGGTCAAACTAGCAACATCTCTCTTCACCGGATTCAACAAACATTTGGTGGAAGACAGTTAGAGAGGAGTACAGACACATAGCAGATGCAGTGGCATGGGCTAGTTTCAAGAGACAATTTGGGGACAAGTATGTGCCCACACACATCAAGAGGCAGAAGGCAGTGGAATTCTAGTAGCTTGTCCAAGGCAATATGTCAGTCCTCAAATATCTTACTAAGTTCGAGAGATTGTCCAGATATGCTCTTGAGCTAGTGGATATGGTTGAGAAGAATATAGCTAAGTTCCTTGAATGACTGAATCCCATCATTGAGAAAGATGCTACTAGGGTTGTACCACCTACAACCTTCGAAGATGCAGTAAAGCGGGCTTACAAGTTTGAGAATTTCCACCACAAGATCCGCAATGACATGGTGACCAAAGTCCCTTGGGGGGTCACTACCCCGAAGGACCTCTCCTTCTCCTCCTCTATGGCTTAGATGTGGCTTTTCAGCCTGTCTACTCGGCTTTTTATTTGACATATGACCTCCTCTTGGTCTTTGTCCTCTAAAAATCTGAGGTTTAAGCTGAGCCAAGTGAATCAAAAGCAACCTCTGTTCTCATCCGAAGGATGATGGCGAAGTCCACACATGGCTTGCGATCGTCAATTTGAACGAGTCCCCACAATCTCCTGAGAAGTTATATCCCATTTTCTTGCTTTTTATTGTATTTTGTATTTTTCTTGAAGAGACATAAAAGAAATCACAACTCTTGTCTTTCATTATTGATAAGAATTGTAAACCGCCTTTCACGGCAAAAATCACCTTTCATGGCAAAAAAACTACATTTTACGGCAAACATCACCTTTCACAGCAGACAAATCATGTCTCTTTTCTTAAATACAAGTGCAATGGAAAACTAGAAAAAATTGATTTCCTTTTCTACTTACGAAGGTGGATCTCTGGACCACCACTTGTCAATTCCAAGTATAGTAGAAAATATGGCATACCCGTACAAAAAGTATTGATGCTCGCATTCCGACACCAGTCGCGGAAGGGTTGGACCCCACGGACTCTCACGTCCGCTGACCTCGGTAGCGCCACGCGCCGAAAAGCAAGTCCATCAGGAGCCTTGGTCGCCAGTGGATTTTTCATGCCGATTGTTATTGGATGCTAATGCAATTTCAGACATTGATTGCTACCGATGAGCCGGTACCATTTGTCATGTCTATTTCTCGATCGGTCGGGCAGAAAGTGTGATTTCTTGGTTGGCCGGTTGGCGATTTCAAAGTATCCGATGAGGAACCCATGATTTCAACGGTGAATCCGTGATGTTATCGAAGATCAACGTTTCAAACCCCGAAATCAAATTTTTGGAAAATTATAGGAGCTAAATAGCTCGGAATGAGAAAAAGAACCCAAAATTAGGAGTTTGGCAGAAATCCGACCGGCGACCGTGCACCTATGGTCGTTGGCGACCGTGGGCCCACTTGGTCCCGGTTTCGGCTCTTTTCTGGTTTTTTTTCAGTCTTTCTTCTTTGGCATATTTTTCTTAGTATTTTTGTACAATTTTTTGCATGATTTCCTTACAGAAAACTTTACGTGAAGCCATGAAAAATGGAGAGCAAAGTTTCTGATTTTCCAGAAAAGCCGAAGACTTTGTCGCCCAAGGGTGTCGATTTGCCATCAGAAGCCAAAACTGGGTCAAATGACGTCGGAATGGCCTGAAATTTGGAGTGAAGCTTCATGGGCAATAAATAAGACCAACCACGGGCTTGTTTTGGGCTTTGAAGCCACGTGGGGTCCTATCACCATTAGACTTGATTTTGTCGAGAGGAGGACGTCGCACCTTGATGTACGGTCAAACGATGTCTGATTGACCTGGAATTTGACATAGAGCCTCTTAGAAGTATTTTAAGATCATCCACAGGCTCTTATTGAAGATTTAATGTCTCCGATGCTGTTGTCGCTGGGAGGTTTGTTGCATGGAGAATGCGGCACTTTGCATCGCAGTATCCAAGGCATACCACCAAAAGGATATGTGCAATCCTGATAAACTCAATATAGACCTAACCATATCAAAAAGAGTCCGACTTCTTATGTCTACTAGTCCATTCTATGGAGGCATTTACGGAGCAAACAACTGGGATAGAATCCCATTTTCTGATAAGTATCCCATGAAATCAGCAGAGTGATATTCCCCTCCTTGATCTAATCAAAGAGACTTGATACTCTTACCTAATTGGTTTTTCGATTCTGCTAGAAACTCTTTGAAATTTTCAAGAGCCTCGGACTTGCGGTGTATCAGGTATATGTATCCATACCTTGAGTAATCATCTGTGAAAGTGATGAAGTACTCATAACCACCTTTCGCTCTAACATTCATGGGTCCACACACATTAGTATGCACTAATTGCAATAAATTTTTGGCCTTATCGCCCTTGGAAGAAATGATCTTTTCATCATTTTACCTTCCAAACAGAACTCGCAGACAAGCATTGGTTCCACCACCAATGAAGGCAAGATACCATCTTTTGCTAGCCTATCAATCCTATCAAGGTTAATATGACCTAGCCTCAGGTGCCAAAGTTTCGTTTGATTAGAAGAATGTGACTTCCTTTTTAATGATGGCCTATCTATCCTATTAATTACTCGGTGTCATGTATGTCATACATTGTGGGAGTTAACAAATATAAGTCATTAATTACCTTGCCAGAATACACAAAGGAACCATTCTTCTTTATGGCCACTTCAATATTAAAGTTAACAGAATAACCATTATTCACTAAAATTGAAAATAAGATTAAATTCCGCCTTAAAGACGATACATATAAAATGTATGAAAAAGTCAACTTCAAATTTAAAAAACATAAAGTAACTTCTCCCACTGACACCGCCTCTGCCTTAGCATCCGATCTCAGGTTGACAATGATCTGGCCGTCACTAAGCCTCCTGATTTTCCAGAACCCCTGCAACAAATTACAGATGTGATTAGTTGCACCGGAGTCAACACACCAAGATTCTGAAGTACCAGTTGCAAAACTAAGTTCAGAAACAAGTGACTCAATCATACCTGTGGTCTTCTTCTTTGACAAAAAATCAGGATAATTTTGTTTCCAGTGTCCTTTCTACCACAATGGAAACACTTTCCCTTGTGCTTAGCACCCATGCCCTTGTTACCCCTAGCTACACCATTATTAGGACCAGATCTACTTTTTGGCCTTTGTGGGCCGATTTCTTTTTGCCCTTCCAACCCTTGCCTTTCGATTTAGACCTTGCATATGACATTTTTGTCATATTAGCACTTGCTTGCTTCTTATTTATATCCTCCTCTACCACTAGCTAGCTAGAAAGCTCAACCAAAATTAAACTCATCTTATTCATATTGTAATTCAACTTGAAATTGTTGAATGGGTCCAGCGGCGACTCAAAGATAATATCAACCTGAGATTTTGCATAGTCTCAACACCCAGGACCTCTAACTCATTCAAGGAATCTATCATTTTCAAAACATGATCCTGAACTAGGGTCCCTTCTGCCATATTAGTGCTCATCATTGTTTTCATGGCTCCCTATCTATCAGGCTTGCCTTGGTCCCCAACCATCTCCTTTAAGTTATGAATTATCTCATATGTAGTTTTAAAGGATTCATGTTGGTGTTACAAAACACTAGACATAGACGCCATCATGTAACATATGACCATCTTGTCATCTTTCAATCATTTGGTATAAAGGTCCTTTTCATAATGTGATGTATCTGGCTTAGGTTCCTTACGGCATGATGTGGCAAGGACATATTTATATCCTGCAACTGTCAAAACAATATCCAGGTTTCTCTTCCAGTCCACATGGTTGGATCCTACCAACTTATTTTGGTTCTGGATGGTCGCTAGGAGGTTGAAGGTAGATGAATTCATGCTTGAAAAAATTATTACACACAACCATACATGCAATAAATAAAATTAAATGACATTAGGGTTTAGCATTCTACCAAATTTCTTGTGGGTTCTCTAACCACTAAAATTTAGAATGCATTGGAATCCTAATCCCTTAGGACACGTCTTCTTGGGGAGTGCAAATACCCATCAAATTGGTGCGGATCAATATCAGTCTAATATGGGTGTAAGACTAACAATCCATGATCCTTAATCACTCATTATCATCTAGGCATCTGATACCAAATAATGTGATTCCCAATTAAACTTTGGTTTCTAAAAAACATGAGGCAAATTCTTGGGGATACTACATCATTATTTTAGTTAAGTGTAACCCACCGACTAGCATCGCATGACAACCGTTGCCAGTAACGCCTCCTTGGGGAGTACACCCAACCCCGTCTCACCAATGCTATCCTAAAAAGATCCATATCTAGTAACCAGAAAAAGCAAGTGCCCTCCGTAAGGAACGACCATTCTCATAGGGCGCGAGGTACTTACTTGCCTTACAATTGACCTACGGTGGAAAATCATGGGGATTTCTCAATTTAAATGCCCTGTCCCCACTTAATATTTTAGAATTGAGGATTTTTCTTATTAGTGTAAAAGGGCCCACACAATAAAACATCAAATCATCTCATGATATGACCAACGATTGGATCCAAGTCAAATTTAATATTATGACAATTCTGGTCAACAAGATTAGTATAACCAGTGGGCCCATCTCATGGGACCACTAACACTAATTCCTTAATTTTCCTTAACTAAATTTTTTTCCAAAACATTAAACTGATTCGACCAATTATAGAAACTGCTCTATTCGGATCGGATTTTGGAAAAAGCACATAACATGTCATATAAAGCAAACAAACATGCATAAATAGACAATCTAAATAAAAAAAAGTCCTCTCCTCCATGTGGCCCATGCATGAAAGATGACTTTGACTTCTTAGACTTCTGGACGCTTTGGGATTCGTTAAACTCCTTATGTATCTCCAAACTCTTTGGTCATGACCAAACTCTTTAATTATCACCAAATTCTTTGGTTAAGAGTCTATCATCACTGTTCATCTTGTCTTTGAAGCCGTCGGAATTTACAAAGTAACAAAACTGAAAATTAAATAAATTCCCATGTCTCAAAATTGAGACTTACAATACAATCTATTAATGGAAAAACAATGGGCTTCAGGAAAACCACCATGCCTTGTCATTTCGCAGGAAACGAAGGAAACTATGATGCCCTTTACAAACTGCCCAATTAAACCAATAACAAAAGAATGGAAAGAAAACTTATGGGGCCACATGGAGAGGATGAAAACCTGCAAGTTTAGTATTTCATACAACCAACAGAACCCGAAAAACCAAGATTACCAATTTGAGAAAAGAAGGAACAAGTTTTCCAGTAAATACCATGAACCATCCCATGATCCGCACCTGCTGGCCATGTGTTCGCGGTCAGCCGGCTATGAGTGCCCGATAGACTACGCACGGGGGCTGGTCGACCACGCACTCTTGGCAGCACTAGAAAAACTCTAAATCGCCCAAAATTCGCCATTAATGGTTTCCTCCATCCTTATCAGAAAAAACCCCTTTTGTAGTAATAAAAACCAAGATCTACTTCCAGAAGAAATAAATCTACAAAAATTGATTTGATACAACCCTAGATTTACCCACTCTACATCTCATGTAGAGATTAGATCAAGAAAACCTGATCTAACACAATAAGAAGAAAGTGATCGCTCTAATAGTTGGAAGTAGGTGGGCCTTCTAGATTGGTTTTCAAAACTTTTGACCTGCTTAAAGCAGGGATGAAACTCCCGAAAGGCCAAGAACCCAATCCCAATATCTAAAACCCTCATCTCATACATTAAGATCAAAGATCTATCAGAGAAGAAAGATCAAAATAAGCAAGCAAAAACAAGAATATCTACTAAAAGAACAACTTGTAGATCTATACCAAAGGAGCTTGGTTGTGGTCAAATCGAGAACTTGATTTCATGATTTTCCACGAAACTCTTTCGCAAATTTGGTCTCCTTAACCTTATGTTCTTCTACGCTATGTCCCTCTTGATGAGAACTTCTTAAAGAGAATGGTGGGATCTCAATAGAGAAGAAAACCTTAAGCACTCAAGAAGGAAACCAGAGGAGAGAAGAGAAGGAGAGAGAAGGGAAGGGCTTGGACGTCCACCTTAGGTGTGTAATGAGCATTGGATGTCCAAGCCTAGCCTCCAATATATATAGGTTTGGTAAACCTCCTCTCTGACTATAATTAGAAGTCTCACTTTTATTTATATTATGTGTCCTACTCCTCCTTTCCTTAGGAGTTTCAATTGGAATATAATTTTCTCTTCTTAGGGCTATCATGAGGATCATTAGGGATTCCTTAGAATCTGGCTCCAACTGAAATATCTAGACCCCACATCTCATGTGAACTCTGGACCCATAGTTAATTGCAAATAACTCCACTAAATAAATGCAATTGCGCTCTAGTCTTAAGAATATTTACAAGAAAATCCTAAACTTCTCAATTATTGCAAGCAAGCCCCTCTATCAATTATAGACATGGATCTATTGGAATTGAATTGTCCAACCAAATTGAATCCACCTTGTATTATCCTTGTGACCCAATTAATCACACTAATAATTAGTACCATCATATTAACTCTTAATCAAGACGAGTGCGCACTTACTAATGATAAATCTCATTAATTGGCACAAGGGGATTACTCACTTAAATGATGGATTCCATCTTGAAAAATATATATTCCCTCAATTCCACCACCATCTACCCTAGATACCGAGGTATTGACCTACAGTTGATCTCACTCATTGGCAACTCAAAGTAAATGTATAGCAAAAACTTGAGTCCATTAATCTCTCGGAATTAAGAGCATATTGCTTGGGAATTATGAGAGCATTCCTTAATCAAAAATAGCTTTTGCATAAGGTGTTACTCATGGTTCTTCAGTACATCAAATGTACTAGTACAATAATCCATAGTCTTACAAGTTGAGACAAACCACACTATCTCATAATGACTGTAGTGCTACAACCTTTTCAGATGAAATGCACAGTCTCATCACTAGTTGTGAAAACACTTTAAGTATAAGAGTTGTGATCCATATCTCCTGCATGTGAATCTCTTCCACACACATGGATCACATTTAATATACTTATGAGCTCCGGTTCATCTCATTAACCATCATGTCATTATGTATTAGTTATGTACAATCATAGAACAAAACCCCATTCATCTCATGAATGAAGCATTAAATAATTAATCAATTTATTTACATCATCCACTAAATTGAGTGTAACGCCCTAGAGTCCCACATCGACTATAGAGAGAAAAGTGATTGAGATTATATGTAGAGCTTGCACCCTTAGCTTGCATGAGGCCTTTTGGTGGGTTGAGGCCTACCAAAAATAAAACCGTGAGGCCCATAGGCCAAAGCAGACAATATTATGCATGTGTGTAGGGTGGGGTGTTACAAATGGTATTAAAGCCGACTCTCAACTACTTCGAATGAGGGTCCATGCCGTGGTTTGGTGCAAGTAGGCTGGTCCAAGGATTGACAGGCTACTGCACTGGGACGTGTAGCTTTAAAGGGGGGGGGTTGGATTGTGACGCTTTAGAGTCCCATATCGACTATAGAGAGGAAAATAATTGAGATTATATGTAGAGCTTACCCCCTTAGCTTGCATGAGACATTCTGGTGGGTTGAGGCTTACCAAAAACAAAACCGTGAGGCCCGTGGGCCAAAGCGGACAATATCATGCATGCGTGTAGGGTGGGGCGTTACATTGAGGACATATAATCTAACAACTATAACATCAAAGAGAAGATTACAAACCTATAAAAGGTCTAAACAATAAGAAATCCACAGGTGGAGGGGTTGCAAGCTCAGATTTGTGCAAAAATGGAGTTTAGAGGTGGAGGAGAAGGAGAGGAACGTGATGGTAGGTTCTGTTTGGCAGATGGGGGCATAAATTCCAAGCTTTGGAGGAAGAAAATGGAAAGAAAAAGGAGAAATCATTAAAGCAAGAGAGCTGGGGAAGTTGTAGATCGAGTGAGGGAGAGAAATGAAAGAAATAGAGGGGATTGAGTTTTTATATATATATATATATATATATGCAATAGTATGTGGGGCCCACTGCTAAAGAATTTTGCGACATGAAAGCGAAGGGTTTCTGGGCCCAGATAAAAAAAAAAAAATTCAAAGAACAAAAGTTGTTCAAATTAAATCTAGTTTCTAATGAGCACAAGCGTGACATGATCGGAGGTCTAGGGAAAAATTACAAATTTTCAAAAAAGACTCATTTACCCTCGAACGTACTAGAATCATCGGATATGGGATGAACATGGAAGTTGTCGGGAACAATAATCTATATCTAACAAGCTTGAGAATAGAGTTTTTAAGAATTTGAGAATAATCCCCAATCTTTCCCGAAAATACACATAAGACCCAATAGGCCTCCAACTAGGTTCAAGGGCTCTCAAAACTTTCCAAAACTATTGAAACGCTATTCTAACCCACAAACTAAAATAATTAACATCTAATCCTACTTAAAGAGCTAACAAATAATTAGTTAGTTCTAATGATGCGATTAACGGGTCGGGGTCTTACAAACGTGAACAAGGAACATCTTTAAGAACAATGTCATCATTAACTCAATTACATCAATGAGAAAATGAACATCTTAATCAGATTCAGTCAAAGTACATCATTATAGTTTAATGGCCACAGTTGTTGTTGTCAATCCAGTTTGGTCATCTCGCATGCACCTACATCTGGATTAACAATTTTCGTGAAATGTTGTATCCATGATTGGTATGCAGTCTCCCAATCTTGTGCACAAGGTTGATGGCAACATCACCAATTAGTCTCTATTGGCAGAGTTGAGAGGCAAAAATATGAGGCATAGTTCACTGGACAAGTGGTATAACGTTGCAGTGCGATGATATAAGATGTCTCATATCTGGCATCATTGTCCACCGATCATAAGGGGGGCAATCCTATAGGTATGATTGGATCTAGATGAGTTCATCAACCCTCAATTGAGTTCTATATAACTGCTTGTAGTGATCTAAGTGAGCTAGCAACTCACTCAATAGATCATTTTGGACCTGCCACCATTCATCTTGACCAAATCCCATCAATCTAGCAATAACTCTCAAGCCACAATGACCATCAGTGGTAACATCCTTTTTATGACCGATGTAAGGAGTAACACCAAGAAATACTGTAGATATGGCTTTCATTAGGGCCATCTCTCTGTCTGTGACAATGACACTAGAAATAGAGCCCTCACCAATCACATTACACAATATTTCCGATGGCCATGCTTAATTCTCTTCGCATTCATGTTGTCGATATGCAATACATACAAAAAAAGTATTGTCCATGGAGGTCACTCCAACAATCTCCAATAGGGGCATGCGATAACAATTGGTCTTATAAGTGCAATCAATTATAAGAACATGGGAAAAATGCACGCAACAAGTATAAGCTGGTAGGATGCGTCCTGAAAAAGTTAGTGACAGTCTTCGTATCATCATATCTCCTATGCCACTCAATATATTTATACTCCACCAATTGCGTAAATAGTTACCGCATCCGAGTTCTGCCAGCCCTCTCAGCAACCTTATACCTTTGACGTGCATTGTAGATTATCTTCATGTTGTGCTTACATATAAGTCACATTCTTGTTTCAATGTAATTAATATCTCTTTTGATCGAAATATACTCTTGGACATGTTAACCAACAATGAAGTTTCCTCCTTCATTAATCTCCCTGCATATGAGTGTCCTTCCAGGAAGTCTGCAGCTAGATGATTATGCACACCACATATTTCGTGTAACATCCATTCGTCATTGGTACCCACCACTTTGCCCTGTAATGTAAACGTGTATCTACATTTCTTTGAGCCTGTAACCTTTAACTTTTTCTATATAGTCCCATCTATATTCTTCCTCGCGTCTCTATAACACCCACTCCGCTCACATCCAAGGGTTACTCTAGGTTTTTTCATCTCCATGACCACTCGCAATCGATGTCTTAATGACAATAATAAAATCATTTCTCCGCCCAACTTCATGAGCCCATTTGATCAAGGCTTCTCTGCTCTTGAAAATCTACACAACATAATTAAACATTAACATAACAAGGGATTGAACTCCATCTATTACCTCTTGGGTGATGGATTCACTATTATAGTCCACCACACATTCCGAGCCGACCTTGCTGCATTGAATAGACACATCATTATACAATGGTTCAATTGCATCATTTTGAGAAAATATATTAATGTTCAACCCTGAGTGACTGAACAGATTTACAATGTTTGGTCCTGACTGGCCCAAAAAAAAAAAAATTGTTTAGCCCTGAGTAGCTGAAAAAATCTGAAAATGTTCGGCCCTGAGTGGCTGAATGATTCAGATTCGTTCAGCCACTCGGGGCCGAGCAGTTCACGACGACACCTTCTGTGATGGCAAAAAAATTGAATGCATACCTTGCCCTTGCTAAAATGATCGAAAACCACCATTTGCTTGGCCATTGCTCAAGAATGACAAATGACTGAGTATGGGAGATGAAGATGAAGTGTGAGGGATAAGTGAGAAGAAGAATGACAAATGAGTGAGAAGAATAGTGGGAGATGAGTCTAAGAAGAAGTAGATAAGTTGGGCAGAAATGGGATGTATGTTGAGTGTGATTGAATGAGAGTAAGGAGAGTTGCATGAATGCGAGGGAAGGAGGATCGTTAGGGTATGTGTCTTTTTTATGTAATTTCCTATATGGGAATTGTGGTAAAAAAAATTTACAGTGTGTGGAGAGCAATTTTGTGTGCGCATTTAGCAGTGCTCTTTAGAAGAAGGGAGCATGGAAATTGAGGGCAAAGACTCGTTTACCCGTTGGTTGGCTTCAGCCTTCTAGTATTTTCTGATTTCGCCAATTCGGTACACGCGGCCGTTTGGACCCCACTCTCGGAGTCTTTCCTCTCTCTCTCTCTCTCTGTCTCGTATGTGCCTCCCTTCTTTTTGTTCGGTGAAAGTCTTCAGATTACGGGACCGGAATAAGCACCATATTCGATTCGTTTGCGATTGTAACACGAGTGAAATCCAAATCTCTGGAAAGAAACAAGGAATTCCCTTCAATCAAATACCCGATCGCCGATTGCCGATCGCATCTCCTTCTTCGTCTTCGTCTGGATGGAGGCAGTGAAGAATCTATTGAAACCCAAACCAAACCCTCAACAGCAGCTCAGGGATTGGCAGCGACGACTCAGACAAGAGTGTCGTCACATAGAACGCCAAATCCGAGGCAAACTTCTCTCTCCCATCCGATCCGATCCAATCCAATCAGTTTCTCTCTGTTACAAAGTCTCTATTTCCTCTTGAATTCTCAGTAATTCATAGGAAATGGGGCTTCTTCCTTGGGTTTTTTTCTTTTTTCTCTCCTCTTTCATCTCTTCTGTCTCTGAATGGCCGTAGCGTAGGAAAAAGGTCTTGTTTTCATTTTGGGTGCATGGGTTTATTTGCAGATGTGCAGAGAGAAGAGAAGAATGTTCAGAAAGCGATTAGGGATTCTGCGAAGAGAAATGACATGGTCTCTGCTAAGGTGAGTGGATTGCTTTATCTAGAGGTCCTTTTCTTATAGTGGTAGTAAAGATGTGGTCTCATGGTTGTTTCTCTGAATACTTGTGTCAGGGCCAGTTATCTGCAGAGAAGCTCATAGGAATTGAATTCCTATGATATAATTGCTTGTGAAAAAGTATACTTAGGGCCTGTTTGTTTCCATTAAACTATTCATGCATAAGTAGATAAAAATGAAGGCCATAGGTCAAATTTTTTTAATTAAAAAAAAGCATGGAATAACCTTTCCTTTTATGCAAATAGAATCAAACAAAAAGGGAAAATGAATGACCAACCATCACCCTTAGTTATTCATTTCCCATCTTCCTCTGATTCCATTTCCATAACGGAAAGGGTTATTTGTTTCTCATTTTTTGAAAATTCTGTTTTCATCTTCATTTTTAACCACTTATGACATATATCATATGTATTCAATTCCTATGTATTGTAATGCAAACAAACAGGCCCATAGAAGCAGGAAGAAAATGGGAAAAAAATTATGATGGGGAATTACCAAGAGATGGGTTTTTAGAGATTTAGAGGACTCAAGTGGTTGTTGTGTTGAAGAACGCAAGAGAAGAAACTTGAGAGCTTGTAATGATAAAAACTTAACCCCTAAAGCTGGGTCTTGCAAAAATACACCCACTTTATAACTTTAATCCTTTGTTAAGTTTCTCCTAATAATTCTCAATGATTTCTAAATATATGTTTATTCTGCAGGACTCTGATATATGAAATGTGACTCATGTAGGACCCACCACCAATGTGGTTAATTTATAGTATTTTCAATCTTTCTTCTTCTTCGATGTGACTTCCTTGCCAAATAACCTGTATGATGCTAGGCAGGTGGTACATCTGGTTGAGTTGGTTGCTATGACCACTGAGGGTAGCAAGTATAGACCTAACTGGAACCTGAAATGTTTGTTATTTTGATTGGAAATGTCAACATGAATCCATCCTAAAAGTAAAAGGGGTCTACTTGAACCATGAATAATTGGGTTGGGTTCGGATTTGGGTTGGTGGGGTCATGAATTGCCACCCATAATACTACCACGGATTTCAGCTCTGATAAATTGACCCTAAGGCCGGGCGAGATTTCAGCATATCTTTGATGGATGTTTTCATCAAAGCTTGCACACCTCCCTTTTGTCGTACCTTGTACTTTTTTTTTTTTAAGTTGTTCATTCGACGTATCGTGTTAATTTTGTTTCTCTGATTGAAGAGGAAATGGGGTAGAATTTTCTTGTGGTTCATCACTCCACATGCATTGACAATGAGTTTGATCTAATCTTGTGTTTGTTTTTTGCTTCTTCTATTGTAATCGGTACCTCATATACTTCTCTTTGGTCTTATTTGTTGTCCCAGTAGTCTTCATATAAATTAGAGATGCTGAATATGGACCTAATATTGATATCACTAAGGAGTTCAAGGAACCTATCAAAGTACCACTAAGATAATGCTGCCAATGGGCTGAGCTCAGCTTGACCTGACACAAAACATGTTTCCTCTTTTAGATTTAATCTCTCTGTTTTATAAAATTTATTTAAACACCTTTTAGCTCATGATTTCATTTTATTCTCTTTATTTTCTATAGAAGTGATAAACACCTAAATATGATTTTATTGTTTATAACTGCAAAACAGTTCTGTTCAAAATCTGTTCAAATCTTTAAAAGTTCCTGAACTGTACTCGTGTAATACTTTACCTTTAAACTTCTATTATCTGCAAAGTAATTCTGGCAATATCTGGGATTGTAAATATTATTCTTTGCTTGAAACCAAATGGTCCTTAGTGGGATAGCTTGTTTTGTTGCACAAGATATCTAATGGTTACTTGTGTCGTTCAAAATTTTTTCTCATTATATTCTGTTCTCATTTGGAGTTGCTATATTAATAAGTGCATCTTTGGTTACATATTTTTTAGGCACTTGCTAAGGAACTCGTGAGATCAAGAAGAGCTGTGGAACGTCTTTATGAAAATAAGGCACAATTGAATTCGATTTCAATGCACCTTGGTGAAAGTGTTGGTATGATGGTTAGCATGTTGCAAATGCTTGATTCTTTTCTTTTCTGCATAGACTCACATTATTTCAAGGTTAATGCTACATGTCAGGTGGTTGCCACTGTAATAAAGTACATTCTGCTATTAATACGAATCATTTTTTAAAATAAGTCCTCATATTCCTAGTTTTCCCACTAGTAGTAACTATGACTATTGAAGAAGATGGATATTCAACTGATAAAAAAAAGAAATTCTATAGATAAAAGATTAAAGGTCCATGACTTGTGACTCTTGCTGGTTCCATCTTTGAGAAGGGAATTACATAAATACTTGCATCACAAAATGTTAGAGGTTGTATTTCATTCCTTTGCAAACTGTCCAATTTAGTTAAAAACAAAAAAGAAGTCATGGTTCTGAATGCAAAGTTTCAGTTATGAGTGAATCTGAGAAGAATTTTCAAAGCAGTCTTGAACCTACTCTGAAGTATGCTTTCTTCTATGCTTTTGTGGAAGCAAATCCTTCAACTCCAAACTTTTCATTAATATCTATTTCCTATCACTTCTTAGGATGCCCTTGATTTATGTTTGAGCCAAGATTCATGATTGCGTTTACGTCAATGTAATTTTAACTTTCGGTTGGGTGGTTCATCTATTCAGCACTAGGGAGTCTGACTTGCAGCCCAACAAAATGGAAAAGCATTCTGCACAGAATCAGAAATGTTCTTCCTAGGTAGAAGAGATAGCTTCTAATTCATTGGTCGGCGATCTGTATGTTTAAAATTTCCATCAAATAAGGGAATAACTGTAAAGACTGTTGCATTTCTATAAAAAAATGAAATACTTTCAACAAGCGAAAATATCATTCAGGGCATGGGGACATAGCACTATTCAAATACAATCCCACTTATATGATTTAAATTTTAAAGAGTAGCAAATCTGATGTACATCAGTACATGTAACAATTAGTTAGTTTAAAGAGTGAAATTGAGGTGGTCGAAGATAATAATATCACTTCATTTAGTCTATTCCTCCTATGGTTGAATGTGCATGCAATAGTTCAAATGCTTGATCTGCATGAAGATCTCCATCCGAGGTGGCCGTGGGTAATTAGTCCATGACAGCCCATATGCCTATAGAGTCGGCCCCACATGAAGATGCTAAGTTTTGGCAAAGCATATCCTAACTGGAACCTGCATAGAACTAGGGTTGGATTCAAGTTTGGACTTCAGGTACCACAACTTGACTAGGGCTCCCAACTTATTAGTGCTTATGTCCCCCAACCAGGGTTAAGTGATAATGACAGGAAAGATTGTATGGATTTGCTGGTTGATGCAGTACAAAATATATATAATGGTAAAAGTACTATATTTGGAGGAGACTTAAAATGGATGTAGGGAAGATAATAAAGGGTGGGATAAAATACATGGGGGATAGAGTTTTGGGCAAAAGAATCATGTAGCCAAAGCTATTCTTAACTTTCCTATGGAGTTTCTTCACCCAAACTACCTAAATTTTTTTTTTCTTTCTCTATGCACATTACTCTTTGTGAAGAAATAATACTTTTGTAATGTTTTAAGAGTGCGTGGGAGGTTCGTTCCAATATATGCACTCTAAAATGGAACATGATGGATATGAATGTTGAGGAATGTTCAAATATAAGGTGGTGGTACTTAAAGGAGAAAACATTAACAAATTTTACAGAAGGGGTCTTGAAGCAACACAATTGAACTAATGTACGAATTTTAAGGAAATGTGGGATTCTAGGCCATCTGTTTTAAACAAGTTATCAAAGTAGTTTTGGGGGAGTATGGGTAATAGGAGTGTTATACATAAGCGGAAAAAGGGAGTGTTATACATGAGGAAACTCGGTGGTGGAACCTAGAAATAACAAAAAATGTTATCTCTAAAAAGTGTTTTCAGTTTGACCATTGCATGTAGTTCTCAAGTTCTCCTGTTGAGCATTGTACACTACATAATACCTATAGTCCTTGGTGTTGGTGGTGGCAGCAGTGAATCAAAACACACAAAGCTGATCCCAGATAGATGGGATAAGGCTTTGACTGTGATTGCATTCCTTGAGTTATTCTCATGTTGGATTCCAGTTTTTCCTTATCATTATATTAACTATTGATTCTATTGGTTGATTTCCAGCAACTGCTCGGACAGTAGGACATTTGTCTAAGAGTGCAGAGGTCATGAAACTTGTTAATAACCTTATGAAGGCTCCAGAAGTGGCTGCAACAATGCAAGAATTTAGTAAAGAAATGACCAAGGTAACTGATTTTTCTTTGAATCTTGCATATTTGTAATGTAATATAATGGTAATGATCAGGTGCATGATGTGCTCAGGTATGTTATCCATGCTCCTCTTTATGGCCTGCCCAAATGCATGTCAATCATATTGGTTGGTTTAGGGGTTTTCGAGGCGGCAGCTGCCGGAAGGTTTTTTTTTTTTTTTTTTGTTGGAAATCTTTTTTTATTCCTTTTTTTTTTTCAGGGGGTGGGGGGTGGTTTGTTTGTGGTTTAGATTGGTAGACACATGGCAGGTTTGGAGGACCCTTATTGGCTGTGGAAACCCTCTACAGTTTGCATCAGGAAGTGCTGCTTTTTAAAATAGGACTCATCGCACATTTGTAGGGCTCAATGTCCTATCAGATACAAGTGATATTTGGGATTTACGATTTATAATAATCGTGTCCATTGATTGTCTCTAGTTGTCACCTCACTTGATTGCCTTGGATCATAATCATACAGCAAACATGGCAGGCTTTGGGGGCCATACTGATACAAGAGGATTTCTGGATTTAGCCATTCAAATAAATTAGGTCCAGTGGAAGTTGATGACTGTGAACTAAGGCCACATTTGATCTGGTACGAGCATCTGGCGGCTGACAATGAGTTTCATTTCATCGGTTTTTATCCATCTGGTTCTATTTTTTTTTTTTTTTCCCATCCCTCGGACTTGCAAGGGACATGCGTTATTCCGTGTGGGTCCCCGCCGCTTCATTAGTATCTTTATATCCCACCCCAGTCGCCCCTCCAACCATAGAAGACATCAATTCAATCAAATCTGACCGGTTGTTTGTTGGGAAATGGATTGAGATGGTACTTCCTTCTTCTCTTTAGGTTGAGAACCCAGGTTGAGGAATCATATTCAATAGATCTGGTGGGCTTACCAGCAGCTATGAGACCAGGAAAGGTTTTAAAAGATCGATTCGGTCCTTTTTTTTTTTTTTTTTTATGCCCCTTGATGCCGAGTGGATGGATTCGACCTCGACCGTCTTCTAGACAGAGCGATTTGGAATCCAAGTTGATGGAGGCACTAGCATTAGGTCTTGCCTGGAAGTGCAGAAGCAACATCGGCACCGAAGTGCGTGTTCGAACACACTTCAAAAGTCTTTCAGAGACGATAATGAGGACGTACCTCAATGGGAAAACCCAAATTAAATTAATCAACTCTAAGAAATGAATCGCTTACAAAGCATATAAGTAAAGCAAAAAACTTGGTGGCTAAGAAAACCTAATAACCTATCTTAGGAAATAAAATAATAATCCTAATGAAATTAGAAACATAAATCAAATTACAATTCTTTAAATAAAATTAGAAACTAATAACTATAATTAGTAAATTAAAAGAAATTGTAAATCTACTTCGGCCCGACACATGTGGCCTGTGGTCCATCTGCATCATTCTCCCCAACTCGGAAAGAACTCGAACTTGAGTTCGGTAAAGTCCACCTAGGTTGAAAATCAATCTGACGAACTTCTGATTCTTTGGTTGATCATAACTTCTTTTGATGGACGGATGTCATGTGGATGTGAGATCAAACCCTTAAGCACTTCATGTGTGGAACCTGCACCGTCAAATCACAATTTTTGGCTAGCCGTTGTTCATCTCCAAGTTTCCATTGTTGTTCCCCGAAGAGAAAATCAAAGTGAGAATTAATGTGGGGAATTTCAACAACTGACGCGTCTTCTCTAGCTGCCTGTATATTTTGATTATCATTACCCATATAAGGAAATTCAGGGACAAATGTAGTCGTGTAATCTTCAATGTCCTGCCCTGGCTTCTCAGTCAACATATCTTCTGCCACTAGTTCATCAACATGGTCTGCTGTTAATTGCGGTGACTTTCCTTGAAGCGTAACTTTCCCCGGATTAGATTGTTTAAGCACGCGCTCTAGACAAATTGCTTCCCAATATGCCTCAGGAATAATTTTGCAATCATTTAGTCTCTCCACTATATCTAGTCTCAAGCCTCTGAGAAAACTAATTAAACCATGTTCCTCATCATCCTCCATTCTACATGCATCTTGGAGCCTTGAAAATTGGTCGGAGTATTCAATAACAGACAATTCTTCTTGTTTCAAATTAAAAAATTGTTGAAAACAATTTTCATTCGCAGCATACCATATATTCATATTTAAGTACATATCTGGCTCCTAGAAGTGCATTGTAGAATTTATTGATATGGAATTTTATAATGGATTGACCTTTTGTGTAGATTTGTTCTCCACGAAAGCACAAGTGAAAACGGACTTGAAATCCAACTTCAGAATGCCCCAATATCGTACAAACAATATGGGATGTTGCTCTGGTCAAAACTGTTTGACTGCTTCTCTTGTGAGTCTGAAAGTAGTTTTCTGTTGGGCTTATGCTCTCATGGGTTTTAACTGAGTGGACCTGACCCGAACCGAAAATTAGGCCTAATCCTATGATCAGGCAAGTGCCAGACGTGGCTCGTGTGCCTTCCTCTCGGCTTTTGTGTCAAAGGAGGAAAAGAAACAGGGCTTGAAAGGCCCCTTTCGCTCCTGTGCTGTGAGGAAAGAGTGGAGAGGAATGCTTTTGGCGACGGTGAAGCGGGACTTGTCGACGAGGGACTCGTTGGAGATGATGCAATTGGGGCTGGTGGATGACTGAAGAAGTGCATCGGCTGACGACTGCGACATAGATGATAATAGTGTTGGAGGGTGTTGCTGCTGCTACTTCCTCCGATCAAGGCGATTGGCTGTGGTGCTGGCGTGGCCATGTGGCGGCGTCCTTACAAGTACGCCTTCTTCCTTCGCTACTCCTTTCTTCTACTCTTTTTTTTTTCCCTAAGGGTTGGGACTTGACAATGGGATGGGTTTGTACCTTGACAGAGGTTGGTGGAAGGAGATGACGTTCAAAGGATTTTGGGTGGGTGTGGACACGATGAGGGGTTTCGGGATTAAGGGGATTCTGACGATTAGGTGTGGGGCTAGTCCAGGGTTCTAGGAAGCAAGATTTTTTTTGTTCTGGTATGGGTTTTGGAGCGGCGAGTGGGTGCTGGCTGAAGCAAAGATGGATTGGGATTGGGTTTTCTGTTTGACGAAGATGGGAGCTGGCTGTTTGGGTTCAGTTGTTTTTTTTTTCCTTCTTCTTTTGGGAAGAAGGTTGGTTCGTATGGAAAGTGGCTGGGTTTGGGTTGTAGGGTTTTGGAGATGTGGACAGAGGGCTTAGAGTGGTCAGTGGTGTTAGGGTTGTTCTGGGATTTGGTGTGGCTCGATTGGGGCTTAGGTGGGTCGCTGGGGAAGGCGATGGGTTTGGGTATGGGATGTTAGAGTGGGTTGTACGTTTGGCGGATGTGGAGATTGTCGGGGATGGGTGGTATGGATGGATAGGCTCCAGTCGGTTGACTGAAGACGGATCAAAGTGATGTGGATCTTCTCTCTGATACCAAACTGATGCAGGCCCTAGGATTAGGGCTTGTGTGGAATTGCCGAAGCACAATCGGCGCCGAAGCACTCGTTCAAAGACACTTCAAAAGTCTCCACAGAGACGATAACGAGAACGCACCTCAATAGGACTACCCAAATTCAATTAATCAACTCTGAGAAATAAATCGCTTACAAAGCATATAAATAAGAAAAAGAAAACTTGGTGGCTAAGAAAACCTAATAACCTATCTTAGGAAATAAAATAATAATCCTAGTGAAATTGGAAACCTAAATCTAATTACAATTCTTTAAATAAAATTAGAAACTAATTACTTTAATTAGTGAATTAAAAAAAAATTGTAAATCTACTTGGGCCCTACACATGTTGCCTGTGGTCCATCTGCATCACCAATGAAGGGGATGAACCTTTCAAAGTCCGAAGCAAAGGATTGATTAAATGGAACTCTGAAATGAAGTGCTGAATTGCCAAATCGGCTGAAGCCTTTTACTTTGTAGCTAAACAAAAAGGGGGATTGAAATGAAATTGACGATTATCCTCAAAACGGGAACCTTTGTGGATTCCACCTTCATTAATCCAACCCCATGAATTGGCACTATCTCAAATATCTTCTTGATCGAAGTGCTGTGTACCATTGTTCTTTTATTTGGAAGTTGAAATTTTATGTAATTGTTAATAAATTTGTTAGAAATGGAGTAGATATAGTGGTGGACAAGGATTTGAAAGAAGAGATTCTGGGGGCAAAGAGATTGGGTGATAGACTAAAAGTAATAAAAATAGTGTGAGAGGAAGATATAAGACATCATTGATACCTATGGTTCCAAGTAGGATCAGATGAAAGTGTTGAGAGACAATTTTAGTAGGAGATGTGTGGTTTAATATGAGAATTAGTGAAAAGAATTTCCTAGGAGGGGGCTTAATTGGGCATGTAGGAAATGATTGAAGAGGATATGAGAGGTATATGGAGGACAAGGATTTAGAGAAAGGAATTAATTTTTTTCTTGTTTGAAAGATGAATGAGTTAGGAGACACTATAATGGAATTTGCATTGACTTTCGATCCTGCAATAGCAAACACCCACTTTAAAAATGGGAGCATTTAATTACCTATAAGAGTGGAATTAATTGGAGCCAAGTAGGTTTTTTCCCACTTGCTTGTGAAGACTGTGAGGGTATTCTTGATAAGAGTTTAAACATACAACATAGGATAGTCGTTTTGGATGTTTTCATTAGAAGTAGAGAGATGGTTAATATATAAAGGTTCCCTCAAACAAGGTGGGGGAATTTGAAAGGGGGAAGGGAAACTACATTTAAACATAAAGTGTTTTGTTTTTTTTTTTTTGGTTTTGGGGGGCGGGGGGGGTGTTATTTACAATATTTGGAAGGAGAAATTATGGTGAACCAATTGGCTGATTGTATTAGCAGGGTTACAGAAAGGGTGCTTGGAGAGTCATAGGAAAATACTATAGTTGTTAATTTCATTCCAGTCATTGTTCTGCTTTGGCCCTCTGGTGGAACATTCTGGCATTTTGGTTAATACGGATGTTCCATCCCAAACAAGAAAAAAAAAAAAAAAAAAAAACACAATTGGAAGAGTGAAAAAAAAAAATTATATAAAAGAACACCTAAAAATTGGAAAAAAGTAGAATGCTAAAATATATATTTAATCATTAAATTAAACTACAATCTACAATTGAGTATTTTTTATTTTCACTACATATATATTTTTTTCTTTTTTGATAATGGAGGGTGTCCCAGCCCTTTGGTTGGACTAAATCCTTACGGGCCCAGGGGGAGCCAGGTAAGTCCCTTGTAGCCCTAGTGTGGTTATGCAGTTTCAAACCCTCAACCTCTGGGAGCAAACCGTGGTCCTTGACCAACTGAGCTACCCCTCAAGGTTTATTTTCACTACATATGAATGAGAGTATGAAGCTTCTGAACTTATTATGGACTAATCAATTTAATTATTTTCATGCAATCAGGTAAAATCGCAAGTCATAACTAACATCAAGACATTAAAAGTCAAAACATAATATATAAAACCTTAAAACTACTCAATAAACGTGACAAAATGAAGTTTTGTCCGTAAGATCCATAAAGTCATTCATTTTACTACAAACTGTTCTTCTCTTCCTCTCACAAATCATGACAAGCCAAACCTCCCGAGCATAAAATATTAAAACTCAAAAGATGACACCAAAATTCCCAAACTTTGTTACTAAAGAACTTAGTAACTAGTTTCACACAAAGTTTCAATCGGAGAGAAGGGGGGGTGGGGGGGTGGGTGTTTGTTTTACCTTTTGATAGTTGGAGGTGATGTTGCTGGAGGGTTTTTTTTTCCTCATCTTCTTTTACTTCTTTTCCCTCTACATTCCTTTCGTCGGGTGTTTTACCTTTGATAGTTGAAGGTGATGTTGCTGGAGGGTTTTTTTTCCTCATCTTCTTTTACTTCTTTTCCCTCTACATTCCTTTCGTCTTTCGTATCCTTAGTTGGATTAGTTGGCTGATTGAGAGGGATCGCATTGACAATTGGGAAAGGTAGGTGGGTTTTTTTTTTTTTGGGTTTCGGGTGGGGGGGGGTTGGGTTTCCTTTGATAGTTGGAGGTGATGTTGCTAGAGGGGTTTTTTTTCCTCATCGTCCTTTACTTCTTTTCCCTCTACGCTCCTTTCGTCTTTCGTATCGTTAGTTGGATTAGTTGGCTGATTGAGAGGGATCGCATCGTCAATTGGGAAACGTGGGTGGTTTTTTTTTTTTTTTTTTTTTTTTTTGTGGGGGGGGGGGGTGGGGTGGTTGGTGGCACTAACAAAAGGGTTTTCTTCTCTTATTTGTGGGGTATAATAAGGGTTCTCTTACGCCCCTCAAATATGAGGAGAAAAGCCCATTTAGAGGGGCAACTTAGAGAAAATAAAAATAAATAAAATTTTTTTTTAGTCAATTGGGTCGATTTTGTCAGTTCTGGCCAAAACTCATGGTTCTTAGTTATTCTGGCCGGAAGAACCCAATTCCGGCCGAAATTGGTCGAAATGACTGGAACCGATTGAAATTTGGGATAGAAATTTTGAGGTGTGGTTTCCTTTCCGCGATAGAAATTTTGAGGTGAGGTTTCCATTTTGGGCTAACTCAATTTCAAAACATTCTGATAGGAATTGTTTGAAATTCTCCAGCCGGAATGGAATGGAATTTATAATTGATAACTATGTAAAAGACACTTAGATAAAAAGACCTAGTGGTGAAGTGTAAAGGTCTAAAACATTGCCACAAAGTTTGGCAGGGGGCTTGGAATATGAAAAGTTATGAATTGTATAAGAAGGCAAAGAAAAATACAAAGAAAGTAGTAAGTGTGCAAAATCTAACGCACGTGATAACCTATATAATAAGTTGGGAACAAGTGAAGGGGAGCAAGTTATTTTCAATCTTGCAAGAATGAAAGAAAGGAAAAGTAAGGACTTAGATCCCTGTTAGATGCATAAAGAACAATGACCAAAAAACTTTTGTGAAGGACAATATCAAAAATAGGTGGAGAGAATACTTTAACAAACTTTTAAATGTGGGTTCTACAGCTTGACATACTTTCTACCATCGAATTTGGGTAGCAAAAGTGAATAAAGCATTGGCAAGAATGAGGAAAAAAAAAAGCTGTGGGGCTAGATGGCATTCCGATATAGGCTTGGAAATGCTTAAGAGAAATTGAATGAGTTTGGTCATCTAGACTCTTTGATAAGATATTAAAGATATGAAGTATTGGATGAATGAATAAGAGGTGTTGTAGTACTTATTGTAAATAGTATCCAGAACTACTCAGAAGCATACAAGAAGAGAGAAGTATTGCAAGAGAATTTCATATCTTTGTATTGACGAAGGATCCTTATATAACACAGTATTGCCTAGATTAGAGGATCTAATTACATGATTACAGGTACTGTTAAGGTAACTAATATCTAATTACAACTCCTAGATTAGAGGATCTAATTACATGATTACATGTACTGTTAAGGTAACTAATATCTAATTACAACTCATACAATCTGTAGATTTGTGGGCTGACCCAATTCATGGGTTGAGGGCTGACCCATTAAGGTCGAGCTGACCTTTATGTTTACACCCCCTCTCAAGCTTTGGATGGGAGAATGTGACCATCGAGAGCTTGGAAACTAGCTCCAAAAAACGAGATGTGGAGTGGCTTTTGGTGAAAAAATCTGCTACTTGAGCAGCTGATGAAATCTGAAAAAGCTTTATAATACCACTCCGAACATGTTGACGAATGAAATGACAGTCTACTTCAAGATGTTTAGATCGTTCATGGAAGACATCATTTGTTGCCAGTTTCCGTGCACTTTCACTGTCCGTAAAGAGGGGTAGATTTAGGAACTAGAACTCCTAAATCTCGAAGTAACCAGCGAAGCCAAATAATTTCAGTAGTAATGTGAGATATAGCACGATATTCAGCTTCAGTGGATGACCGTGAGACAACCTCCTGTTTCTTGCTCTTCCAAGAGATGAGAGAGGAGCCAAGAAAAATGGAGAAGCCTGTTGTGGAGCGTCGATCATTGACATCTCCTGCCCAGTCGGAATCTGAATAGCCATGCAGAGTAAGATTCTGACTAGAGGAGAGAAGGAGGGCGCGATTGGAATTGCCTTGTAAGTATCTCAGTATGGGAAGTACAGCAGCCCAGTGAATATGAGTGGGTTGCGCAACAAATTGGCTTACCACATGTACTGCATAGGCAATATCTGGTCTGGTAATGGTAAGATAAACCAAGCTGCCGACCACCTCACGATAACGAGTTGGATCAGAAAGTGGATCTCCATCTGTAGTTTGAAGCTTCAGATTATGTTCAATTGGAGTAGATACAGGCTTAAGATCTGTGAGTCCAGCTCGTTGGAGAACTTCATTGCAGTATTTCGTTTGGGACAAAAGATATCCTTGGGTAGAGTAGGCAACCTCAATGCCCAGAAAATACCGCAGATGTCCCAAATCTTTCATCTCAAACTGTCGATGAAGAAAACGCTTCAAGGATAGGATACCAGAAGCATCATTGCCAGTGATAATCATATCATCGACATAGAGTAACAAAAAAACACATCCAGATCGCGAGTTGCGAGTGAAGAGAGCGGAGTCATGAGCACTCTGAGAGAAACCAAAATTGATAATGCTGGTGCTAAACCGTTCAAACCAAGCACGAGGGGCTTGTTTGAGTCCATATAAAGCTCGTTTGAGACGACACACTGAATGAGGTGGTCTCACAACACCTGGAGGAGGATGCATATAGACTTCTTCGTGAAGGAATCCATTCAAGAATGCATTCTTGACATCAAGCTGGTAGAGGGGCCAATGTCGAACAGCGGCAACAGAGATAAAAGTACGGACAGTCGTCATCTTAGCAACCGGAGCAAAGGTCTCCTCATAATCTACTCCATATTCTTGTGTGTAGCCTTTTGCAACTAAGCGAGCTTTATAACGATCAACAGAACCATCAGATTTGGTTTTGGTCTTAAAAATCCATTTGCAGCTGATAGCCCGTTTCCCGGAGGGAAGAGGAACAAGGTCCCATGTGTGAGTTTTCTGTAGAGCTGCAAGTTCTTCGGCAATGGCAGATCTCCAGTTGGGATGAGTAATGGCCTCCTTATAGGATTGTGGTTCTGCCAAAGTATGAATTGCTGCAAGGAAGGACTTATACGATGGAGAAAAATGATCAGTACAAACAAAGCCAAACCGGGATGGAGGAATTCTGGTGCGCGATGGGTACCTTCGATTTTCAAGAGGATCCTGCACATCTGGAGCAGAGGAGATAGGCCCATGGTCAGAAGTAGAAGGTGGGGCTGGAGATTCCGAAGGAACAAACGGAAGTTTGTGCCGACGATGATATACCTGTAGAGGTGGAGAAGAAGAGATATCGGAGGGAAACAGGTCTGGAAAGGGATCAAGAGGGTATACTGTATGTTGCGCAGGAGAAGGGGATTGTGTAGGTAATGTATAGAAAGGTATATGTTCCAAGAAGGTGACATTATGAGAGACCCGTAACCTATTAGTTTTAGGATCATAGCATCGATAGCCTTTTTGTTCGATGCCATACCCTAAGAAGACACAGACAGTGGATTTGGGGGAAAGTTTCGTTCTCTCGTTATCATGCAACAGAACAAAACATGTGCAGCCAAAAACTTTGAGATAGGACAAGTCAGGTTTAGAAGTGAACAATTTTTCATAGGGAGATGTGCCAGATAAAACAGAGGATGGTGTTCTGTTAATCAGATAGATTGCAGTCAGGACTGCTTCCCCCCAGAATTGCAGGGGAACATGGGAGGAATAAATCAAGGATCTAGCAGTCTCTAGGATATGTCTGTGTTTCCGTTCTGCGACACCATTTTGCTGTGGTGTGGCAGGACAGGATAATTGAGCTAGAGTCCCTTGGCTGGTCAGGTAAGAACGAAATTTATGGGACATGTATTCTCCCCCAGAGTCAGATCTAAATATTTTAATCCTCTTGTCAAATTGAGTGGAAACCATGGTGGAGAAAGCAGTGTAGATAGTGTATAACTCAGAACGGCGTTTCATTAAATACAACCATGTATATCTAGTGAAATCATTAATAAACAACACATAATAAATGGAACCACCTTTCGTTGGCTGAGAGGCAGGTCCCCAGACATCAGAATGCACTAAAGCGAAAGGAGCATTAGTAAAAGAAGTGCTTTTATTATAAGGAAGGGCATGTTGTTTACCGAATTGGCAACCAAAACAAGTAGAAATGTCTGATACAGAAATGTTTCCAAATACACCACTAGTAAATAAAAACTTCATTTTATTTAAAGATAAATGGCCTAGACGAGAGTGCCAAAGGGCAAAGGGTGATGGAGAGGAAACAAGTGCGGCAGGGGATATGCTGGAGAATGGAAGATGCAACGAGTGGAGATAGTAAAGTCCTCCTGACCTAAGGCCGGTCCCAATCTGTCTCCCGGTGTGCGGATCCTGCACAGAACAACCAGTAGAAGAAAATGAGATAAGAAATTCAGAAGAAGTCAATTGACGAACAGAGATTAAGTTGATAGACAGGTGAGGAACACACAACATTAGTGAGAGAGATCAACTTATTTGAAACGGAGCCAATAAGGGAGACTGGTAGAGGAGTGGCATCAGCTGTATGTATGGTGAGAGAGCTAGCAGGGGTATAACAATTATGAAGTTTGGAAACGTCATTTGTCATATGATAGGATGCACCAGAATCAAAAATCCATGTAGTATCAAAAGTACCTGACGGACCGGAAATGGTCATGGCAGAACCAGAGGCTGAGGGGGTAGTGGCCATCTGAGAAGTAGAACCAGTGGAGGAAGCCATAAATAACTGTTGCATGCGCTCATCAACCATAGCTTGAATCTGAGATGCAAGATCCATTTGTGGAGGCACAAAACTATCATCTTCAGTAACATTGGCCGCATAGGGTCGCTGTGGATAAGATTGCATGGGACTACGATGGGGCTGTTGACCAGAGTGTTTGGTTTTATTGTTTGGCCTTTGTGGTCTGGTTGGGCAGTCCCGTTTCCAGTGTCCTTTCTTCTTACAATAATTGCAAAAGTCATTGGTACTAGATAGAAAAGAGCGATCATGCAGCGGGGTACTAACATTTGTTGACAGGACATGTGTGGGTTTCACATGTTTCTTCTTTGTAAGAGAAAGCTGAGTTTGTTCTTCAGCCAGAAGTTCCGAGAGTGCTGTATCAACGAAAGGCAGTGGTGACCTATGTAATAACTGACCACGAACATGTTCAAAATCAGGGCGGAGGGCCATAAGAAATTGAACCAGGCGAGTCTGCTGCCTATAGACTTCAAAGGTGTGAGCATCATCAGTTGTTTTAAAAGTGGGTTCCATTAGAGCCAGTTGATCCCATAAGGCAGCCATTTTGATGAAGAAATCATGAATGGAGTCAGTTCCTTGGGCTGCAGTTTTGATTTCCCATTCTAACTGATACTGGTGAGCAGCATTAGACTGAGTATACAATCTGGCTAAATAATCCCAAGCAGCCTTAGGATAATTGAATTTAGCTAATTGATTCCCAATAGATGGGTCGACTGAATTGGCAATCCAAGAATTAATTTTTCCGATGGAAGCTTCCCATTCCTTAAAAGTATCAGCCTTACTATCTGGTGTAGGGATCTGTTGAGCAACATATTTCCATAGTTTTTGACCTTTTAGGAAATTTTGCATGAGATGGAACCAATATGGATAGTTTGTGCCATCAAGTTTGATGCTAATACCCGAAACAGTCCGATCAGCAGACATTGGAGCAAGACAAATGGCTCACAGATTGAAAATATGTGAAATCCAGCCCCAAAGCTAAGTCAGAGTTGAAATCCAGTCACAATAATGAAATAGATCTTGAAAAAATTCCAATAAATAGATCCAGATCACTAGAAATTGAGCACAGATGAGTGCTATGGGCCCTACTGAGTGATCAGATGAAGGATCTTAGTTTCAGTGTGCAAGCAGATGTGACAAAATCCAAAAATTGGTCCAGGCGACCTTGAATCTGGGCACAGATCTGATCTGTGGGCCCCACTGGATGATCAATTGGATGATCAGATCACACAGTGATCTTTGCCTCAAAAATCTGAAAGACCTCTAACTGGAATTAAGGTGAAAGCTTGAGAAACAAGAAATCTGAACGGACTTGATGAAAACTAATTGCACAAAGATGACAGGTACAGATTAGATCAAATGGCCTACCTCAGATGAGCATAAAATTTGGGAAAAATGTGTAGAATTCCTAGGATAAATGGACGACCAGAATGGGGAGATTTCTCTGATGCAGAATGATCATCAATAGATGGGCCACCTTTGATCATAGTAGTGCAGTGCTTGTCACAGCCGAATACAGTATTCTCCTATCAGTTGAGCAAGGCTCTTCTTATGCCTGAATGAACAGATCGATGGGCTCTGATACCATGTAAATAGTATCCAGAACTACTCAGAAGCATACAAGAAGAGAGAAGTATTGCAAGAGAATTTCATATCTTTGTATTGACGAAGGATCCTTATATAACACAGTATTGCCTAGATTAGAGAATCTAATTACATGATTACAGGTACTGTTAAGGTAACTAATATCTAATTACAACTCCTAGATTAGATTAGAGGATCTAATTACATGATTACATGTACTGTTAAGGTAACTAATATCTAATTACAACTCATACAATCTGTAGATTTGTGGGCTGACCCAATTCATGGGCTGAGGGCTGACCCATTAAGGTCGAGCTGACCTTTATGTTTACACTTATATCATAGTTTTTAATTTCGTTTCAGACCCCATTTTGGTCTGTGCTCCAAAATGAAATATTTCAGCATTTCGGAATTTTGGAGAAATTTTTTCTTGAGTAACTTTTCAGAAAAAAAATATAGAAAGTAATCGTATGTGTGTGTGTGTGTGTGTGTGTGTGTGTGTGAACAAATAAATAAATTAAATGACAACATCAAAATTCCAATTAGGGATGGTAACCTTAGGTATTTAGGAAAAAAAATTTTTGACAACCTAAAGGTAAAAGGGCTTTTTTTTGGAAAAAGAAGAAGAAATGAGCAAAACCCAAAGAAGCAAAGTGTATTATGTTTTTGAAGAAATAGAAAAGACTTGGGCAAAACGAGGAAGTGAAAATGCCCTTGTAAGGTGTAGACTTTTCCTGAGATGCTTTAAGAGAGAGAATCAGAGATCCCATTTTGGGTTTCGACTTTCCTTTCTTGTGATGCAGAGAGAGAGAGAGAGAGAGAGAGAGAGAGAGAGAGGACGACAGTGTTGGTGAGTCGCGATGACGGCAGTGGCAATGAGTTGGCGATGACGGCCATGGATAAACTTAGTGGCCACTATATCGGGCGTAGTGGCCAAGACTGCTATGCTACAATCAATTTATTGCTGCTAACAAATGTAGCGGCTGCTACGGACCTCTATGGCCACCACGGTCCGTTATGGACCTGATACGGAGCGTGACTGACATCTACTCTGCATAGTTTTTAAAAACACATAGTAGAGCTTCTTTCTTCTTTTCTTCTCTCATAGCAACATTTTTGTGTAACTTTTCTACAGGATAAGCCATCCTCATAATTCATGTTAGAAATTACAAAAGATTATTAATTACATTCCCAAAATAAAAGGCTAACTGGCGTACACAAAATACAAAACCCAGAATAGAATTCCCTTGTGCGATAACGTCTCAGGTGCCAGCCAGGGTGGAGTCTACATGACAACCTCTACACTAAAAACCACTCATCTCCTGCGGCTCTGCAACCGCCTCCTCGGGAAACCACTCTAAGGTACTAGTCGGGTAATCGTCCCTACATAGCACCAAGTGTAGATAAGACAGAATTTCCTGGCAAGATTGTTAGTAATAATGACGATGTAAATCAAAATAGAATAATAAACATGCTTAGATTCGGGAATTCAATAACAATTACAACTATGCAGATCATTGTAGTAAGGAATAAGCATGGTAACAATCATAAATAATAGTTAAACAGGCTATAGAATAAATGACAACCACGTCGCATAATTCTTGCGAGGGGTGCATTTGCTTGTCCCCTAACGAACAATCAAGCACTACCACAGAACTCCCCTAGATCTTACGGCCGTAAAAAAATAATTGGCCCTACCAAGGGTAGGCCTATTTGATCCTGAGCAGTATTGTTACTATAGTCAGGGGCGGACCTATGTTCCGACCTGGGCAGATTGAATTGAAATCCCCATAGAGTTGGGCCTTAGGGTAGGGGCAGGGGCCATGAGAGGGATTTGGGGTGCGATCTGAGGTTGTCGCCCTTGGTTAGAATTGAAATCCTCATAGAATTGTCAATCGAGCTCCTCGTTGCCAATCCCTACGTACTGTGTGTAGACTATTGCATCTTCATCTGCCAAACATATATAGAATAATCATTCATAATCACTCTATACTTAAATCTGAGTGCTTAATCTCCAGATTCTAATTCCAAACCCTGAATCCCCAAATCCTACGCACGAAACCACCAAATCTGAGTGTATCTACAAAAACCCAAAGATGACCAAACTCATTCCTGTTATCATGTCTTCTTAGCCCACTATGATTCAAAGACTGAATTCTGCTCCCATTATCCAAAGGTTGGAGGCTTTATGAAAGTGAAAAAAATGGAAAAGGATGGGTGTCCTCAAAATGTTCTTGTGTTCAGTTTTTTCTCACATACCCACACAGCTTGAATTTGCAGTGACCTCCATTGGGCATTGATCTTGCATATAAATTTAGTGAAACATGATAATGCGAGTTTGAGTATCTAAAATCAAAGTTAGAATTATTTTTTTATCCATCTACAGATTTTTGGTACTTCCAATTAACATCCTAACCTCTTTATTGCCCAATCTTCAATAACTTCATGCATCTAGTCGAGTTCCACGAGTTGGACATTTTCTAAAGAAAAATATATAGGTGCTATTTGGTAATGTAAAAAAGTTTGGTAAAGTCTAGCAAAAGTTATTATTATTATTATTTTTTTTTTTTTTTTTTTAATGTTAAGTCTAGCAAAATTTTAGCCCCATCCAAATGAAAATCCTGGGTCTGCCATTGACTGTAGTGACACCATGTCACATGTTAGGTCATCTATGCAAAGAGCAATAATACCAAAGTACTAACAATAATCAATAATATCAACAGGGTGGTGCCGACTTGGGAATCCAAGGGGTAAACCACTGCTGGGTCCAAAACTGATGGATGACACAAGTCATGATGTAATATGGGTGATCAGGCATGTATAGCTGGGTCATGCTCGACATGAGCAGCTTACAGTGTCCTAAATGACCAATCAGGTGGTTCTATACAAAACTGACTAGTAACGGGGGTTAACTGGCAAAACTGGGCATTTCGGGGCACGGTTTAGTTAACTGGTCAAACTGATTTACAATCTAACTTTAGCATGGAATCAAAAGAGGAAGATCAGTCTAGAAAGTCCCAAGTGCAAACGGGCAGCATTTCGGCTACATATGGGGTGCCCCTAATGGGTAGAAAAAGGTATAAGCGGATCCGGGCAACAAGGGAGGTAGCATTGAGTTCCAAGATCGCTAATCAACCCAAAAGCCACAACCATGGATCCCGTCATCCAAGGAGGTATCAGCAATCTAGCGCATGTCCCAATCCCAAGGCATGACATTCACAAGCCATCAACAGTTAGGCAAAGGTCGGGTGGTCCTTGGATGCGGAAACAGTGAGAACAATACAATATAAGAGGTGCAAGCACCGTGGTCGCGATAACATGTACAATAAGTCAGACAGTCCTATTAAGCTATTAAACAGTCAAGGAACCATTACAATGGTCAATCCTAGGGTTCAGGTCACCTTTGATACGCCATGACCACACCATTCGCAATGATGTGCATCTAATGTCCCCATGTCTGAGAGAATTGGTACATTGGTGCTCTTAAGGTATTTGACTATGAAAACCTTGGATTCGCATTATACATACTTGGCATGACCTCATACGTGTGTCTCCGGACAACTCCTGGAAGTGATGGTTAGCTCATACTGTAAAGAAATAGTAGGTTAGCAGGTCAGCTAGACCTAATGGGTCAGCCCTTAACCCATGTATTGGGTCAGCCCACAAATCTAAAGATTATATGAGTTGTCAAATAGATACTAGATAGATACTAGCTTCCTTATCTATACCTGTAATCATGTAATTAGATCCACTAATCTCTCCATACTGTGTTATATATGGATCGTCAGTCAATACAAACTTTAGCAATTCTCTTGCAACTTCTCTCTCTCGTTTGCATGTCCCTGTGTTCTCTTGTATGCTTTTGGTTTGGTTCGATAACATCTTACATGGTATCAGAGCGGGTTTCGTTCTTGTGTAGCCCACGTGACAGGCCCGTCCATGAAATCTGTTGGGCCTGCACGTGAGGGGGAGTGTTGGGAAGTCCCACATCCCACATCGCCTAAGTAATAGGCTTGTTATGTCTTAATATTACCTGCATGGGCCTCTCTCCTCTGCTCCAGATGTGCAGGATCCTCCTCAAACTCGACGGTACCCCTTGCGCACTAGAATTCCTCCATCCCGTTTTGGCTTTGTTTGTACTGATCATTTTTCTCCATCATATAAGTCCTTCCTTGCAGCAATTCATACTTTGGCAGAACCACAATCCTATAAGGAGGCCATTACTCATCCGCACTGGAGATCTGCCATTGCCGAAGAACTTGCAGCTCTACAGAAAACTCACACATGGGACCTTGTTCCTCTTCCCTCTGGGAAACGGGCTATCGGCTGCAAATGGATATTTAAGATCAAGACCAAATCTGATGGTTCTGTTGATCGTTATAAGGCTCGCTTGGTTGCAAAAGGCTACACACAAGAATATGGGGTAGATTATGAGGAGACTTTTTGCTCCGGTTGCTAAAATGACAACTGTCCGTACTTTTATCTCTGTTGCCGCTGTTAGACATTGGCCCCTCTATCAGCTTGATGTCAAGAATGCATTTTTGAATGGATTCCTTCACGAAGAAATCTATATGCATCCTCCTCCAGGCGTTGTGCGACCTCCTCATTATGTGTGTCGTCTCAAACGCGCTTTATATGGACTCAAACAAGCCCCTCGTGCTTGGTTTGAACGGTTTAGCACCAGTATTATCAGTTTTGGTTTCTCTCAGAGTGCTCATGACTCTGCTCTCTTTACTCGCTACTCGCGATCGGGATGTGTTTTCCTGTTACTCTATGTCGATGATATGATTATTACTGGCAATGATGCCCCTGGTATTCTCTCCTTGAAGAGTTTTCTTCATCGACAGTTTGAGATGAAAGATTTGGGCCATCTGCGGTACTTTCTGGGCATTGAAGTTGCCTACTCTACCCAAGGATATCTTTTGTCCCAAACGAAATACTGCAATGAAGTCCTTCAACGAGCTGGACTCACAGACCTTAAGCCTGTCTCTACTCCAATTGAACATAATCTGAAGCTTCGCACTACTGATGGAGATCTACTTTCTGATCCCACTCGTTATCGTGAGGTGGTCGGCAGCTTGGTTTATCTTACCATCACCAGACCAGACATTGCATATGCGGTACATGTGGTAAGCCAATTTGTTGCACAACCCACTCATATTCACTGGGCTGCTGTACTACGCATCCTGCGATACTTACAGGCAGTTCCAACCGCGCCCTCCTTCTTTCCTCCAGTCAGAATCTTACTTTGTATGGCTATTCAGATTCTGACTGGGCAGGAGATGTCAATGATCGGCGCTCTACAACAGGATTCTCTATTTTTCTTGGCTCCTCTCTCATCTCTTGGAAGAGCAAGAAACAGGAGGTTGTCTCCCGATCATCCACTGAAGCTGAATATCGTGCTGTATCTCACACTACTACTGAAATTATTTGGCTTCGCTGGTTGCTTCGAGATTTAGGAGTTCTAGTTCCTAAATCTACCCCTCTCTTTACCGACAGTGAAAGTGCACGGAAACTGGCAACAAATGATGTCTTCCATGAACGATCTAAACATCTTGAGGTTGACTGTCATTTCATACGTCAACATGTTCGGAGTGGTACTATAAAGCTCTTCCAGATTTCATCAGCTGCTCAAGTCGCAGATTTTTTCACCAAAAGCCACTCCACATCTCGTTTTTCGGAGCTAGTTTCCAAGCTCTCGATGGTCACATTCTCCCATCCTCAGCTTGAGAGGGGGTGTAAAGAAATAGTAGGTTAGCAGGTCAGCTAGACCTAATGGGTCAGCCCTTAACCCATGTATTGGGTCAGCCCACAAATCTAAAGATTATATGAGTTGTCAAATAGATACTAGATAGATACTAGCTTCCTTATCTATACCTGTAATCATGTAATTAGATCCACTAATCTCTCCATACTGTGTTATATATGGATCGTCAGTCAATACAAACTTTAGCAATTCTCTTGCAACTTCTCTCTCTCGTTTGCATGTCCCTGTGTTCTCTTGTATGCTTTTGGTTTGGTTCGATAACATCTTACATGGTATCAGAGCGGGTTTCGTTCTTGTGTAGCCCACGTGACAGGCCCGTCCATGAAATCTGTTGGGCCTGCACGTGAGGGGGAGTGTTGGGAAGTCCCACATCCCACATCGCCTAAGTAATAGGCTTGTTATGTCTTAATATTACCTGTATGGGCCTTCCACCTCTGAGCTTAAGCTTTTAGGTTGGTATATGGTTTCTTACACATACATCACTCCCGTGGGTCCAATTACGATGTCTTGTACAAGTGTGGGTTCCAAGTGTACTAGCCAATCCTATGGTACAGGTTCCAATCCCTTGAAACATTGAATTTTATGTCCATCAAATGGAACAATTAAAGAGGCATTAGGGTTTCAAAATACAAGTTTAAATAGTGCCCAAGAAGTCCCAAAGAAGTGGTGAAGAGATGCCCTAAGAACACCCCATCCCTCATCCCCCCACCCCCCACCCAAGCAGGATTCCGTCAGGCATGGAACCCAGCTGTCGGACATGGTCCTCGGTTGATCGTGGCGTGGCCCTGTCAGGTGCCTATCGGACATGGGCACCCCGAGCCATATTTTTCCATTCTTTCACCCCTTTTTCCCTAGAATCTTTTCATGGAATTTGAGGGGAATATGGGTGCACCTCTTGGGGGCTTTTTGGCACACAATTAGCATCCTAATTCGCCACTAATTATGATCAACTTGAGCTACAAGATGGGCAGTTTCTAGAAATTACAAGAGTAGAAAATGAAATTCAATGAAACAATCCATGTACGCTATGTAATCAATTTTAACTACTTCCTTTGGCTGCTACAAGTGTAAATCAAGCTCAAGAACATTCCTGAACCAGCTGAAGTAATCCAATTTGGGAAACCCCCAATTCCTACACAAAAACCCCAAAAATTGGAAACTAGAGAACAAGGAAGAGGGAGAGCTTGCATGTCTGGAAAATGGGAGGGGAAAGGACCCTAATGCAGTGGGTAACACTCAAGGAAGGTTCCCTTACCTCTAGGTAGCTGATCCAAGAAGAATTTGGGTGTGCAAGGGGCTGCCTTGGTCGGATTTGATGAAGAAGAGACCAAAAGAGTGGAGAAGAGGAATGTGATGGCGGTGGCTCTTCGGCGATTCAGGGCTGAAATCTCCAGTTCCAGCAAGGAAGGATGAAGAAGAAGAAGAAGAAGAAGAGCGGGAGGTTCAGGTGCTGGAATGAATGGAAATGAAAAAGGAGATAGGTCGTGTAATATTTAAGACCATTCGGGAAAGGACTAAAATGCCCTTTTTAAGTTAGAACTTCAGGCGATCAGTTGACTGACTTTGGGACCTCGGATCGACTCGGGCAAAGAACAAAAGTTTCTAGAAATTAAAATATCTTTCCAACAAACCAAGAATCGGATTTTTTGGATGTCATTTGCGAAAACTCGATTTTTAGGAAAAGACGACGATGCCCCACTTAGGCAAAATTGGGTAAAACGAGGCGTTTCAGGACATCAAATGGGTGCAGGTCGAACACGAAAGTTGTAGAGAATGGTAAAATCTAACTTCTGAACCTCTCACCGTATTTTTCAGAAATACCTAAATTACCTTTGAATCCCTCATACGTCCGAACTAGGCTCTTCCAAGTACCGAACTTGGTTCGAAACTCACTGAAACTTCTCGAACACTATTCTAATCCTCGAAACAAAATAAGTTAACACTGAACACACTTAATTAGCTACTAAACTCTAAATTAATTAGTACTAACACTTAATTAAGGATTGAGATATCGCATCGGTAACTCATCTCTCCCCCCCCACGCCTGCCCGCTCTCTCTCTCTCTCTCTCTCTCTCTCTCTCTCTCTCCAGAGAACCGAGTCTAAGAAGCAACCCCCTCCCTCCTTTTTTTTTTTTTTTTTTTTAACTTAATAAAACCTCTCACCGAATCATCGCCTTTTCGGCCATTTCAGGTGAAATCCATGGATTTCATCTGAAATGGAATGAAATTAGGAACGAAAAATTACTAAGCCAAAAATGGCCAACAAGGAATTTTTTGGCCATTTTGGCTGAAAAGAAACAGAATTGATAACTATGTCCTACATACAAGAAAAGGGAGATACACAAATCGTGGGATTAAATTTATGAGTCACACATAAAAGTATGGGAGAGAGTAATGAAACCAAGACTTAGACAACTGAATGTACGGGTTAGCTGCTCATATTCAATAAGAGGTACCAGGGCGTATGTTTGTTGTTTGCATATTATATTGTGTTAGTGGATGAATTGATAGATGAGATTAATGCAAAACTTGAGAGATGAAATGGGGCTTTGGAATCCAAGGGCTTTAAAACAAGTCGTACAAAGAATGTATAAATTTGCAACTTCATGTGGGTTGTGCAGACAGATGTTAAGAGATACCACGAATAGAGTCTTTCCGATACCTTAGCTCTATAATTAGTAATATGTGGAGATTGAGGAGAATGTTGAACATCGGATAGGAGTTGGATGGTTGATGTAGAGACTTGCTTTTGGAATGCTAGAAAACTTTCATATACAATTTCTACAATTTACATAAACCACTCTGTAATTTCAGAATTTGAATAAAAGAACCTTTTACTTGGTTTTAATGAATTTTATTGTTGGCTTAATCTTTGTCATGAACTTCTTAAACTCTGATAAAGCCCTTGCAGGCATTCTTAGAGCTCTCATAATTCTCCGAAAACTCTTCATAGTTCTTCTTCTATGTCGTTATCTTATGTAGGTTCTAGGGTTAGGGCTTTGTGTGGAAAGTGCCCAAGTACAATAGATGTGTCCGTAGACACTATTAACGACATCTCCGCAGAGATTATCAACAATAGAGGTGTCCGTAGACACTATTAACGACATCTCCACAGAGATTATCAATGAGGATGCACCTTGAAAGGGATAAACCCAAATCTATTAATCATCAACTCTGATTATTCTACCTTTACAATGCCATTTAACTAAGAAAATAAAACTTAGGGGCTAAGTCACCTAATCAATTTAGGAAGCTTAGGAATTTAGAAACTATCCTAATTACAATCCATTTAATGAAATTAGAAGGCTAATAACAACTTATTAACAACTTATTAGCAAATAATAGAGTACTAAACTATCTTGACGTCATGTGTGGGCCCATAGCTTGAAAAGCAACGTTCTTAGTAGTGCTTTGGGTGTCCATTACTCTTTCTTTTGAAGGATATTCTATAGAGCAGAAAATGTTGTATTGGAAGGATTTGGCATTTTCTTTTGTAGGGCCAAATTAGTATTCACTAGGGGCCTTCTCCTTTTTCTTTTCTGTTTTCTTGTTTTCCTGTTTTAGCTTGCTAGGATATTTCTCTTGTACTGCTTGCTTTTCTTAATGAAAGTAACCATTAAAAAAAAAAAAGTTATGTTAATGTCCTCCCTGATCGAAGATCCATTGGATGAACTTTAGATCTATTGGTTGAGCTTCAACCTTTGTGTACAGTTGGAACCTTTATTTGATCTCTTTTCCAACTTGATGTAGGCTTGACACATTGCTTTTTTATTTTATTTTATTTTTTATTTTTTATTTTTTTATATATCTGGATTTTCTTTGGACGCACGATCGAACCATTGGATACTTCATGTGTAGAATTTCGCAACCTCCAAGTTCCCAACGTTGATCCCCCAAAGATAAACTCAATGTGAGGGACTTCAACAATTCGCTTTTCTTTCTTCGCTACTTGCATCTTTTGATCACCATTACTCATAGAAGGAAATTTGGGTCCCTTTTTTTCTAATTTTGCAGAAGTTTCATTCATCTAAGGAATGCTACATGTTGTTTTATTTGTATTTGCAAAGACATCCTTATTTCCTTTATCTTGCTCCTTAATGTCACTTTTGATTTCTCCTTTCACATGTAGCTCCTTTGGTGCAATTATGACTTTTATTTCTTCTTTTTGCTCACTCTTTGATTCTACAGAGAAAGGCGATGATGTAGAGGGAGATGTAGCTCTTTTGGTGCAGTTATAACTTTTGTCTTTGATACCAAACTGATGATGACCCTAGGGTTAGGGCTTGTGTGGAATTGGAAGTGCCAAAGCACAATAAAGGTCTCCATAGACACTATCAACAACATCTCCGTAGAGACTAGCAATGAGGACACACCTCAAAAGGGATAAATCCAATTCTATTAATCATCAACTCTGATTATTCCATCTTTACAATGCCGTATAAATAAGAAACCCTAATTGAAAAGTTATTCCAGACAAAACCCAATTATGTAGATCTCCATGTCTTTGGTTCCACCTGCTTTGTTTCTGCCTCCTCACAAACGAACAAAATCTCTGCCATGGTCTGCCGTCTGTGTTCCTTGGCATGGCATTGAGATAAAAAGGTTATCGCTGATTTGATCCTAAGGAAAATCGTCTTCTTTTGTTGAGACATGTCACTTATTGCTGCTTTGATCCTAAGGAAAATCGTCTTTGTTTGTTGATACATGTCACTTTTCTAGAAAATATTCCATTTTATATTGTACCTGTGTCCTCTTTTCTGGACCAAAAATCCTTTACAGCTATTGGTCTCATCATCCCTAACCTCTTTCCCTTCCCTGAGGCCCCTTCCAATCCATTATTTGACTTTGCAGACATCTCCTGTAACTCAAAAACTAGCCCCTCTTGCCAAAGCTTTACAGGTATATCATCGTTAGGCGAGGACTCAAATTGCATCAGTGTAGCCTGTTGTTGACATTGACCTGCCCAGTGCTTCGGACACAGATGCTTCTCGTAGGTATGTTTTGTGTCCCACGAAAATGGACCTCAATCCTGCTGGGAAGCTTCATTTATCCTTCATTGGTAGCAGGCTATGGCTGAAGAACTTGTAGCTCTTGGTCAGACTCACACCTGGGATCCTTTTGTGTTATCTCTTGGAAAATCCATTATATGCTGTAAATGTGTCTATTGGAAGGCAGATGGATCAGTTCAATGATACAAGGCCTGACTTGTTGCAAAAGGTTTCATTTAGTATTTTTTTTTTTTTTTTTTTTCTGTGCGTGTGTGAATTGGTTATTGTTGAACACCCCCATGTGCAAGGGTGCACATCAGTATAACCCGGTGAGCACAGAGTCGAATCCACTGGGAGCAATTATAAAGCCACTGTAACCTGTGCTATAGATACTGATTCTAACCTAATTAAAAACTAACAAATTACACAAATCACTAAAACATAACTGAAATTAAAGTTTAATTACAAATTCTCCAGTTGAATTAATTAGCCACTGAATTTTGTTTCTCTTTCTCCCTTGAATTAATTATAGTGACTGGGAGCAATTATAAAGCCACTGTAACCTGTCCTATAGATACTAATTCTAACCTAATTAAAAACTAACAAATTACACAAATCACTACTAAATAACTGAAATTAAAGTTTAATTACAAATTCTCCAGTTGAATTAATTAGCCACTGAATTTTGTTTCTCCTTCTCCCTTGAATTAATTATAGTGAGCATCTTCTCTCATTTGAGTTGATTACAGTGAGCCGTATTATGTTCGTATTTTGACTACCCTAATAAACTTTTGATAAATTATGTCTTGAAAAATATTAGAGTATTTTGAAAGTTAAGAATTTTAATATAATTAAAAAACATGCAAAAAAATTGTAAATAGCCAGTAATGAAATAATGAATATAAATTTTTATCAATCAATTATCACTTGCCCTCCTTACAAGAAAATCCTGGCTTTGCCACTGATCCCAGCTGCCAAAATTGATTACCTTTGGTATATTAACTTGTTGGAATACATTGAGTTGCTGTTTATTAATTTGAACTTCCATATATTATTACTTGTTGGCCACTGGTTCTACTGTTTAATCAAGTAACTGCTTGCAGGATTTTCGCATTTAATGGATGAAATTTATCTTTGTAGAATTATATGCAAGTTCAAATTTGGGCCAGGCTTTCTGAGCTGATGTGGAGTCCCTGATTTTTCTGGACCACTGATTTACATGAATTTATGATCGATGATTGGAAGTTGTTAGCTAGCTTTTCCTTTTTCTTCTTCGTCTTCTTTGATGCAGGACAGACCCGTGGCCGCCATGGGTCAAACAGCCAATGGGCCAGCCCACCCATCTTGACCCATCATTTTGGGCCTGGCCCACATATTCTATCATATTTAGAGATTTTTATCTATATTTTTAATTTTTTTTTTTTTTATTATATGTTTTAATCCTGGTCATTGATGTTTTTGGATGGTTTAGATTAGCTTTAGGATTATGTTTCATCCTATTTAAAGTATTGTAATGCCTTTTTTGAGGTTTAGACTAGGTTGATGTTCAATGAAATTTCTAGCGTTTGGGGATGTTCCCAAGTTCTCTTATTTCTCGCCTATCATGGGAAGTTTGGCACGAGGCCAAGATTTTCAAGTAAAAGCCTAACATCTCCCTCTTCTCCATCTCTATCCAACCCGCCCCACATCTTATCTGCCATCCACATCATTATTATTCTTCTTCTAAATCTGATTGATGGTAACTCTTTCGGCATGTGTTGGTTCTCGTGGGCATTCTTCCGTCAGCATGCCTTCAGTCTCATAGACATTCTTCAACTCAATTTGCTACTATAATGTAATCTAGTTTTATTAATTTAATATCAAATGTCTACTCATTAGCAATGAGGCTATTAATCTTGTCTAATTCGATCCATTTAATCGTGAACAACTTATTTGCCAATAATGATGGGATCACCCTCTTGTTCTATCAACACATTCAGGCTCTTAATTTTATGTGGGTTGCCATAACATCAGTCCAACTGCCTGAAAATGACACGATATTGAATTTGTAGGCTGGGGTAATTGAAGAGATGGTGAATGATGCTGTTGACTCAGCATTAGATTCAGAAGACATAGAAGACGAAATTGAAGAGGAAGTGGATAAAGTTCTGACTGACATAGCTGGTGAGACTGCCGCACAACTTCCTGAAGCAGCCAGGAGGGAGAGAACAAAACTACCTGCCCAAAGAGCCGAGGTTGCAAAGGAGGTATGGGCGTCGACAACTATATTTCCATGTGTTTGGTCTCATGTTATTTTAATGGAGGTGATTGTGAATTTTATGTCCTTTGCAGCAAGAAGCTATACCGGAGGGGGTTGATGAGGAGGAAGAATTAGAAGAGATAAGGGCACGCCTGGCGAAAGTTAGATCATAACTTTCCCATTGTATGGTATGGCTTAACCACATGATAATTGATTATACTAGCATAATCTGCTTTCCATGAGCAGTATTAAAATGTAACAATTTATTATCACCCTCATATGGATCTGTTGGGACTTCTCAATTCAGTAGGGTTGATGTGTAAATTTCGAAAAATCATTTAAGGAGTGGTATGCGCTTTTTTGCGTGATAATTTCTACTCCAATCTCTACAATCAATTCCTGAAATGATGTCGAGACACTAATAGCAGCTGAATATGATATTTGACCCCTTAAAATGAGCTATGATCTTGGTTTTTGGCTCGTTTGACAGTTGGGTCCACAATCAGGATTCAGTATGGATCTTCATAACTTAAAACCGGGTCTAGATTTAGGTCTACCATGGACATGGCTGCGCCTGACCCGTGAAAGCACCTACATATATTACTTTCTTCGCTATTTATACTTTTATAGATGGCGAGGGGGAGTGTGTTCGTACACATGGTTGGATCTACGTCTTGTACTTTTGATAATTTTTAGGCTTGTTTGTTGGTTCGGTTGGGTGGGGTGCAACGAGAGTTCTTTCTCATTTTTTTTCACTGTCAAATATAGGCAATATCAATGTTTGAATGGATAATATCGGTTGGGTGGGTTCCTTGTTGCACCCTGGTTTCAAACGAGTTCTTTCTCAAACGAGTTCTTTCTCATTATTTTTTTTTCACTGTCAAATATAGGCAATATCAATGTTTGAATGGATAATATAAAGACATTTTGACTATTGGCGATATTTTAAAATGTTTCTATGTTTACATGAAATGGTATTTTTCTGATATTATCATGATATTTTCCAAATATGGCGTGAAACTTACATCTATATCAAAATAAAAATGGGAAAGATTGAGAAAAAAAACTCTCAAATAAGTTTTTTTATGATATTTCATTAAAGAGGATTTGATAAAAAAAAAAAAAAAAAGAAAAAAAAAAGAACACTTTAGATAGACCAATAGACCAAAAAGGTTAGTTTAACAAACATCACACCAAATCAGCCTTCCCACCCCAGAACTTTTTTTTAACCTTCTTTTTTTTAGGGTTGACGTTGGCCCTTGCTAGATTGTTCGTGTGGGTACTGCAGCAACAAGAAGGTGAACTCAATTTGCCGCCACTTGAGGCCAGTAAGCCTCCACCTTGGCTCTCATCCTCATCTCATCCAACACAGGATAGACATCCATGAACCAATCTCTCCAAGTCCAAACCGACTGACTTGACCATGAGTTCCACTGTATCTTGCTAATGTTTCCACATAACCCAAACGCCTGATTAGGGGAGAATGTATTTGACGGCCAACACTGAGGCTTCACGTTGGTTTTGACCAGCCTCACCCTTTCCTGAAAGACGGAACCTCAACAGGAAAGCTTTACAACTTCCTTTCTTGTTGCAACGTATGGTTTTGATGGGATTTCAACATGTTTGGCCTACTATACCTAAGAAGCTTCCAGGAAAGCTTTACCACATCCTTTCTTGATGCAACGTATGGTTTTGATGATAATAATATGGTCCAAACAACCTCCAACTTTAACTAAACAAAAAATTGAAACTTTTTTGTGCCTCCTATCAATCAAGCAATATAGGCTAAGCTTAGTGGCTTCTATAAGAGAGTTGCTATTGGCACAAAAAATAAATCTTTCCCTACACAAATTCTCTCCACACACATCACAATAATTTAAAAATTACATTATTTCTTTCCACACTCAGCAAAAATCCCCATTTTACCCCTCTCCATTTCCCTCTTTCTTCCCACACACATTTTCCTTTCTCTTCACCCACAAATCAACCGATCTCTCAAAGCATTCTCTGACGTCTCTATCTCTCCGGCGTTCCTCAGGCGTACCTTCGACATTCCCAGTCCTCTACACCATCTACTCTTCTAAAGGTAAATCACCATCTCCACTATTGTCATTTCATTTTTCTTCACCATTTATTCCTTACCATTTTATCCATCTTAGATCACCTTTTTTTTTTTTCATGAAAACTTGTTATGATAATAGATTCTCATTCAATGTAAGATTTTACAAACAGTGGTAAAGTTTTTACATGCATTTGGGCTGTTTTCCATCCATCATCGTAATTTTTTTTTTTGTCCAGAAATCGCGACTTGTTCGGACCTGAATATCCGAACAAGCTACTTATGTTCGGAAGTTCATGTCCGAACAAATTCCTTATGTTCGGACCTTAACATCCGAACAATATTATTTTGTTCGGACATGAACTTCCGAACATAAGTGGCTTGTTTGGATATTCAGGTCCGAACAGTCTACTGCAAAAACCATTCATGTTATTATACTACAATGTTTGTATTTTTATTTCAGATATGGACCAACTGAGCTTTTCTAGGGTGCGACTACCTCTTCAAACAGAAGGTGTCACCACCGAGTGGAAAAGGTTCTAGAAGAACCTCTTCTTAGTGAGGAGGACGTTGAAGAACAACCTGTGATGGAAATGGAACCAGGTCTGGGGCCACAAGATAGGTCCTTATTGACCAGCTTTGATACTCATATAGCTGGGTATATTTGGAATTGATTGATTTAATTGTGAATTTTTTCGATAATGTATCAATTGTTGAATGCAGGATCGAGGAGCATTGAAGTGTTTAAGTCATGGTCAGAAAGTTCCATTGTGGCAATGGCAATTGAATGAGTTTTATAGGTTTAGGCAGTGGATTTCTAGGTCCAAATTGGAGCCCTTAGTGACTGCATCATACCGCTCTGTCAATAAGATTATTGTATCGAGTTTTGTGGAAAGGTGGTAACCTGAGATTAACACCTTTCACATGCCATTTGGTGAGATGACCATCACTTTAGATGATGTTGCATCCATCATAGGTATCTCAGTGACGGGGCGGACTGTCTCGTATAATGATAGAATGACATATGAGGAAGCTCAAGCACTTCTTGTTGATGCCCTAGGAGTAGAACCCATAGAGGCACATGATGAGCTGATCCAGGTGCGGGGCCAATTTGTCAGATTGGAGTAGTTACGCGAAAGGTTTGGCGGAATGTCTGACGATGATGGGGAGGAGATGGTTGACTGTGCAGTCAGAGCTTACCTTCTGTACCTGTTGGGATGTATGTTGTTCACAGACAAGAGTGGCACACGGGTGCTGATCATATTTCTTACACATCTGGTGGATTTGGATAACGTAAGTTCATATGCATGGGGTGCTACTGCACTAGCATACCTCTACAGGCAGTTGGGGTTAGCAACCCGGCATGAAGTTAAACAAATGGCCGGTTACTTGACTCTGTTGGAAGCTTGGGTGTACGAGCACTTCGAATGTTTGGCTCCAACTCCAAACATTCACTATCAGCCCGATCAGCTTCGGGTCCATCGATGGGTCTCTTATAGGGAGTCTGCTCCTTTACAAGCAATGTGAGAGAGAATTGATTCCATGAGCACTGACTTGGTAATTACTCATATTTTCATACTCATTTTCTATCACATAAAGTTATTATGTATTCTTATATCTGATGCTTGGATTCACTATTTTTAGGTCACTTGGGACCCATATTGTGATGTTAGGCGCTATCACCCTTTCAATGAGGTTGCATAATACTGTGGATGCATCTGTTGGGTTTTGTGTATGCCCTAAAGCCCACTGACAGCTTCCACATCTCTGTTACTGGATATTTACTGGTTATTTATTAGAATTTTTGTTTTTCTCTCACTGCACGTATATATGTATGTTTGTATAAGATCCATTGTTTCTAGTAAATGACTTGGGTGTGTAGTGGCTACACATAGACAGGTCTGAGTCATGGACACTTGAAACAATAAACTGGTTCATAACTGAGAGATGAAGTTGGGCACTTCATCTTGGTATAAGTTATAGTGAGATACTCTCCTGTATTCAGGGTGACTTACCTTAGTCACAGGAGGCTTTTCCGGATTTATCTCATTAGTGCATGTGTCATGCATTGAACAGGACCATTTGAAGGTGTGATCTCTAAAATAGTACTATCATTGAGAGAGATCAATTCACCTTATGCTACTGAGAGACCAGTGCTCTTAATCTTGAGCATATGTGGATGAACTAACGAAGTCGAGTTCTTGTACTTTAATTCACTATGGGTGAGATCCTATTCATGGGTCGACAGCTCTGTGTTTTGGGTACTCGAGCTTGATTAGTTGGGACGTGCAGATGCAATAAAGAATCTATGCCATCTAGTAATGGAGTGATCGTCCCCTTAGAATTATCCGATTAATCATCAAAATCTAAGATCTTAGTATATGGATGTTCCATATGGATGTTGAACTTGTGGGTCGCTCCCTGGATCAAGAGAAAGATATCCGCATGATGATTAAGTCGAGGATATGAAGTTCTAAGGTTTAGATATAATGAAGAAGGTTGATAGTACGTCGGATAACCTTACTTGATTATGGATGTTACATAGAGGGGCATTTCGGTCATTTCTCTTAGTAGGTCGAAGACGAATGTCATTACCTGACGAGCTTATTTCATATTTAATATTTGTCCCTGGAGTGCAACCATAACTCTTTAGTGGAATGAGTTAGGGTTAGAATGACCTTAATGTTGCTATGGGGTTAGCATGGACATTTTGGTCATTTTGGGAGCCAATGGCAAATATGTCTTTTGGTCCCTTCTCTAGCCACTTTCCTATATTGGCAAGGTTTCCTAAATTATTTAGATGATGTGTGAAGAAGAAATAATTTTTGAGTGTAAATTCAAATAGGCCTTTGGTGGCATACATGAATTACAACACTAAATAAATTATTGGTGCATGAGTCATAGTGTGTGTGGGCTAGCCAATGTGGTCCCTTATGTGTGGGTCCCAAGATTGTGTAGGTCCTATCACTTGGAAGGCTAAAATTCTTTTTGTGCAAGTTTTCCTAAAGATTGAAGTTTCCTAATTATCTTGGGAAACTAAAAATTAGGAGTGATGGACGTCCATAACTGATTGGTTTGTTTTTTTTAAAAAAGAGGCTCCTCTTAGTTGCAACAAATTGGAGAGAAAAAAGAGGAGCAGCCCAAAGAAAACTTCTAACAAGTTTTTGAACGTCCATTGCACAAGGGAGGGCTTTAGCTGATTGCATTTTTTCTTCTTAAAAGGAGAAGACATTGAGATCTGGACTCTACACTTCAGATCAAGGAAAAACTATTAGAAGAAAGCCTAGTTTGTTCCCACAAACACTAGCCAATCAGATTAGGATAAAGAGGAATAGAGGAGAAGACTAGAAGGGAAACCTGCTGCAGAAATTCCAGCAAGGTGTGCTGAAAGTTGTAGCCTACAGATCTGATCTCAAAGTTCAGAAATTGGTGTTTTTATAACCCAAGAACATCAGGTAAGTATTCTCTTGTTTCTCCTTTCATTATCTACACGTTGATCATGATTTCATGGTGTTTTATGTGTGATTGACATGGCTGGTTTCAGCAGTCCAGATCAGATTTGATTTGATTTTGAAGATTCCAGCCATAGATCTCTTTTTATTTTAAGAGATCAGATTTGAATCGCACCTACTTTCAGCATCAAATGCATGGATGTTGTTGAGCCTTATCATCTGGATAGGGTGCTCAGACAGTTTGGGAGAGTACAAACTATTCCTCCACCGCCATTAGCCCCCATTCGCGCTACGCGAGGTCCGACTGCCCGTGACTACCATATCGCGTATCAATACATCAATCAAGTTTGGGAGGGATGGCCTAATCACCTACTGTCTTCATCAAACAGCAGTCAACCAGTGAGGCGTCCTGCAGATTGCGTACCTTTCTATATGGATTGGTATAAATGAATATCGTGAAGGATATTACAAAACCCAAACCATCACTCTAATTTTGTGTCCTGTCCCGAAGAAACTCAATCTAGCAGTATGGTGGACTATGAGCAGCGTAATTCGGATGCACTGTTCATTCTTGATGAAGTGATGCGAAGGGGTGAGGACCATTGGGTTGAAGATCCACGGGGACTATATAACCATGTGGATCAGGTATCCCACGTGTTATGGGGAATTTCAATTGCCGATGCTCAACGAACCATTCGACATCCCCACATAAGTTCACAAAGCTACAATCGCAGCAGGTCAACAAGGGGAAGGAACACCTGGCTAAATTTGAAGAAGTTTGACTAACAAGAATGAAAAAAATGTATTTCTTTTTATTTTTGTAGTTTGAATAATTGTTCTAAGACTTGGATCCTCTTTTAAGTAGTTTTCACTTTTTAAAGTATTTGTCCTTCTTTTAGTTAGTTTATATGCATTTTGGTTATGTTATATTTGATTATATATTCGGATTATGCTTGAATTGTTACAGATAAATAGAAAATTTTAATAGTGGATATTAAATGCTTCAAAAGGGACTAACTGAACATCTGTTCGGAAACACAGTGCCGAACAATTGTCTTTTGTTTCGGAACTGTGTTTCCGAACAGTTTCTGTAATTCTCATAGCTTTAAAAAACTTTAATACAAATTAAAACCACTTCTTCTCTCCTACTTTTAAAACTGCTACATACTCTAATAAAAATCAAAGCATTCATTAAATACAATAAAAGAACTACTAAAACACATTCCAAACTCCATCAAATGTTTACAAATACTTGTTACATTCAACATAAATTGCCGATGACCAGGTAGTTCTATTCAATCCAAATCAATTGTCTCACATGTTGATACGTCTAGAGTTACGAGCTATTTGAATTGTAAAATCCGATCCCTGTATGGAGTCTCCCAACCATCAGCACAAGAATGATGAAATTGTCTCCACTTATTTGCAGTAGGCGGAATTGGATGACCAGGCACTAAGAATAACTGAATGAAATGATTCTGATTAACAAAACCTATCGTTCGCTCCTTCCGAGAAGGAGTCGGCACTGGCACAGACCGCAATGGGAGGAAAGTCAAGCACTGTTCTATGCTCAAGTGGTATGACACCAAATTATAACGAGACGCTATGAGGTGCCCCATGTTAGGCATAGTCATCCAATAGTCCACCGATGGGTTGTCATCATAGTATGATAATGCTTCAACCAATTCCTCAACTCTGTTCTCCACCGCATATAATTGTTTATAGTGGTCTACATGTGCAAGCAACTCTTGTAATAAATCTCTCCTAACTTGTCTCCATTCATCCTCGGCTAGGCCAACCAATCCGGCGATGGCTCTGAAGCCACAGTTGCCATCAGCTGCGACATCCTTTACATGTTGAATATAGGATCTCAACCCCAAGGGAAATGAGAGAACATAATTATTGATGCTCCTTGACCTCGTATAATCTTTTCTCTTTTCTTTGGTTTGCATTCTGGCTGTCCTTTATCGTTAACTTCTGTCATTGCAACTGATTTAGGAGAGTAGCTATCTTGTGCAGATGGTACCAACTCAAATGTGCTTGGATCTCGTCGAGTTAAGGTGTCAACTTTCATACTTGGTCTACCTCTTGTTCTTGATTTTACTTCGGGTTCTATTAAATGAGTACTCTCTGGTTTTGCTAGTTCTTGTATCTTCTTTAGAAGTTGCAGTTTTCTCGTGGAATCATACTCATTGAACCGTTTTTCAAGTAACTCCAAATCTGCCTTACAATCTATAAGATCCCGACCCGAGTGACCTCGATTAGTACTAATTAAGTCGCGTGTTAGTCTTGAACTTATTTAGTGGATTTTGGTTTAGTTGGTTTAGAATAGCTTGGTCATAGCTTTGGGAATTTTGAGTGCCTTTGGAATTAGTGGGGCCCTTTGGGGGGTTCCTTTTTATGACTTACGTGTACTTGGGGGATTACTCGAGATTCTTTTGATTTTGTGTTTTATCCCGATTTACTTATTTTGTTAATCCCTTCAACTTTCATGTTGATCCCGTTCCCGTCCCGAATCTCGAAACTCGACTTTTCTAGCTTCTTGGGCAAAACAGTCTTTTTAAACTAAATCTGTACCCAATATTTAATATTCCCGAAACCTGCGAAACATATACTTTTTGAAAAGTAGAAATTTCGAAGATCATTTCTTCCTTCTTCGTCGTTTTCATCCGAGGTCTCGAGAACTACTATTTCAGCCCAATAAGATTGCTAGTTAGTGGAGCCCACTTGTGTTGCTCATAAAAGAGAGCTTATCCCCTCCCTTTTTTCCTTTTCCAGCAACTTTCTATTGTCTAGGGTTTCTTGCCTCTTTTCTTCTTCTTCTTCTTGGCTTTTCCATCATCAAGACACTGCCAAGCTTGCACCAACATCAAAAAGGACTTTATCATCTTCTTCACCACTTCAAGGGCTTTCCATTGGTACCATTTTTTAAGAAGTCTCTTTTCTCTAAGATCCTCATTTAGCTTGCCTTGCTCATTTAGAGCACCTATTGGTAAACTCTCTCCCTAATCTTCTAGATTTGTGTTCTTATAGTCATTGAGAAGCTCCATTTTCATTATTGGGAGCTCTCTCTTCTTATTGCTTGGTTTGACCCATTTTAGGGTTTGTTTTGGGGGTTTTTGTAGAGATTGTGATCTTGGCTTGCAAGTGTGGTTAGGAGCTTGTTTTCCTTTGATTTGAGACCCAAGGCAAGTGGATGATTTGATATATTTAGCTTTGAATGAGTTTTATGAAATGCATTTATGATTTCACCATATATTTTGAGATATTAATGACTTGTTTAGATTTGAAATAAATGCACATTAGTGAACCTTGTTAACTTATTTTATCCATGGTTTAGATTGCTAATCAAGTTTAAAAGAATGAAGGAAAAGAAAGGAAAAAGGAATGACCCATTTCACTACAGAAAACAGAACTGGGTTATGTTACGCAGTTCACGCGGTCGACCGGCCAGGGAGCTCGGTCGATCGGCCAAGGGCCGGGTCAACCGGGCCAACTGCGAATCTCTCCTGGGAAGTGATTTTTACTCTTTTCTTAAATGGACTTAGGTGGAACTTGGTTACCTTTTTTATTGGACTCACTTGACTTATCATGAGATTGTTTGACCCGACATTCTTTGAGGTTAATCCGGTTGTATCGGGACTTAACTTAATTCAATCTTGAACGGTACGGAACAAGGGATACCCTCTTTATAATTATGCACGAGGTTTGTACGCTTGGGTATCGCGAATCCTATCCCCTTTGGTGACTGAGTAGGTTGTACGATGCTTCAGGGTTAACATTGTACTTAGGATCTCTTTTGAGGTTCCGTTTGTTTTGAAGTTCATTTAAAAGTTTGAAAATCCCTAAGGTGTATAAAGAGCCCGGAATGTCTCCAAACTCAAGGAGTACCAAGTCATTATTACAATGGACATACGGGGTCCTTACTCACCTGATTTATCTTGAATCTCGACACTTGTCCCGAATTTCTCGAATTATGATTTATCATTCCCGAAGGTATTGAAAGTATATTTTAGCATTTTGCTAGCCCGTTTATACATGCCCGAATAAAATGATACTTGTGCCTTTGAGCATCCCGTCCCGCTCGTTTACATTCATGCACTTGATATGTTTTATACATGATTTGATTTGTCATTTGACCTATGAGTCGGCACCACTAAGCTTGACTTTCCTTGCCGGTCTGATCCACCGACTTGGAGACCCCTTCCCGTCCCGCCAGCTGCAGTTTGGATCCCGCTACCCGGTTATTACCGTGGCCTTGTCCCGATACCCGGTTCGCTACCGTGGTCATGTCCCGTATTATATTATGTATATGTATGTGTTACTTATGTTGCATCTCCTCACTTCGGTGACTGAGACAACATCCCGATAGGCTCATGTCACTTCGGTGATAGAGGACTTAGCTATGTGTCGTTGCCATCTTGTTTATTTCCCGTTTCCTTGGATACCTTACATGTTTTATATTGCATATGTATTTGAATAAATGATTCTCTTGTTTTATGAAACTATTGTTTTGACAAGTTTAAATGTTTTCCAAGGTAATTTCTTTATTGATATGTCTTTTCACCCATCTGCCAAACCGTGGTGTTTGACCCTTTGTTTTGGTACTCAGGTCCCATTATCGGTCTCCCCGAGGAGGAGCATGAGGAGGCGGTCGGAGAACCGCATCGTCTTGTAAGACCCCGATCCGAGTGATCTCGATTAGTGTTGTTTAAGACGTGTGTTAGCTCTAAGCGTGTTTAGTGTTATTTGGTTTAGTTTGTTTTATAATAGCTTTGTTATAGCTTTGGGGATTTTTGAGTGTCTTGGTTTTTAGTGGGGCCCTTTGGGGGTTCCTTGTTTATGACTTTACGTGTGCTTGGAGTTTTACCTTGGTTTTCTTGGTTTGTATTTTATCCCGTTTTGTTTATCTTGTTAATACCTTCAACTTTCATGTTGATCCTGTTCCCGTTCGAAACCCCGAAACTTGACTTTCTAGCTTCAAGGGCAAAACAGTACTTTTACACCAAATCTGTACCAAATTATTGTTATCTCCGAAACCAGTGAAACATATACTTTTTGGAAACTAGATATGTCGACGATCATTTCTTCCTTCTTCGTCGATTTCATCCGAAGTCCCGAAAACCACTATTTCAGCCTTTCAAAGTTCTTAAATGGTGGAGCCCATTTTCATTGGATACAAGAACCCATCTCCCCTTTTTCTTTCTCTTTTTCCAATACAGCCACCTTGAGCCTAGGGTTTGCTTGGCTTTTCTCTTCTTCTTGGCTTCTCCATCATCAAGAGATAACCAAACTTGCACCAACATCAAAAGGGATTTCACCATCTTCTTCACAACTTCAAGAGCTTTCCATTGATAACTTTTGTGAAAGAAACCACTATCTTCAAGACTTTTTTTGAGCTAATCTTTGCCATTTGAGGAACCTTCAAGTAAGATCTCTCCCTAATCTTCTAGATTAGTGTTCTTCTAGCCTTAGAGAAGCTACGTTTTCATTATTGAGAGCTTTCTCTTCTCCTTCATTGTTTTGACCCATTTTATGGTTTATTTTGGGGATTTTTGTAGAGATTGTGTTCTTGGCTTGCAAGGGTGCTTAGGAGCTTGTTTTCCTTTGATTTGGGACCCAAGGCAAGTGGATGATTTGATATTTTTATCTTTGAATGAGTTTTGATGAAATGCATTTATGTTTTCACCTAATATTTTGTGATATTAATGGCTTGTTTAGATTTGAAATAAATGCTCATATTGGTTCTTGTTAGCTTGTCAAATCCATGTTTTGGATTGTTCATCAGGTGTAAGAAAGGAAGAGAAATAGATTGGACAATGGACAGACCCATTGAACTGCTGTAACAGAACCTGGGTTCTGTTACGCAGTTCACGCGGTCGACCAGCCAAGGGGCGCGGTCGACCGGGCACACTGGAACAGGTCCCCTGTGGGACGACCTGCTGCATTGCGGGAACCACTGTTCCGCAGTTCACGCGGTCGACCGGCTACACAGAGGTCAGGTTCTCTGAAACCTGACCAAAATACTGTTCACCCATTTTATTTTACAACTCCCGGTCGACCGGCCAAGGGCCAAGTTGACCTGCCCAACTGGAAACCCTGCTGAAATATGGATTTTTGCCCTATGTTATTTGGACTTTAAGTGGAACTTAGTGATCCTTTTGTGGACCCGTTTGACTTCTTGTGAGGATGGTTGAACCGACATTTCCTCACGGTTAATCCGGTTGTATCGGTACTTAACCTAATTCAATCTTGAACGGTACGGAACGACGGGATATCCTTTCTTTTATCTAAACTCGAAATTGGTTTGTTTGGGTATCGCGAATCCATTTTTCCTTTCGATGACTGAGTAGGTTGTAAGGTACTACTAGATTAATATTGTGCTTAGGATCCCATCCCTATCATGTTTTGTTTATTTAAAATTCGATTAAAGTTTGAATACCTAATGTGCATAAAGAGCCCGGAATGTCTCCAAACTCAAGGAGTACCAAGTGATCATCACAATCGACATACGGGGTCCTTATTCACTTGATTTGTATCGAATCCCGATACTTGTCCCGAATTTCAAGAAACGTGATTTATCATTCCCGAAAACATTGAATTTACAACTAGAGCTTTTGCTAGCCCCGATATGCACTTCCCGTTTGAAAATGAAATTAGTGCTTTTGAGCACCCTGTCCCGTCTGTTTATTTAAGTGCATTACATATGATTTGTACATGTCTTGTTTTACATGATTTGACCTATGAGTCGGCACCACTAAGATTGGCTTTCCTTGACGGTCTGATCCACCGACTTGGAGACCCTTTCCCGTCCCGCCAGCTGCAGTTTGGATCCCGCTACCCGGTTATTACCGTGGTCTTGTCCCGATACCCGGTTCGCTACGGTGGTCCCGTCCCGTATTATATTATGTATATGTATATGTTACTTATGTTGCATCTCCTCACTTCGGTGACTGAGACAACATCCCAATATGCTCATGTCACTTCGGTGATAGAGGACTTAGCTATGTGTGGTTGCCATCTTGTCTGTCTCCCGTTTCCTTGGATACCTTACATGTTTTTGTTAGAGTTTTTATTTTGTTGCAATTTGATAGGATGCATTAATTTTCATAGCTTGTCCTGTCATTCATTCATGTTCTTCATCTTAGGATCTTCATGCATATTTCTCTTTCATAATCTTTGTTTTTATTAAATTATATGCATGGTTTTCTAACCTTAATTATCTTAAAGTTCATGAAGTTTTTAGTTCAAGTTTTTAAAATCTCAATATGTTCTTTCCTTAAGTTCAAAAATCATTTCAAGCTTTCCAATTTCTTTCTCTTTAAATCTATATTTTGGTCTGAAAGTTTCATGGCTTTAAAATTCTATTTTCATCCATTTTTAAGTCATTTTCCCAAGCTTGTTCAATGAGCCTCAAAGTCCCCTGGAAGAAGCCCTCTCATTTTCATCTTCCTTAAAAAATTCTGTTAAATGGGCTGTTCCCAAGTCGACCTGCCTGTGTGGCCGGTCGACCGGGCCAGGGGACCCGGTCGACCGGCCACACTGCGGGTCGACCGGGGTCTTGTAGCCGTTAGCCTCTCCAACGGAAACTTTTATGACCGTTGAGCACCCGGTCGACCGGGCAGTGTACCGGTCGACCGGGTACTAGCCGTTGGCAACTTTTTCTCTATAAAAAGTGGCTTTTTGGTTTGCAAAAAGGCTTGAACTTTTGAGGAATCTTCAAGGACAAGAGAGGACAACTTGTAAGAGGATTAGAGAAGGGATTATGAGGCCAATCCATTGATTCAACCTTTGATCTTCAAATGGGTGTGCCTTCTTTATCTCAAGATTTAATTACATGCTTTGTTTTTTAAATCCTTGTTTTCTTTTCAAGCATGATCATATAGTTGTCTTTCTCCTTGTGATGTTGTGTTTCATAACATGCTTTGATCTTTGAAATCTTTTAGCTTCATGAAATCATCATATGGTTCATCATTCACATGTGTTATGTATCTTTGTTTTCAAATCTAACTTGCTAAACTTAAGATTGTATCTTTTCATTCAAGTTTGATCTTTTTGGAAAACCATGTGTTTGACTACAACTCTTTCTCATACATATGAGTTTATCATCTCTTCATCATTTAAAGTTTTAACTTTCAAAAAGAGAAAGAGTGATTTCTAGTTCATGCATTTTTCATAGACTTTGTCATTCATATGCATGCTTCTAGAAGTTAAGTTTCCACTTTCTACTCAACCTTTTTAGAGGTTTTAAATTGTACTTCATTGTTCTCTTATCCATGCATCAATAGGCATTTTATTTAAGAGAAAAACATCTTGTAAAGGTTATTGCTTAACCTAAGAAAAGCATTGTGTATAGGTTATTGCTTAGCCTTGAAAAGCATAAGTGATGTATTTGTGAGGTTTGAGGTGATCCTAAACCTTCTTTTAAGATAGTGAAATCCGGTAGGGTTACCGGGAGTGGATGTAGGCATGTTGGCCGAACCACTATAAATGTTTGTGTCATGATGGTTGATCTTTTATCTTTCCTTTCATGGATAATGTTTTATGTTTGACTCCATCAAGTTTGTAGTTGTTAGTTTTCTTTGGCATGCTTATCTTAGAGATTGCTCCACTACACATCAAAATTAATCCTTCTCAAAGCATAAGTGAACTAAAAGTTAAAATTTTTTAATTGGTCTAGTTTTTCATGGCTCACCCTATTCACCCCCCCCTCTAGGTTTCGCTCTTGGACTTTCAGTTTTATATTGCATATGTATTTGAATAAATGTTTCTCTTGTTTTATGAAACTTATTGCTTGATAGGTTTAAATGTTTTCCAAGGTAATTTCTTTATTGATATGTCTTTTCATCTGTTTGCCAAACCGTCGTGTTTGACCCTTTGCTTTGGTACTCAGGTCCCATTGTTGGTCTCCTCGAGGAGGAGCTTGAGGAGGCGGTCGGCGAACCGCATCGATTAGTTGAGTGGCATGCCGATGATGTCGTCTAGACATTCGGGTGCTTGAGCTACGAAACGTTTTGGGAATAGAAACTAACCATTCTTTTGGGGAACTTGTTATTTGATTTATATTGGCCTTTGTTGGCCTCTATTTTTGGGAACAATGTAATTAAACTATATTGTTGTAAACCTTAACTTTTTTTTTGGGTTATAGCTTTAATGATCATTGCTCATTTTGATACTAGTATTAAACATGTGTTAATCTTGTTATCTTGGACATGAATGTATGAAACAGATTTGCTACACGCTTCCGCACATAAAAGAAATATTCATGTTGATGTGATATCCTCACCGCGGACACCTGTGGGAAATCGCGTGTGCGAGTGGTACTCTTTGGTAGACTCGTATACGTTTTGGGTTTTAAATTAAATCATACATACATCACAACAAAATTAGTTCCGATCCCGGATCAAGCCCGATGACCCGGTCCGGGGTTGCGATAGACTGGTATCAGGGCGAGACGTGTTTCAAGCAATTAAAAGAAACTAGAAATCCTAAGGACGTGGCGAGGATTCGTTAGAGTTTTCGTTAGTTAGTATCGTGTGAGCATTGTGTGACCCTTATTGTATTATCTTGTGCTAACGAATTGTTTTGCAGCATTATGCCACCTCAAAAAAGGCCAGTAAACGGCAATCCCACGGCAAGTAACTGTGAACAAACAGGGCCAGCCCAAGAAGACATTGACATTCCCGACAATACCATGCAAAATCAATTTCAAGAAATGATGCGGGCTATGTTGGATCAACAAAGACAGGCTAATGAGAATCAAACAAGGTTACAGGAACATATGCTGAAGAAGGATGAGTATCATGCTAGGGAATTGCAAGATATGCAGAGGCAACTCCTAGAGGTGTTACAGAGGAGGCCCGAGCTTGTGCAACCTCAACCTGCTATTGTTATTAATCAGAGGGAGCATGACCCAAATGCCTTGTTTGAGAAGTTCAGGAAGAGGGGCCCGAAAGAATTCTTCGGGATAGAGGATCCCTTAGCTGCAGACGATTGGCTGGAGCACACAGAGAACATCTTTGAGATCTTCCAGTGCACAGGGAGATAACGAGTCCAGCTTGCAACATCTCTCTTCACCGGTTCAGCAGATGCAGTGGCATGGGCTAGTTTCAAGAGGCAGTTTGGGGACAAGTATGTGCCCACCCATATCAGGAGGCAGAAGGCAGCGGAATTCCAGCAGCTTGTCCAGGGTAATATGTCAGTCCTCGAATACCTCACAAAGTTCGAGAGATTGTCAAGATATGCTCCTGAACTAGTGGATACAGTGGAAAAGAAGATAGCTAATTTCCTTGAAGGACTGAATCCCATCATTGAGTGGGATGCTATCGGGGTTGTACCTCCTACAACCTTCGAAGAGGCAGTCAAGAGGGCTTACAAATTTGAGAATTTCCACCATAAGATCCTCAGACTTCAGGGTAAGGGACAACAGCAACAACAGAATAGTCAGCAGAGGAATCATCAGCATAAGAGGCAGAGGCAAGAGCAGAATGTGCAGAATCCTTTGGTGTGTACACATTGTGAGAAGAACCACGAGTGTGCCCAGTGTCGTACCATCACAGGAGCATGCTTCAGATGTGGTTCCATGGCCCATCAAATGAGGGACTGTCCAAGGCAGAATAGACAGAATCAGCAGCAGCAAGGGGCACAGCGTCCAGCACAACCTCAGAATGTAATAGTTGTGCAGAACCAGGCTAGACCTCTTCAGCAACAAGCCCCACAGCAGCAGTATAGGTTGCAGCAGCAGCAGCAAGCCCGTCAGCAAGGACAGAATCAGAATCAGCGTCCTCCACAACAGAATAGGAATGCAGGCAGGCCACAGCAAGCTCAGAATAGGCCACAGCAGAGAGGACAGATTTATGCAACCAATAGAGCTGATGCAGAGGCAGCTGGAGATGTAGTGGAAGGTACACTTCTTGTTTGTGGATTCCAAGCTAGGGTTTTGTTAGACCCTGGCTCTACCCACTCTTTTATCTCTCTTAGATTTGCAAAGTTGATTGATATGCATGCTAGCGATATGGATTTCCTATTGACTATGGCTACTCCCATAGGTAAAGAAGTTATATGTAGGACTTTTTACTCTAGTTGTTCAGTCATGATAGGAGGGTTAGAGTTACGAGCAAATCTCATTTTATTGGAGATGTTTGATTTTGATGTCATCCTAGGGATGGATTGGTTAGTAGGGTACCATGCTACAATGGATTGTTTCCATAAGACCCTCACCTTCAAATTAGAGGAGACACGAGCATGAGTACTGTTTCGAGGAGACAGGAGTAATCCTAGTACAGGGTTTATTTCAGCGTTGAAGGCTGATAGACTGCTGAAGGGTGGATGTGAGGCCTATTTGGCGTTTATCACGGAGGATAAACGGTCCCAAGGGGTGGAGGATATCCCAATTGTTTGGGAATTCCCGGATGTTTTTCATTAGGAGATTCCAGGTGTACCACCCATTAGAGAGATTGATTTCACTATCGAGCTGTTACCAGGGACTGCTCCGATATCCATTGCACCTTATAGAATGGTTCCAGCGGAATTGGGAGAATTGAAAACACAATTGCAAGAATTGTTGGACAAAGGTTTTGTAAGACCTAGTGTTTCGCCGTGGGGAGCTCCAGTATTGTTCGTTAAGAAGAAGGATGGTTCCATGAGAATGTGCATAGATTACCGGAGATTGAACCAAGTGACCATCAAGAACAAGTATCCATTGCCAAGGATAGATGAACTGTTTGATCAGTTACAGGGTGCTTCTTACTTTTCGAAGATTGATTTGAGATCTGGTTACCACCAGCTTAGAGTCACAGAGTCAGATGTATTGAAGACAGCTTTCCGGACTAGATATGGGCACTATGAGTTTTTGGTGATGTCATTTGGTTTGACAAATGCACCAGCAGTGTTCATGGCATTGATGAACAAGATATTCGCAAAGTACCTAGATCAGTTTATAGTGGTGTTCATTGATGACATTCTGGTGTACTCCAAGACCAAAGAAGAGCATGAAGAGCACTTGAGAATAGCCTTACAGCTTCTGAGAGAGAACCAGCTATATGCAAAATTCAATAAGTGTGAGTTTTGGTTCGAACAAGTAGCATTTTTGGGGCACATTATCTCTAGAGAAGGCTTGTCAGTAGATCCATCCAAGATTGAGGCAGTGGTACAGTGGGAAAGACCGAAGAATGTGTCAGAAATCAGGAGTTTTCTGGGATTGGCAGTCTATTATCGGAGGTTTGTACAGGAGGTTTTCGTCGATTGCGTCACCTTTGACGAAGTTGACAAGGAAGAATGTGCCATATGTGTGGTCAGACAAGTGTGAACTTAGCTTCCAAGAGCTTAAGAGGAGATTAACCACAGCACCAGTCCTTACTTTGCCATCCGGAAGCGGCGGTTTCACTATCTTTACCGATGCTTCGAACATTGGACTTGGGTGCGTGTTGATGCAGGAAGGGAAAGTTATAGCTTATGGATCCCGTCAGTTGAAAGATCATGCGAAGAACTATGCAACACATGATCTTGAGTTAGCAGCGGTTGTTTTCGCACTGAAGATGTGGAGACATTATCTCTATGGAGAGAAATTTGAGGTCCACTCTGATCACCGCAGCTTACAGTACTTGTTCTCATAGAAGGAATTGAACATGACGCAGAGAAGATGGATGGAGTATATCAAGGATTATGATTTTCCAATCAAATATCATCCAGGGAAGGCAAATGTAGTTGCTGATGCTTTGAGCAGGAAATCAGTAGGCATGACAAATCTCAGTGATGGACCCGATTCTTCCCTCTGTCCCGCTGCCTCCGCCCCGGGTCTTTCGGGGTACGGCGGAGGGGAGGAGAAGAAAAGTAAAGGGTAACAACATCTTTCTTTCTTTTTGTACGGGTATGCCAATTTCACTTTTCTACTTGGAATTTAGAAACGGTGATCCGAAGATCCACCTTCACAAGTAGAAAGGGGAAATGAAACTTTTTCTAGTTTCCCATTGCACGCATATTTTAAGAAAAGAGACAAAAGGGTTTTTTTTTATATGCCGTGAAAGGCGATTTCATTTGTTGCCGTGAAAGGCGATTTTTGCCGTAAAAGGCGATTTACAAGTCTCATCCATTATGAAAGACAAGAGTTGTGATTTTTGTCTCTAAAAGAAAAATAAAGTACAATAGAAATCAAGAAAAGGAATCTGACTTCTCATTCGATTGTGGGGACACATTCAGATCGACGGTCGCGAGTCATGTATGGGCTCCTCCATCGTCCATGCAGATGAGAACACGATGCTTGGATTCTTGGCTTGGCTTTTTAACCTCAGATTTTTAAAGGACAAAGACCAAGAGAAGGTCTTATATCCGATAAAAAGCTAAGTAAACGGGCTGAAAAGCCACGTTTTAGCCATGTTGGTAGAAGAAGGGAGGTCCTTGGGGGGTGTGGCCCCCCAAGGGTGCTTCAATCACCTTTTGGTGGTCTTTGCAGCAGATTTGCAGGGCCTCTGGATTTTCCGGGCAATTCTCTGGATTCTTTTTCCGTTCTTCGTCTCCCTTTTTTCTGATCCCATTTCCCTTTGGAATGTCCTCCTATTTATAGGCCTTTGGTAGCCATTTAGGAGGGTTTATGAGCATTGAATGCATTAATGCTCATAATGGGAGGAGTTACAAGTTTTAAAGTATTTGTTTTGTAACTCCTTTTTCCTTGAATCTGATTGGCCGATGGAGAATAATGAGCTTTTAATTGCCTTTAATCCCCATCATGGGAGGAGTTTCATGGCTTTAATGCCATAAATCCTTTGACTTGTAACTCCCATTTGCTTGCTTTTGATTGGGCCGTCCAAAATAATGAGTTAATGACCGCATTAACTTGTCATAAAACGGATCATTTAACCTCATTAATTGGTCGCCAAGTCGCTTGAAGAGTCGCGGGTCGCGCCGCGTCTTTTGGAATTCTTCTTGTGATGACCGCCGGTGGATCCACATGTTGTTTGATGTCCGATGGCGATGCAATTTCAGACATTGATTAATGTCAACGTGTCGGCAACATCTGTCCTGTCGATTTTACGATCGGGCGGGAGGAAAGTGTGCTTTCTTTGTCGGCCGGTTGGCGATTTCGAGGCATCTAATGATCATCCAATGATTTCGGCGGCGAATCCGTGATGTTGACGAAGATCGACGGATTTCATGCACGAAAAATCAGATTTTGGAAAAATCACAGGGGCCAATCAACTCGAAACGCGAAAAGGACCCGAAAAAAAGGGTTTCCGGCGACTTTTGGGTAGCCGGAATTCCATGGTCGCCGGCGACCATGCACCCATGGTCGCCGGCGACCATGGGCCTTGGGCCCATTTTTCGGCCGCCGTTCGGTCGCCGTTTCTTCGCCATTTTTTCGATATTTTTTTCATTCTTTTTTCTTCTGTATTTTTTCTGACATTTCCCCTCATTTATTGGCCTGATTCTCTTGAAGAAAACCCAACGAGAAGCCACGTAAATCGGAGCACAAAGTTTCCTATTTTTCTGGAAAGCCGAAGACTTTGTTGTGCGGTATTGCCGATTTTTTGTCAAGCATTGAAACTAGGCCAAACGATGTCGGAATGACCTAAAATTCGACGTCCAGCTTCGTGAGCAGTAGATAGGACCAACCATAGGCTTTGGTTTGAGTTTTGAAGCCGTTCGGGGTCCCGCAAATGCTTGCCTTAATTTCGCCATGAGAGAAATGCCGAGCTTTGACTTGTGGTCAACCGATGTCCGATTGACCTGAAATTTGACAGGGAGCCTCCTGAGTAGTAAGTAAGACCAACCATGGGCTTTGGTTTGAGTTTTGAAGCCTTTTGGGGTCCCGCAAATGCTCGCCTTGATTTCACCTCGAGGAAAATGCCGAGCTTTGAAACTAGGCCAAACGATGTCCGTTTGACCTAAAACTTGACAGGGGACCTATTGGAGTCATTTTGAGATGATCCATTAGCTCCAATTTGGATGCCATGATTCCGGGGTGCTCCGCCGCCGGTAGGCCTGTTTTTGCTTCCCGAGAGTTGATGAAGGGTCAAACGTCGTCCGTTTGACTTGAAATTTGGCAGGGGGCCTTTTGGAGGTATTTTGAGACCATCCGTAGGCTCTGATCGAAGTTTTGAAGTCTTCGACACTGTCGCTGCCGGGAGCTCCTGTCTGGCTGTCGGAGGAGTGAAGTTAGGCCAAATGACGTCGAAATGGCCCGAAACTTCATGTGTACCCCTCTTTTGGCTGCTTTGAATGATCTTGCAGTTTTGTTCGATTCTAACAAGATCTGGTGCTTGAAGTGGCGCCTTCCTATTTATGGCAGGATGTGGCTCCATGTAGCTTTTGGTGTTGAAGGGACATAGTGACATTTTTGGTGTCAACAAATGCCCCCTCGAGGTACAGCGACAAGGTGCTCAGCTCTAGCAGTCGGTGTGCCTCGAAGAGAATTTGAAGGAGATCTTCTTGCTTGACCAAGAGTCTTGAGCGTTTTTTCTTTTGATGGAGTTGCTTTTTTGAGCTTCCAAGGGATTTCGCGGTAATGAGAGGGGTCATGTACCGTCTCAAGGCAAGGATTTTGAAATGACATTTGGATATGGGTTTTTGGTTTTGGGTTTTCCCTTTTAACCTTGTGAACCTAAAGGCTTTATGTGGCACATTAGGCGGTTAAGAAGGTTTTTGGTTTTTGACCTTGTGACCTAACAGGCTGTATGTGGCGAGTTTAGGGGGTCGGGATTTTGGTTTTTGGTTTCGGCCTTGTGACCTAACAAGCTGTATGTGGCAAGTTAGGGGACCATGGTTTGGTTTTTGGTCACTCTTTGGGACAATTTTGGGTCCATTGGAGTGGTTTGGTTTTTTGTGGAATGTCAGTTTTTAAGATTGTGGCTTGATTTGGTGCATGGGGTTGGATGGTTTGGGTTTCTTTGGAAGCCCATGAAGCTTGGAATTTTTTGTGTATGGTCCAATCAACTCAAGAGAGGCATGGAACCATTTTTGTATGCTCTTGGTAAGAGAAATTTTGACTAAAAGCCACTTTTAGTGCCTAGGTGGTCAAACCTGGCTCATATGGGCTAACCCATGGGACCTTAAGCTTTTTAAAAATGGCTTAGATCTCATGTGGTGTCATTTTGTAAAGAATATCTAAAAATATCCCTTTTGTGTAGAGAATATCTAAAAATATCCTTACTTGGAGAGAATCTCTCAAGTTTCCTTGATTTTGGGAGAGATTTTCTCAAAGTTTCTCAAATCCCCTTTCTTTTTGGAGAGAATTTCTCAAGAATCTCCTCTTTAGGAGAGAATATCTCAAATCTCCTTTTCTTTTAGGAAGTTTGCTAATTTTTAGCACTTACCTCCTTGCTTTTCTCCTTCTTCCTCTTTTGGTTTGCCTTTTCTATAGAAGCAATGGAGATGGGTTTTCTTTCTCTTGTTGCTTTCTTTTTGCAAAAAACCTTCAAGAGTGCTCCAATAAAATTTCTCAAGGATCTTCAAGTTTCTTCTTCTTCTTCTCCATGGCTTCAAGTAGGTCTTCTTTTTCCAAGAAAAACCCCATGTAGATGTAGAAAAGTTTCCTTTTCTTCTTTTTTTTTTTTTTTTTTCTTTTCTTTCTTTTCTTTCTCTTTTCTTTTCTTTTCTTTCCTCTTTTTTTTTTTGCACACGTTGTTTTTTTTTCCTTTTTTTTTTTTCTTTCGCTTTCGCTTTTTTTTTGTGTGTGTTGTACGGACAGGTCCGTACGGACCTGGCCGTACAGCCACGTGGCCTGTGGGCCACGTCCCATGGGCCAACCCCTCTTTTTTTTTTCTTCTTTTTTTTCTTCTCTTTTTTTTTGAAGAGGTTTTTTTTTTTTTCTTTTTTTCTTCTTTTTTTTTTTTTGCTCACCATGATATGAGGTTTATGCAATTCAAGATGATCATGCATTCTTTCTCTTTTTTTTTTTTTTAATGCATCAAGATAAAAGGCTAGAATTTCTAGGTCAAGTCAACATGGATTTTGACTTAGACAAAGTTTGATTGGTTTTGACCAAATTGGGTTGGAATTGGTCAAACTTTCGTCAAAGTTTTCCTAGCATCTAATGCATGATGATTTTATGCATGATTTTTGGTAAATGGAATTGGGAGCATGATGATGCATACCTCGAATTTTCTTGCAAGTCTTGGGATTTTTGGAGCTTGCAGCAATGTTGAGCCCACTTCTCCAGTCTCGCAGAATTTCGAGGAGCTTTGCAAGTTTTGGAATTTTGAGCTCGCAGCAATGTTGAGCTCTTTTCTGATCTTGCGGAGATTTGAGAAGAAAGGCTTGATCTCACAGCAATGTTTGAATTCAAGTCTTCTTCGAGATCCCTTCATTGATTATGAGCTCGCAGCAATGTTGAGCTCATCTTCAAGCTTCCTTTCTTTTTCGGGGTGCCTCCCTTTTCTTCGAAATTGCCCTGGAACCATGCCAAAATTTTCTTAGCTATTTTTTTTTATAGCAAAATTCTGTCATTTGGTGTTTGATTTCTTCCTTTCTGACTTTTGCAGGTGGTTCCTCCAGAACGAACAAGGGTAAGGGCCTTGTTACTGATGCACCTCGCCGATCTGCCAGATCTTCCAATGCGGCCGTTCAACAGGCTTGGGAAGAAGTCCGTTATGTGGAGACGAACTTGGAAGAATGCGACTCGCTCAACCGAGATGAGATGAGACAGCGATTGATCGCTCTCAAGGATGAGGAGTTTTATAAAATTATGGCAAGCAATCGTCCTTGGATCATGGACGATCAGAGCGTTGTGCCCAAGCCTACCTTTTTCTTTGGTGACGCTGTCCCTGATGACTCGTCATTCCAAAGGAGATGCTTTCAGTTCTCTTACACAGCTGATGGTGAGGAGAGAACTATTTCTACCCGATCGACTTTTGATCGCACTATCTCGATCATGAGTCTTTCTCCCACATGCTCTAAAAGAGAAGATCCTCCAAGCTGGGTGAAGAGGACCAATGCGGTCAAGACCGGGGTTTTTGTTGGCGGCCCTTCCTGTTATGCGGAGAAGTCGCCTGTCCGTATGGACATGTTGATGCCAGCCAGCGGCTACCAAGGTTCTGATCATCCATCAGTCGATTTGAGACCGGTGGGCCTTGGCATTTTTAGCGGTGACGGCAGTAATTGGGTGAACCCCTTTCGGCTTCGCGGCCGCTTCAGTGCTGACTCAGGCTGGGAGTCATGGACTGATCACATCCTGCAGATTGGTGGCGCCATTCTGAAGGAGGCTGAAGTTTTTGATGCGGTTCGCGCTTTTCGGCAAACCGTCGTTTTCTCCGATGAGGCCTTCATGGCCATGTTGGAGTCTTTCCTTCCACAGACCAACACCTTCGTTGTCGCGAACGGTGAAATTGGTTTTTCTTTGAAGGAGTTGAGCGTTACCACCGGGCTGCCTATCCTCGGAAAACTCTATGAGGAGTTTATGCCTATTGACAGTGTCCTTAAGGAGCAGTCGGAGGAGTTCAGGCTCCTGTACTTTCAGCTCGTCGCCTTCTACGATTTTTTGAAGGAGAAGGAGGGCTCGAAAGTCCGATGCAGTAGTTGGAGGAGTCTCAGCTCTTTGTCTTCCAACTTCTTTGACGGTGGGGATGCTTCTGAGAGTATGTCCCAGGAAGCCAGGGCTAAGAGAACCGAAGAAGATCTCCGCTATGCGAGAAAATTTGAGGGATTTTCTTACAAGCACAGACGCCATTTGTCCTGACATTGCGCTGCGGAGAGATCTCGCTGTTTACCTCACTTACTGGCTGGGTGAGGCAGTTTTTGCTGGAGGAGATGGAACGCACATCAGGCCGCACTGTATTTTTCCGGCTTGTCAGATGGCGTTCGGAGAGCAGCTTGCTTTGGTGCCTGCTCTTTACTCCTATTTGTGCACCGAACTGCAGGCTGCTGCTTTCTTGGTTCGGCTTGGGCTCCCTATGAATAGGGTATTTTCAGCCCATATCTTCTATTCGTGGTTTGTGTACCACTGTCCGGGCTTCCACTGTTTAGGCGCTGCACAGGATGATGACCCGTTTATGATTCGGTTGGCTAGAGGGAAAGCCGTTTCCGAATCTCTTTTGTCTGCCCGTTTGAGGATCCGACGGTTCAGGGACGTCGAGATGGGGCAGTCTTCAGTCAAGCTTTCTCCCGGTCTGCGGAAGAAGGCTTTTGATTTTGGTGTCTCCCGCGATTCCACCAGAGCAGGGTCGGGAAGACACTATTCTTTGACAAACGCAGAGAAGGGATGGCTTTTTAACATACGTGTTGGTACGATGGTGTACCGTCGACATCTTTTTGTTGACATCCAGCCGTATGTTCCTTCTCGTTTTGCGTTGCAGTTGGGCTTCTCCCAAGGCGTTGTAGGGGCGCCTTCGAGCATGGTGAAGCGTTTTGGGGGTCTTCAGGATGGGAGGAATGCATGGGCTTTTTACAGTGCGGAGGACACTACCGCCATGATTTCCTATCCTGAGCTGCCCACTTTCCGGACCGCTGGCTTCACGAAATGGTTCGCGGAGAGCTTCTCAGTGTACCGGGGGCTTTCCAAGAAGGAGCTCAATGTCAAGCAATCTTCCGGGAAGGGTCTTGGTAGATCAGACGGCGTCCGGCGAGAGGAGGTTTTGGCCTTCCTTTCTGGAGAGAAGCATAGGATAGGCTTTCTCAAGGGCCGGGATGTCGTCAGATCTGGAGCTGTGCAAGAGGTACCTGGTGAGGTCCTGAGACAGCTGGAGGAGGAGGAAGCTGAGATCGACGCTTGGAGGCAAGCGGAACGAAGGAGAACTTCCATGGGGTCCACTGGCAGGAGCGGACCATCCAGTGAGGACTCTGGTGAGAAGCCTGACTTTGATAGCGGGGCAGGTTCTTCAGGTAAACCGACCCGCAGGAGCAAGAGGAAGAGAGGACAGTACCGTCATAAGAAGCAGTGCGAAGATTCTCCTGACGTGGAAGTCCCTCTTACCATTGATGAGGAGGTCTCGGGGGATGCTGAAGAGCCTCCAGAGAAGAGGAGTCGAGAGGAAAAAGCCGACGATGGTATGATCCTTTCCCTTTCTTTTTCTGCTTCTCTCTTTTTTTGTTCTTTGAGAGATTTTTGTTTAGATCCACTGCTTTCTTTTCTTTTTGCAGAGGATGATGACTTGGTGATGCCTGAGGCCCCGGCCGATGAGGCGGAGACGGATCCAACTACGGCATCTGAGGAAGAGCCAAGGGACTCTGGAGTAGACCCAGAATCTTCTCCTGGTACGACTTCTTTACTTCCCCCTTTTTTTGGCATTTTCTTTTCTTTGCTAAATTTTGCTGACGTTTCTCCCCCCCCCTTTTTTGTCAGCTGATTTGCCAGAGGACTCTGACGACTTCGAGCCATCCATGGATGTAGCTTTCTGCGACACTTCGGACGAGCTTATGGAGACAGAAAGCACTCCACCGGTCGTCGGAGAAGGTATTACACAGCAATAGTCTTGATAAAATTTTTTTTTTTTTTTGACAAGATCATATTCATACCTTTCCTCTTCTGGCAGGTTGTGAGGCGACAGGAGAGGTTCCATTGTCTTCCTCGGAGCCGGAACAGGAAATACCAGCGGCTGGTCCAGAAGTAGAGGCTTCTTCTACCAGTTTTGATGCGGCAGAAGTGCAGACACATGATGATATCCCATCTTCTGACGATCCGACTGGGAAGAGTCTTTCGATTTATCGCCCACTACGGCCTGACATGGGCAGTCAGTCAGCGGAGCATGGCGAGTCTTCATCTGGGCCCTCTCTTCAATTTGCAAAGAAGGTCTTGAAGAGTGTACTGAGCTCCTGGGTTGAGACTCTTTCTTCTGGTCACTTGGAAGCTGGCTTTGGCATGGTCAAGCACGTGCGAGACATCCTTGCTGACAGCGCAGAGGTTGGTCTGGATATCACCAATGCCAAGGCTTTCGTTGATGGAGTCATTGCACTGGGCGATAAGTGGAGCAAGACTAAGAACTCCCCAAGTGATGACTTTTTCAACGAAATGTTTCTGAAGCCTTCCAGCGAGGTCAAATCGGAAGTGAATGAGATTTTGAAGGCTCGGAAGCAGCTCGTTCGGGAGAGGAACGTCACCGAACTGGCTATTATCGAGCTATCAAAAGACCTGAGCCACCTCGATAAGGAGATCAACGAGGCTAGGCAGCGTCTCGAGTTGTTAGAAGAACAGACTGCTGCTAAATGGGCTGCTGTTCTTGAAGCTCGTGCCAGAGAAAGCACTCTGATCCGTCAGGTTGAAGAGGTTGACGGGAATCTCCGAAGGAAGACTCAGGAGCATGAGCGATGGCAACTTCTTTGGGAGGAATTCCCTCGTGCTGAAGATGGATCGCGGTTTTCTGCCGCATTTTATGGCGGCATCTTGAAGAAGCGTGGCCTGGAAGCTTTGGAGGCTGAGGCCAAGAGTCTGCTCGAGGACCTTAGTCTTTGGTTGAAGACTATGATGGACTGAGCTTTTGACAAACTTTCTTCTTCTTTTTTTTTTTGGTACCTCCATGTATAAACATTTTGGCACTCTATTTTTTTTGTATATCCCTTGTTCTACTTAAAATCTCTTTTTGTTGAAAATAAGCAAAAGTTGAATGGGAATGTTTGTTTTGAAAATCTTGATCAAAAGGTTATCATTTTGTGAAAATCTTTTGTCAAAAGTGTTGTTTTGGCATGAAAGCCAGATTTTGTGGCACAAAGCCTGGTTTTTGATGGCTTGAAAGCCGAAAATTTTGAGGTGGCATGAAAGCCGATTTTGGTGGCGTGAAAGCCAAATTTTGGTGGCGTGAAAGCCGATGTGAAGCATGGCGTAGAGCCGATTTTTTGTTTTTGGCGTAAGAGCCGATTTTTGGCATGAGAGCCGATTTTTTTGTTTTTGGCGTAAAAGCCGGATTTTTGGCATGAGAGCCGATTTTTTGTTTTTTGGCGTAAAAGCCGGATTTTTTGAAAACCAATTTTTTTGTTTTGTTGGCATGAGAGCCAGATGAAACGATTTTTGGCGTGATTTTTTGGCGTTTTTTTTTTGGCGTGAAAGCCAGATTTTGTTTTAAAGCCGATTTTTTTTGGCGTGAAAGCCGATTTTTTTTTTGGCGTAAAAGCCGAGTTTTTGGCGTAAAAGCCGAGTTTTTTGGCGTAAAAGCCGAGTTTTTGGCGTAAAAGCCAGGTTTTTGGTTTTCAAAAATGCAAGTATCGACTAAGAGTCGCCTCCCTGCTGAATGGTATTGCAAGTATCGATGGAATGTCGCCTCCTTGCTCATTCGGTTGCGAGTATCGATGGAATGTCGCTTCCTCGCGAAGTTGGGTGCAAGTATCGACTAAGCGTCGCTTCCCTGCTTTTTCTTCAAAAATTTTGTTTTGCGGGTATCGATGGAATGTCGCCTCCCCACGATTTTTGAAATTTGAGGTTTTTTTCGAACCTTTGTTTTTCTTTTGAAATTTGGGTTGTGGATATCAACTGGAATGTTGCGTCTCCACGATTTTTGAAAATTTGCAAGTATCAACGAGGTGTTGCTTCCTTGCGTTTTTGAGGTTTTGGAAGTATCGAATGGGGTTCGCATCCTTCCAATGGGTTTTTGCGAGTATCGACTTGACATCGCTTTCCCGATTTTTTGTTTTTAGACACGAGGGTCGTAAATTTTGACCTAAAACCATTTTTGGCGGTAAAAGGTAAGGCGGACTAGGGTGGAAATTCCTAAGTCCTGATTTTTGTTTCAAACCAAGAATTTTGGGTTCAAGGATCGAAAATTTTGGTTAAGTTTGGGAAGAGGCTCCTAAACTTAGATTTTCGGATTTTGATTTTCTTTGAACAATGAAACGATGAAAGTAAGCATTGTTTTGAAAGTTCAACATAAAGGTGAAAATTCCAAAAGGAGTGGGTTTGACGAGCAAGTACCTAGAAATAGGCTTTGGCCTTGCAGGCGTCGCTCTGACCCAGTGGAGGAAGTCTTCAAGGGTAGTACCGCTTCAAGAACTTGCCGTTGATGGGCAGCATACATCTATCACCTTCCATGTTTAGAAGTGCGTATGCGCCATTGGAGAAGACTTGGTCGATGACGAAGGGTCCCTCCCATTTTGGTTCAAATTTGCCTTTGGATTTGTGAGCGAAAACCATCGGCCTTTTTACCGCAAGAACCAAGTCACCCTTTTTGTGGGCGCGTTGCCTGACCTTTTTGTCGAAAGATCCAGCCATGCGTGCTTGGTAGAGCTCAATGCTTTGGAGTGCCTCGAGCCGTCTCTCATCGAGATTGTCCAGCTCTTGGAGTCTTAATTTGACATTGCTTTCTTGCGTCATGTCATTTTGTAGAGATACCCTTAAGGAAGGAATTTGTACCTCTAAAGGGACAACAGCTTCGCATCCATAGACCAAGGAGAATGGCGTGCTATGGGTCGGTCCTCGAACGGTGGTTCGGTAGGCCCACAAAGCTTCGGATAGTTTGTCGCCCCAGTCCCTTTTGTGGCTAGAGACCATTTTCTTGAGAATTTTGCAGAGTGTCTTGTTGAAGGCCTCTGCCAGTCCATTCGCCGCCGGATTGTACGGAGTTGAAGGACAACTTTGGATTTTGTATTTGTCGCAGAACCTGTAGAATCTGTGATCACGGAATTGTGGTCCGTTATCATGGACGAATCTTTTAGGTATGCCGAAGCGACAAATGATGTTGGTGCGCAAGAACTGAAGGACTGATGAGGTCTTCATTTCATTGAGCGCAAAAGCTTCTGACCACTTGGAGAAATAATCCGTAGCGGCGAAGATGAAGCGATGACCTTTGCTTGACGGAGGGGAGACAGGACCTACGATGTCCATACCCCAGGCTTCGAAAGGCCATGAAATTGCTGTAGGATGTAGCCATTCTGGAGGCATGTGGACATAGTCTCCATGAACTTGGCATTGTTGGCAGCGTTTAGCAAATTGCATTGCGTCAGCTACCATGGTAGGCCAATAATAACCTAACCTTTTTATCTGATCGTAGAGCTTTGGACCAGCCTGATGAGCTCCACAAAGACCAGCATGCACCTCTTTGAGAGTTTCTTTAGCTTCTTGTTGTGATAAGCAGCGTAGAAGTACTCCATTGTAGGATTTTCTGTAGAGCATCTTTGAAGGAATGTCCAGATGAAAGTTTGGGGTTCGTCTTTGAACACTTACCCGTTCTTTTGGATCTTCAGGCAGGATTCCGAACATAATATAATCAATGAACGGATCCCTCCAGTCGCCGATCGGAGGTCTGAGGATGGAGATCCGACTTCCAACCAGTTGGTGGCACTCAGCAACTGCTTGGTGTGTATTGAGGGGAGGGAGAATCCTTCTCTCACACACTGTAACTTGCATGTGTTCTCCTTCTTGGACCGCCATAGAGGCGGCGAGTCCAGCCAGGGCATCTGCACGGATGTTTTCGCCTCTACGAATGTGGGTGATATGACAGATGTCAAATTTTTGCCGAAGTGATTGCGCCTTGTTGTAGTAAGGCAACAGATCAGGCTTCCTGATTTCAAATTTCTGATTCATCTGGTTGACGATCAGTTGAGAATCCCCGAAGGCTTCTAGCACTGTGATGCCGGATTCGAGGGCGAGTTCCAATCCTACAATCAGGGCTTGGTACTCAGCTGCATTGTTTGAACATGGTTCCAGTAGCGAGAAGGCGTGTGGAATCATGTATTTGTCGGGACTAACAAAGAGGATGCCAATCCCTGATATTTGATTTCCTTTTTCACTTGTCCTGGTTGCACCGTCGAAGTACATATCCCAGGAAGCATTTGATAAGGAAGCCTCCACGTTGTAGACTGACTCGTCTGGGAGATCATCCCTGAGTGGAGAATCTTCAGGCAACGGATGCTCTGCAAGAAAGTCTGCCAGAGCTTGACCTTTGATTGCTTTTTGTGGTACATACCTAATATCAAATTGTGACAGGAGGATAGACCATTTTGCCAGTCGGGCATTGAGGGAACCTGCTTTTGTGACAAGGACCTTCAGGAGATTGATCCTCGAGATCAGGTATACTGTGTTGGACAGCAGATAGTGACGTAGCTTTTGTACAGCAAACATCACTGCAAGACATTCTTTTTCGACTGGAGAGTAGCGATGCTCTGCACCTACCAGCATGCGGCTGAGATAGTATAGAGCAGCTTCTTTTCCCTCGTGATTTCCTTGTGCAAGTAGAGCTCCCAAAGAGTGGTCGAGGGCTCTTGTGTACAAGATAAATGGTTTTCCAGTTGTGGGGGCAGCCAGTACTGGAGGTTTGGTCAGGTATGACTTGATGTCTTGGAACGCAGTTTCGCATTCAGCATCCCAGACAAAGTCCACGCCCTTTTTCATTAGGCGGGAGAATGGACGGCATTTCCCTGACAGGTTGGAGATGAACCGTCGAATGTATGCCAATCTTCCTTGAAGCCCTTTTAACTGTCTCAGGGTTTTTGGGGATGGCATTTCTAGGATAGCCTTGACTTTGATAGGGTCAAGCTCTATTCCCGCTTTCCGAACTACGAATCCGAGGAACTTACCCGATGATACACCGAAGAAGCATTTTAGGGGATTCATTCGCAGTTTGTGCCTGCGTAGTCGGAGGAAGACTTCTCGAAGATCTTTGAGATGGTCTTCTTTCTTTTTGCTTTTGACGGCGAGGTCATCAACGTAGCATTCGACCGTCTTATGCTGCATATCTTGGAATATCTTCATCATAGCCCTGATATGTCGCACCAGCATTTTTCAGACCAAATGGCATTACAGTGTAACAATACACGCCAAATGGGGTCCGAAATGATGTGTGTCTTTCATCTTCAGGATGCATTTTTTATCTGATTGTACCCAGAGAAACCATCCATGAATGTCATCCGCTCGAATCCACAGGTGTTGTCGATCATCACCTCCGGTATGGGGAGCGGAAATTCATCTTTAGGACATGCATTGTTCAGGTCTCTATAATCAATACAGACCCTAATCTGCCCATTTTTTCTTTGTCACTGGGACGATGTTGGCCAACCATTCAGGATGCTGTTCCTCGCGGATGAAGCCAACGTTTTTTGAGTTTCTGAACTTCTTGTTCAATTTTGTCCATTATGTCAGGACGAAATCTTCTTTGGCCTTGTTTGACAGGCTTGATATCTTTTTGTAGATTGAGTTTGTGAACTGCTATTTTGGGGTCTAAACCAGGCATTTCAGCGTAAGACCATGCAAAACAATCAACAAACTCACGAAGAAAAAAGCGATATACTCGGGTAACTCATCATCCTTTATATTCTTGCTTATGAATACAGGACGTGGGCTATCTGGCGTTCCCAAGTCTATCTTTTGAACAGAATCTTCTGTTGGAAGACTTGAAGGTGGTTCCTCCATAATATTTTCGGAGGCTTCCAACTCAACAAGACCTTCCGGAGTTTCAAAGGTATTCTCAGACCAAGGCTGTGCTTCTGACCATGGGTCTTCTTGATCGGCACTCTTCTCAAGACTTGCTATGAGATGGTCCAATCGCCTGTTGAACTGGATCGAAGTATGGCACTTCTTTTGGAGATGATGGTTCTTCTGGACCAGAAGACTGTGCATCTGTATCATCGGACAATTCTCTTCATCATCAGAGAAATCGTACCAATTGGAGGAGCTTCCTGGATCCTTGACGGGTAACTCTTCAAAGAGATATCCAGGGAGATC
>QPKB01000003.1:43465438-43495965 GCA_003546025.1 Camphora micrantha | reverse complement strand
TATGTCGAGAAGCCTATTCGGATCATCGACTCCAAGGAACAAGAATTGAGGACACGGACTATTCAGTGGGTAAAGGTACTTTGGGAGAATCATGGGCCGGAAGAGGCAACATGGGAATTGCGAGACCAAGTGCAGAAGAAGTACCCACATCTCCTACCTGAGGTGAGTTTTGTGTTTTATTTGGAGGACCAAATAACCTAAGGGGTGGAGGATGTAAGACCCCGACCCGAGTGATCTCGATTAGTGTTGATTAAGATGTGTGTTAGCTCTAAGCGTGTTTAGTGTTATTTGGTTTAGTTTGGTTTATAATAGCTTTGTTATAGCTTTGGGGATTTTTGAGTGTCTTGGTTTTTAGTGGGGCCTTTTGGGGGTTCCTTGTTTATGACTTTACGTGTACTTGGGGTTTTACCTTGGTTTTCTTGGTTTGTATTTTATCCCGTTTTGTTTATCTCGTTAATACCTTCAACTTTCATGTTGATCCCATTCCCGTTTGAAACCCCGAAACTTGACTTTCTAGCTTCAAGGGCAAAACAGTACTTTTACACCAAATCTGTACCAAATTATTGTTATCCGCGAAACCTGTGAAACATATACTGTTTGGAAACTAGATATTTCAACGATCATTTCTTCCTTCTTCGTTGATTTCATCCGAAGTCCCGAAAACCACTATTTCAGCCTTTCAAAGTTCTTAAATGGTGGAGCCCATTTTCATTGGATACAAGAACCCATCTCCCCTTTTTCTTTCTCTTTTTCCAACACAGCCACCTTGAGCCTAGGGTTTCCTTGGCTTTTCTCTTCTTCTTCTTGGCTTCTCCATCATCAAGAGACAACCAAACTTGCACCAACATCAAAAGGGATTTCACCATCTTCTTCACAACTTCAAGAGCTTTCCATTGATAACTTTTGTGAAAGAAACCACTATCTTCAAGACTTGTTTTGAGCTAATCTTTGCCATTTGAGGACCCTCCAAGTAAGATCTTTCCCTAATCTTCTAGATTAGTGTTCTTCTAGCCTTAGAGAAGCTACATTTTCATTATTGAGAGCTTTCTCTTCTCCTTCATTGTTTTGACCCATTTTAGGGTTTATTTTGGGGATTTTTGTAGAGATTGTGTTCTTGGCTTGCAAAGGTGCTTAGGAGCTTGTTTTCCTTTGATTTGGGACCCAAGGCAAGTGGATGATTTGATACTTTTATCTTTGAATGAGTTTTGATGAAATGCATTTATGTTTTCACCTAATATTTTGTATATTAATGGCTTGTTTAGATTTGAAATAAATGCTCATATTGGTTCTTGTTAGCTTGTCAAATCCTTGTTTTGGATTGTTCATCAGGTGTAAGAAAGGAAGAGAAATAGATTGGAAAATGGACAGACCCATTGAATTGCTGTAACAGAACCTGGGTTCTGTTACGCAGTTCACGCGGTCGACCGCCCAAGGGGCGCGGTCGACCAGGCACACTGGAACAGGTCCCCTGTGGGACGACCTGCTGCACTGCGGGAACCACTGTTCCGCAGTTCATGCGGTCGACCGGCCACACAGAGGTCAGGTTCTCTGGAACCTGACCAAAATACTGTTTACTCATTTCATTTTACAACTCCCGGTCGACCTGGCCCTTGGCCGGTCGACCGAGCCCACTGTGTACTGGGTCGACCGGCCAAGGGCCAGGTCGACCCGCCCAACTGGAAACCCTGCTGAAATATGGATTTTTGCCCTATGTTAGATGGACTTTAAGTGGAACTTAGTGACCCTTTTGTGGACCCGTTTGACTTCTTGTGAGGATGGTTGAACCGACATTTCCTCACGGTTAATCCGGTTGTATCGGTACTTAACCTAATTCAATCTTGAACGGTACGGAACGACGGGATATCCTTTCTTTTATCTAAACGCGAAATTGGTTTGTTTGGGTATCGTGAATCCGTTTTTCCTTTCGATGACTGAGTAGGTTGTAAGGTACTACTAGATTAATATTGTGCTTAGGATCCCATCCCTATCATGTTTTGTTTATTTAAAATTCGATTAAAGTTTGAATACCTAATGTGCATAAAGAGCCCGGAATGTCTCCAAACTCAAGGAGTACCAAGTGATCATCACAATCGACATACGGGGTCCTTATTCACTTGATTTGTATCGAATCCCGATACTTGTCCTGAATTTCAAGAAATGTGATTTATCATTCCCGAAAACATTGAATTTGCAACTAGAGCTTTTGCTAGCCCCGATATGCACTTCCCGTTTGAAAATGAAATTAGTGCTTTTGAGCACCCCGTCCCGCCGGTTTATTTAAGTGCATTACATATGATTTGTACATGTCTTGTTTTACATGATTTGACCTATGAGTCGGCACCACTAAGATTGGCTTTCCTTGACGGTCTGATCTACCGACTTGGAGACCCTTTCCCGTCCCGCCAGCAGCAGTTTGGATCCCGCTACCCGGTTATTACCATGGTCTTGTCCCGATACCCGGTTCGCTACCGTGGTCCCGTCCCGTATTATATTATGTATATGTATATGTTACTTATGTTGCATCTCCTCACTTCGGTGACTGAGACAACATCCCGATATGCTCATGTCACTTCGGTGATAGAGGACTTAGCTATGTGTGGTTGCCATCTTGTCTGTCTCCCGTTTCCTTGGATACCTTACATGTTTTATATTGCATATGTATTTGAATAAATGTTTCTCTTGTTTTATGAAACTTATTGCTTGACAGGTTTAAATGTTTTCCAAGGTAATTTCTTTATTGATATGTCTTTTTATCTGTTTGCCAAACCGCCGTGTTTGACCCTTTGCTTTGGTACTTAGGTCCCATTGTTGGTCTCCCCGAGGAGGAGCTTGAGGAGGCGGTCGGCGAACCGCATCGATTAGTTGAGTGGCATGCCGATGATGTCGTCTAGACATTCGGGTGCTTGAGCTACGAAACGTTTTGGGAATAGAAACTAACCATTCTTTTGGGGAACTTGTTATTTGATTTATATTGGCCTTTGTTGGCCTCTATTTTTGGGAACAATGTAATTAAACTATATTGTAGTAAACCTTAACATTTTTTTGGGGTTATAGCTTTAATGATCATTGCTCATTTTGATACTAGTATTAAACATGCATTAATCTTGTTATCTTGGACATGAATGTATGAAACAGATTTGCTACACGCTTCCGCACATAAAAGAAATATTCATGTTGATATGATATCCTCACCGCGGACACCTGTGGGAAATCGCGTGTACGAGTGGTACTCTTTGGTAGACTCGTATACGTTTTGGGTTTTAAATTAAATCATACATACATCACAACAAAATTAGTCCCGATCCCGGATCAGGCCTGATGACCCGGTCCGGTGTCGCGAGACAACATCCCGATATGCTCTTGTCACTTCGGTGATAGAGGACTTAGCTATGTGTGGTTGCCATCTTGTTTATTTCCCGTTTCCTTGGATACCTTACATGTTTTATATTGCATATGTATTTGAATAAATGATTCTCTCGTTTTATGAAACTATTGTTTTGACAGGTTTAAATGTTTTCCAAGGTAATTTCTTTATTGATATGTCTTTTCACCCACCTGCCAAACCGTGGTGTTTGACCCTTTGTTTTGGTACTCAGGTCCCATTATCGGTCTCCCCGAGGAGGAGCATGAGGAGGCGGTCGGAGAACCGCATCGTTTAGTCGAGTGGCACGCCGATGATGTCGTCTAGACATTCGGTTGCCCGAGTGACGTAACATTTTGGGTTGAGTCTAACCATTCTTTTGGGAACTTGTTATTTTATTAATATTAGCCTTTGTTGGCCTCTATTTTTAGGGACAATGTAATTAAACAATATTGTTGTAAACCTTAACTTTCTTTTGAGGTTATAGCATTAATGATCATTGCTCATTTTGATACTGGTATTAAATATATGTTAATCTTGTCATCTTGGACATGAATGTATGAAACAGATTTGCTACACGCTTCCGCACATAAAAGAAATATTCATGTTGATGTGATATCCTCACCGCGGACACTTGTGGGAAATCGCGTGTACGAGTAACATTCTTTGGTAGACTTGTATACGTTTTGGGTTTAAATTAATTCATCATCCATCATACATAATCACAATCAACGTCCCGATCCCGAATGAGGCCCGATGGCCCGGTCCGGGGTCGCGACAGACTGGTATCAGAGCGAGACGTGTTTCAAGCAATTAAAAGAAACTAGAAATCCTAAGGACGTGGCGATGATTCGTTAGAGTTTTCGTTAGTTAGTATCGTGTGAGCATTGTGTGACCCTTATTGTATTATCTTGTGCTAACAAATTGTTTTGCAGCATTATGCCACCTCGAAAAAGGACAGTAAACGGCAATCCCACGGCAAGTAACAGTGAGCATACATGGCCAGTCCAAGAGGATATTCCCGACAATACCATGCAAAATCAATTTCAACAAATGATGCAGGCTATGTTGGATCAACAACGACAGGCTAATGAGAATCAAACCAGGTTACAAGAACAGATGCTGAAAAAGGATGAGGATCATGCCAGGGAGTTGGTAGGTATGCAGAGGCAACTTTTAGAGGTGTTACAGAGGAGGCCCGAGCCTGTGCAAGCTCAACCAACCATAGTTATCAATCAGAGGGAGCATACCCAAATGCTTTGTTTGAGAAGTTTAGAAAATGAGGTCCGAAAGAATTCTTCGGGACAAAGGATCCCTTAGCCGCAGATGATTGGCTGGAGCACACAGAGAATATTTTTTAGATATTCCAGTGCACAGGAAGAGAACGGGTCCAGCTTGCAACATCTCTCTTCACCGGTTAGGCAGATATCTGGTGGAAGACAGTTAGAGAAGAACATAGGCACATGGCAGATGCAGTAGCTTGAGCTTGTTTCAAGAGGCAGTTTGGAGACAAGTATGTGCCCATTCATATCAAAAGGCAGAAAGCAGTAGAGTTTCAGCAGCTTGTCCAAGGAAATATGACAGTCCTCGAATACCTTACAAAATTCACGAGATTGTCAAGGTATGCTCCAGAGCTAGTGGACACAGTGGAGAAGAAGATAGTTAAGTTCCTTGAAGAACTGAATCCCATCATAGAGAGGGATGCTACCGGGGTTGTACCACCTACAACCTTCGAAGATGCAGTCAAGAGGGCTTACAAGTTTGAGAACTTCCACCACAAGATCCTCAGACTCTAAGGCAAAGGACAACAGCAGCAACATAACAATTAGCAGAGGAACCATCAGCACAAGAAGCAGAGGCAAGAGCAGAACGTGCAGAATCCATTGGTTTGTACACACTGTGGGAAGAACCACGAGAGTGCCCAATGTCGTACTATCACAGGGGCATATTTCAAATGTGGTTCCATGGCCCATCAGATGAGAGACTGCCCAAGGCAGAATAGGCAGAATCGGCAGCAACAGGGAGCGCAGCGTCCAACACCACCTTAGAATGCAATGGTCGTGCAAAACCAAGCTAGGCCCCTACAACAACAAGCACCACAACAACAATACAAACCACAGCAGCAGCAACAAGCACGTCAGCAAGGGCAGAATCAGAATCAGCGTCCTCCACAACAAAATAGGAATGCACAGCAAGGCAGGCCACAGCAGGCTCAGAATAGGCCACAACAGAGAGGACAGATTTATGCGGTCAACAGAGCTGATGCAGAGGCAGCAGGAGATGTTGTGGAAGGTACACTTCTTGTTTGTGGATTCCAAGCTAGGGTTTTGTTTGACCCTGACTCTACCCACTCTTTTATCTCTCCCAGATTTGCAAAGATGATTGATATGCATGCTAGAGATATGAATTTCTTATTGACTGTGGCTACCCCATAGGTAAAGAAGTTATATGTAGGACTTTTTACCCTAATTGTTCAGTCATGATAGGAGGGTTAGAGTAACCAGCAAATCTCATTTTATTGGAGATGTTTGATTTTGATGTCATCCTAGGCATGGATTGGTTAGCAGGGTACCATGCTACAATGGATTGTTTCCATAAAACCCTCACCTTCAAATTAGAAGAGACACCAGCAGGGGTACTGTTTCAAGGAGACAGGAGTAATCCTAGTACATGGTTTATTTCAGCGTTGAAGGCTGATAGACTTCTGAAAGGTGGATGTGAAGCCTATTTGGCGTTTATCACGGAGGATAAACGGTCCCAAGGGGTGGAGGATATCCCAATTGTTTGGGAATTCCCGGATGTTTTTCTGGATGAGATTCCAGGTCTACCACCCATTAGAGAGATTGATTTCACTATCGAGCTATTACCAGGGACTGCTCCGATATCCATTGCACCTTATAGAATGGCTCTGGCGGAATTGGGAGAATTGAAAACACAATTGCAAGAATTATTGGACAAAGGTTTTGTAAGACCTAGTGTTTCACCATGGGGAGCTCCAGTATTGTTCGTCAAGAAGAAGGATGGTTCCATGAGAATGTGTATTGACTATCGAAGATTGAACCAAGTGACCATCGAGAACAAGTATCCATTGCCAAGGATAGATGAACTGTTTGATCAATTACAAGGTGCTTCTTACTTTTCGAAGATTGATTTGAGATCTGGTTACCACCAGCTTAGAGTCAGAGAGTCAGATGTATTGAAGACAACTTTCTGGACAAGATATGGGCACTATGAGTTTTTGGTGATGCCATTTGGATTGATAAATGCACCAGCAGTGTTCATGGCATTGATGAACAAGATATTCGCAGAGTACCTAGATCAGTTTATAGTGGTGTTCATTGATGACATTTTGGTGTACTCCAAGACCAAAGAAGAGCATGAAGAGCACTTGAGAATAGCTTTGCAGCTTCTGATAGAACCAGCTGTATGAAAAACTCAATAAGTGTGAATTTTGGCTAGAACAAGTAGCGTTTTTGGGGCACATTATCTCTAGAGAAGGTTTGTCAGTAGATCCATCCAAGATTGAGGCAGTAGTACAGTGGGAAAGACCGAAGAATGTGTCAGAAATCAGGAGCTTTCTAGGATTGGCAGGCTATTATCGGAGGTTCGTACAGGGATTTTTGTCGATTGTGTCACCTTTGACGAAGTTGACGAGGAAGAATGTGCCATATGTGTGGTCAGACAAGTGTGAAGATAGTTTCCAAGAGCTTAAGAAGAGATTAACCACAGCACCAGTCCTTACTTTGCCATCCGAAAGCGGCGGTTCACTACCTTTACCGATGCTTCGAACATTGGACTTGGGTGCGTGTTGATGTAGGAAGGGAAAGTTATAGCTTATGGATCCCGTCAGTTGAAAGATCATGAGAAGAACTATGCAACACATGATCTTGAGTTAGCAGCGGTTGTTTTCGCAATGAAGATGTGGAGACATTATCTCTATGGAGAGAAATTTGAGGTTCACTCCGATCACCGCAGCTTACAGTACTTGTTTTAACAGAAGGAATTGAACATGAGGCAGAGAAGATGAGGCAAAGTAATTAATAGGCATAAATTAAATAATTAGTATCTATTTAAAAGTACCTGTTCGAGGTAGTATTCCCAAAATGGACACAATTGTCTGTCCATGCGGAAACAAATCTCTCCTTGTAAAGATCTAACCAATTGCCCTTCACATAATTGAGTGCATCAGGATACATACTGAATTCTTGATTTAGCTTACGTAGTTGTTCACCAAACTCCTCTTCTGTTGATGAAGACACTAACATGTTCCAGCTCATAATAAACCTGTCCCATTTCTCTTTCGTTTCAAACAACTTTTTGCATCTCGCCAATACGTTTCTATTAATATGCCATTTGCATAATAAATGAGTAGCACTCGGGAATACTCTGTTAATGGCGTTCATGAGTGACAGTTCTCTGTCCGTCACAATGACATCGGGAAGAAAACCATCACCAATAATAGAACGCAATACACCCAATGCCCATGCATAATTTTCTTCACGTTCCGCATGAAGGTATGCAAAGCATACAGAAAAAGTCATGTCTGTGGATGTGACTCCAACAACGTCCAATAGAGGCATGTGATAATGATTGGTCTTGTAAGTACAATCCATTATCAAAACATGTGGAAATGCATGTAATAAATCTAAACTGCTTGGGTGTGTCCAAATCAAGTCAATAACAGTCTCGCTATCCTCACAAGTCTTATGCTATTCAATGTAATTATGCTTTGCAAACTTCCCAAGCAGTTGTTGCATCTGACTTCTTCCACCCCGCTCATTAACTTTATATCTGTAGCGTGCATTGTATATTGTCTTCATTGTAGTTACGTTTACTTCACTTCTTTGTTTCAACGTAACCAAAATTTCCTTTAGTCGGACCATGCTCTTGGACATATCAATCAGCAACTGAGTTTCCTCCATTGATAATTTGCCTGCAAATGAATGCCCCTCTAAATGTTCTGCTGCCGAATGATTATGCACACCACATATGACCTCCAACATCCAATCATCATTTGAGTCTAACTTTATGCCCTTTAATGCGAAAGGGCATCCACATTTTTTTGAACCGGTTTGTTTGATCTTTTTTTTCTTTTGGCCCTCTTCATGCTTATATTGTCTACTTCTCTCGCATGCAAGGAGTACTCTAACTTTGACACCTATCTGAGCAGTATTTCAAACCTTTATCACAATGACAAACCCATTTTTCCTTCCTACACCACGAGCCCAACTGATCAACGAATCACGACTGTGAAATATCTACAATAAACAAATTTAATACGAATTTAGTAACAAATAATTGTAATTTCAGTAATAAATTCACAGTTGGACATACCTATTGAGTTATAAACTCACTGGTATAATCCATGACAAAGTACGATCCAACCTGACTTTCCTGGGTAAAGACCTGCAAAAGTAAAAAATCAAATATCACTGTTCGGTATGAAATATCCAAACATATGGTTTGTGTTTCGACCTGAAAGTTCGAACATAAACAATATGTTCGGACTTTCAGGTCCGGACATTCCCCATGTTAGATTGTATGGACTCAATTCATCAGATGATGTAATAAATTGATTAATTTCTTTATTTATCAATAATATCATGCTTTCCTTTCATGAGATGAATGGTGTTTTATTACTTAATGCACATGACCAATACATATGACATAATGGTTCATGAGTTGAACCGGGTTCCATTAGTATATTAGATGTGATATATGTGTATGGATGAGATCCACACACGGGAGACATGTGTTACAAATCTTATACTTAAAATATCTTCACAACCAATGATGAGACTGAGCATCTTATCTGATAAGGTTGTAGCACTTTGATCACTATGAGATAGTGTGATTTGTCTCGATCATCAGATTATAAGATTCTGGATCACGGTGCTGGTGCATTGGATGTATTGAAGGACCATGAGAAGCACCTTATGGAATACTGTCTCGAGTTTAAGGTTTTCTCTCATAATTCCCTAGCAATAGGCTCTCAATCCTGAGACATTGATGAACTAAAGTTTCTATCTATTCATTTGCTTTGAGTCACCAATGAGTGATGCCAACTGTAGGTCAACAGCTTGATGTCTTGGGTACGTGGTAGTAGGTTTGTGGGAACATTCAATGGTCAAGATGGAATCTATCTATATTATCCCATTGTGCCAATTAATGGATTTGTCATTAGTAAGTGCGCACTCATCTCGATTAAGAGTTAATTGGATGGTACTGATGATCACTGTGATCAATTAGGGCTCAAGGACAATAAGATGTGGATTTAAATTGGTGGGACAGTTTTAGTCCAATTAATCCATGGATATTGATAGAGGGGCTTACTTGTGGTAATCGGGAAGTTTAGGGCCTTCATTGTAATTTATTCGTAATACTGGAGTACAATTGCATTTATATAGTGGTATTATTTTGCAATTAACTGTGGGCTCGGATTGCACATGAGATGTGGGGTCGCGGTGTCCTAGTTGGAGCCAGCTTTTTATGGAATCCCTAGTGGTCCCCATGCTAGCCCAAGTTATTGGAAAGATACTAATCCTACTTGAATTCGAAGAAGAAGGAATTAGAAAGCTACTATTTCTATTTGAAGTAGGACTTCTAATGGTGGTAATAGTTAACTTACTAATTGTTGTGGAAGTGAGACTTCTGTAGCAATAAGAAAGGAGAAAGTTGCTGATTATTATGGAAGTGGGACTTCTAGTCAATTAGTAAGAAGAGGAGTTGCTTAAAAGCTTTAATCGGAGAGCAAGGGGCTGGGACGTCCACTCTCTTGGAATTCACTCCCAGCCCCTTTTGTGCAAGAGTTACACATCTCTTTCTTGCTCTTCGAGTTCTTTTCTAGTTTCCTTAAGAGCTTCTCATTGTTTTCTTTAAGAGATCCCACCTATCTCCTTTAGAGAAGAGATCTGATACGGGTTATAGCGTGGAAGACTAAAAGGTCTTGGAGATCCTAAGTTGCTTACAAAGAAAGAGTTTCTTCAACTAGCAAGTCTTCTTCTTCATTAGAGCACAACCAGGCTCCAAAGGTATAATCTGCTTCTCTATTAGTTGTGGATTATTTTGTTGCATGGTGTTGCTTGTTTTCTATCTTTTAGATAGGTTATTATTGCTATACATGATAGATGAGTATGAGGGATTGCATCCTGGATATGGTTTATGGCCTGATGGGTACTTGATCCCAGAGTCAAGTGGGTCAAAAGTTTTTGAAATCCTATCCACGAGGCCCACCTGCTTCGTTGTAGTTTCGAGCGGAAGCAGAAAAGCAATTGGGTAAAAGTATCAAGACTCTTCGATCAGATCGAGGAGGGGAATATCTCTCTGCTGATTTTATGGGATACTTATCAGACAATGAGATTTTATCTCAATTGTCTACTCCTGGTATGCCTCAATAGAATGGAGTAGCGGAAAGAAGGAACCAGACTCTTTTAGATATGATCAGGTCTATGCTACGTTTCTCAGGATTACCTATATCCTTTTGGGGATACGCCTTGGATACTGCGATGTACATACTAAATTTCGTACCATCTAAGTTTGTACCTAAGACTCCCTAGGAGTTGTGGTCCGGGCGAAAGCCTAGTCTGCAGCATTTACACATTTGGGGTTGTCCGGCACGTGTGCTGAAGGTTAAGACGGATAAGTTGGAATCGAAGTCGGAAGTATGCACGTTTGTAGGATATCCTAAGGGAACTAAAGGTTGGTTATTCTATAATCCCAAAGAGCAAAAGGTGCTGGTGAGCACCAATGCAGTTTTTATGGAGGAAGATTATATGTTAGACCGGAAATCTTTAGAAAAGGTGATCTTGGAAGAAATTCAAGAGCAATCAATTCCAAATCCAAGTGAGACCGAACTTGAGGAAGGACCGCCCTTACCAGACCCAGTAGTTACACAAAGGCCTCGTCGTAGTGGGAGGATTGTCAAACCTCCTAACAGGTTCTCATTCTTGAGAGAGTTTTACAAGGCAGTCCCGAAAGAACTGGAACAAGAACCCTGTAACTATGATGAAGTAATTAATGACATAGATTCTGGACGTTGGCAAAATGCTATGAAAGCTGAGATGGAGTCTATGTACTCCAATCAGGTCTGGAGACTTGTGGACTTGCCTGCCAATATTAAACTTATTGGGTGCAAGTGGGTCTATAAGAGAAAAAGAGGACCAGATGGTAAAGTGAAGACCTTTAAGGCCAGGCTTGTTGCAAAAGGATATTCTCAGATAGAGGGTATCGATTATGAGGAAACCTTTTCGCCGGTAGCCATGCTCAAGTCCATCCGGATACTCTTATCCATTGCGGCTCATCTCGATTACGAGATTTGGCAAATGGATGTGAAGACGGCGTTTCTTAACGGCCATCTTAAGGAAGACATCTATATGGTGCAGTCAGACGGTTTTATAGCAAAAAAACCAAGAGCAAAAAGTTTGCAAGCTGCAGAAGTCCATCTATGGATTAAAGCAGGCATCCCGAAGCTGGAACATCCGTTTTGGCCTGGCAATCAAGTCATTTGGTTTTTGTCAAAATCCGGATGAGTCATGTGTGCACATGAAAAGTGAAGGTGACAGGGTAGTTTTTCTGGTATTATATGTCGACGACATCCTTCTCCTCGGGAAAGACATAGGAATGTTGTCAACAGTGAAAGTTTGGTTGGCCAAAACTTTTGATATGAAGGACTTGGGAGAAGCTAGCTACATCCTAGGGATCAAACTTCATCGAGACCGAAAAAATAGGATGATTGGGTTATCTCAAGCTACATATATAGATAAGGTATTAGTACGGTTTGCTATGCAGGACTCCAAGAAGGGTATTACACCTTTCAGGCATGGAGTGCACCTTTCTAAGGACCAGTGTCCCTAGACACCTGAGGAAAATGAGCAGATTAGGTCGATACCATACGCTTCAGCTGTTGGTAGCCTCATGTATGCTATGCTATGTACCAGACCGGATATCTGTTATGCAGTGGACCAAGTCAGCAGATATCAGTCTAATTCAGGACTTGAACATTGGACTACTGTAAAATGTATTCTCAAATACTTGAGGTGGACTAGAGATTATATGTTGATTTATAGTAGTGATGAGCTCATTCCAGTCGGATACACAAATTCTGACTTCATGTCAGATAAGGACTTTAAGAAATCCACTTCTGGTTATGTATTTATGCTTGGTGGTGGAGTAATCAGCTGGAGGAGTATAAAACATGAATGTACTGCTGATTCCACCTCGGAGGCTAAATATGTAGCGGCTTGTGAAGCAGCTAAGGAAGCAGTGTGGCTCAAGAGATTCCTTATGGAACTTGGGGGGGTACCTTTGGCACGACAGCTGCTCACAGTTTACTGTGATAGCAGCGGGGCAGTTGCTCAGTCCAAAGCGCCCAGAAGCCATAAAAGCCAAAAGCATGTACAGAGGAAGTATCATTTAGTCAGAAAGATTGTACAGAGAGGTGATATAGCTATTACCAAGATAGGCTTTGCAGACAATCTGGCAGATCCCTTTACTAAGCCTTTGACTACGAAAGTCTTTGAGCAGCATGTAGACGGGATGGGCATGAGATGCAACCTTGACTGGCATTGAGCCCAAGTGGGAGATTGTTAGATTGTATGGACTCAATCCATCAGATGATGTAATAAATTGATTAATTTCTTTATTTATCAATAATATCATGCTTTCCTTTCATGAGATGAATGGTGTTTTATTACTTAACGCACATGACCAATACATATGACATAATGGTTCATGAGTTGAATCGGGTCCCATTAGTATATTAGATGTGATATATGTGTATGGATGAGATCCACACACGGGAGACATGTGTCACAAATCTTATACTTAAAATATCTTCACAACCAGTGATGAGACTGGGCATCTCATCTGATAAGGTTGTAGCACTTTGATCACTATGAGATAGTGTGATTTGTCTCGATCATCAGAATGTCAGATTCTGGATCACGGTGCTGGTACATTGGATGTATTGAAGGACCATGAGAAGCACCTTATGGAATACTGTCTCGAGTTTAAGGTTTGCTCTCATAATTCCCTAGCAATAGGCTCTCAATCCTGAGACATTGATGAACTAAAGTTTCTATATATTCATTTGCTTTGAGTCACCAATGAGTGATGCCAACTGTAGGTCAACACCTTGATGTCTTGGGTACGTGGTAGTAGGTTTGTGGGAACATTCAATGGTCAAGATGGAATCTATCTATATTATCCCCTTGTGCCAATTAATGGATTTGTCATTAGTAAGTGCGCACTCATCTCGATTAAGAGTTAATTGAATGGTACTGATGATCACTGTGATCAATTAGGGCTCAAGGACAATAAGATGTGGATTTAAATTGGTGGGACATTTTTAGTCCAATTAATCCATGGATATTGATAGAGGGGCTTACTTGTGGTAATCGGGAAGTTTAGGGTCTTCATTGTAATTTATTCGTAATACTGGAGTGCAATTGCATTTATATAGTGGTGTTATTTTGCAATTAACTGTGGGCCCGGATTGCACATGAGATGTGGGGTCGCGGTGTCCTAGTTGGAGCCAGCTTTTTATGGAATCCCTAGTGGTCCCCATGCTAGCCCAAGTTATTGGAAAGATATTAATCCTACTTGAATTCGAAGAAAAAGGAATTAGAAAGCTACTATTTCTATTTGAAGTAGGACTTCTAATGGTGGTAATAGTTAATTTACTAATTGTTGTGGAAGTGAGACTTCTGTAGCAATAAGAAAGGAGAAAGTTGCTGATTATTATAGAAGTGGGACTTCTAGTCAATTAGTAAGAATAGGAGTTGCTTAAAAGCTATAAATGGAGAGCAAGGGGCTGGGACGTCCACTCTCTTGGAATTCACTCCCAGCCCCCTTTTGTGCAAGAGTTACACATCTCTCTCTTGCTCTTCGAGTTCTCTTCTAGTTTCCTTAAGAGCTTCTCGTTGTTTTCTTTAAGAGATCCCACCCATCTCCTTTAGAGAAGAGATCTGATACGGGTTATAGCGTGGAAGACTAAAAAGGTCTTGGAAATCCTAAGTTGCTTACAAAGAAAGAGTTTCTTCAACTAGCAAGTCTTCTTCTCCATTAGAGCATAACCAGGCTCCAAAGGTATAATCTGCTTCTTTATTAGTTTTGGATTATTTTGTTGCATGGTGCTGCTTGTTTTCTATCTTTTAGATAGGTTATTATTATTGTACATGATAGCTGAGTATGAGGGATTGCATCCTGGATATGGTTTATGGCTTTATGGGTACTTGATCCCTGAGTCAAGTGGGTCAAGAGTTTTTGAAATCCTATCCATGAGGCCCACCTACTTCCAACACCCCAAATGTTTGGATCTACAGTTCCGAACATATGGTTTATGTTCGGACTTGAAAGGCCGTACATATCGGGAACCTGCAACTCAATCCGAGCGAGAAAAGTTTTTAAAAAAGAAGTATAAATGCAAAAAAAAAAAAAAAAAAAAAAACACAAACAAACAAAGGAACTGACCTTTCCACTACTGCTTTGATTTAAAGGCACAATTTGATTGTTGTTTTCTTCCTTCATTGCACTAGAAAGTAGAGGAATGTGAGTGAAGATGAGTAGACAAGTGGATGGAGGAAGTGGAGAGTGAGAAATGGAAAGTGAGATGACTTGACAAGGAAAAGAAAATTGAGGAATGTGAGTGAAGATGTGTTGCCCAAGGAAGATGGAGGAAATGGAGAGTGAGAAGTGAAAAATGGGATGAGTGAGAGAAGAAGAAGAGATCGTGTGTGAAAAGAAAATGGGTTTTGAGTTTTGGTGGGATTATGTCCATTTTGGTCATTTCATGAAGGGGTATGAATGTAATAAAAAAAATTCCTTGTGTTTGAAAAGAAAAATTTTGTGTGCCAATAGCAAGTCTCCTTCTATAATTCTCTTGCATCATCTCAAACCGTAGAACCTGGTTTCTACTGTCCAAAGATTAAAACACATAATGACAGTGTATGTAAACCATCCGCATTTGGGCTGAACTTGGTTGTGCTTCCCATCCTTCTAATGGATTGAGATACCGCATGTAAGTACCAAGTATTCCCTAAACTATACTCTTGAAATTTCGGCCTGCAATGACGGCAGCCATTACAATATGATGACATGTGAATAAATACATGCATTGCATCTCAGACTTTTAGCCAGCATGGAATGCATTGAGCCTTGGAGGCAACTGATATAATGATGACATATAGATAAATACAGAATATACTCGTGTTAACATGTGGATAGAGTTTTGGCTATCACCTTCAATTTAGCGTGCGTGGACACCGATCCTAAAAGAAAGTTGTTTTGGGTAGGAAGGCTGGTTTGGTGTGAGGTTTGCTAAAGTGATCTTTTTTGTCTATTAGTCATCTAAAGTGGTTTTTTTTATAGTAAAATTCTCTTTATTAAATTTTTAATTATTAAAATTCCACTTTTATCAACATAAAAATGGGAAAGACCAATATAAGTGTTTGCTGATATTTTATTATTTGTAGTTATTTGAACATTGATTCATTTATGTTATGAGAGAAACCTAAATTGGGATATGGTCTGACATTCTTCATAGAATGTCATAGACCATAACGGGTCTGATAGTGAGAAGGGTAAACGACAACAACAATAATGATGATGATATGGTTAACTGAAAGCAAAATTTGGAAAAATCCTTTGCCCCATAGAATTCTTCTTTTGGGTTGAAAATGTCTCCATAAGACTATTCTTGTTAGAGTGTAGCTTGGACCTTAGACGGATTTTCGTTCTACTATTTGCCCTATCTGTGAAACTAAGGAGGAAACGGTGGAACATGCCCTTTTCCTTTGTGATCATGGTAGGGCATTTTGGTTTGGTTCTAACATTGGCTATCTATCTCATTTTGATAAAAATGTTGGAGTTGAGGAATAGTGGAAGAAGTTAATGAATTTAAGTAATAATGCTCATTTGGAAGAAGAAACCGACCATGTCTCTTTTGTTCTTTCAACATATGGTGGGTCTTGTGGAAGGCTAGAAACAATCTCATCTTTACAGGGGAATGGATCAAACCTGATAAGATAATTTTGTTGATTCAAAATATGTGCAGAGCCCCAATTTAGGGGAAAACAAGAAACTATTAGCTCATTCTCCAATAGTAGCTAGAACCTTATTCTTAGGTTCCATGGATAAGGTTTTGGTTTTCAAGGTTGTAGCATTTAAATCTTAAAGATGGGAAATCCAACTATGGTTCTTAAGATGGGAAATCCAACTATGGTTCTTTAATGATGAAATATAAATATCCTTTGGTTATAGGTGCTCACTTTGAGCAAATGATCTCTTTCTTTAAAGAAGTAGAGGTGTGGGCTATTCTCTTTGCATTAAAGGATGCAAAAGCAAGGGATTTTCTAAGATCATCATCCTTTCAGATGCCAAAGAAGTTGTTGAATGCATTAAAGGGAAAGCTGATTGGGTCATCAACCCTATTGTTTTGGACATTAAGTATTTGAGTCTTTCATCAACCCTATTGTTTTGGACATTAAGTAGTTTAGTTTTTCCTTTTATTCTATTGAGCTTTTTCATATTCCTAGGACTGTTAATGGGGTTGCTAATAATTTCGGCCAAGTATTGTTTTTCTCTTGGCAAGAGTTTTAGTTGGAAAGTTTGTTTTTCAGATTGGGTATGGGATATGATTTCCTCCCTATAATTCCCATTCTGTTGGTTATGTTGTTTTTGTTTTCTTATAATTGAAGTTCATTTACCATACAAAATTGGGTCTGATAGTAGTGGAGGTGATATGGGATCCGGTCAAATCCCAGAATCAAGTTCAGCTATTGATTTTTATGGGGTCGGTCTTTGAGATGATTAAATTAAGTAGGTTATTGTAAATCTCTTTCTTATGGTTTTGGTCTAGCACTACGTGTAGTCGGCTGAGAATTTTGAAGAGGCGTTTGTGGACATGGGATGATGCCACAACTCAAATTCAACAAACATGAAGACACGAGAACAAATAGGTACTTAAAAGTGCACTATTATTTCATTCTCGCTTTTATTTTTAGGTGGGTTCTACATTTCTCACCTCTCGGGTGCAAGTCATTTATAAATGTTTTAATATGACTCCCTCGTTTGGCTTAGGAGATCAAACACAAAGAAAGTTACAATTAATATACATGAAAAAGGGGAAATTTTAGAACTGTGGAGCACTGCCTAGAATTTCCACTCTGCTCGGTGAAAGTCCGGGATCCGAACCCTAGAAGGGGTGAATAGGGTGGGCTAGACTTTAATGACCAATTATATCAAATTTTAACTTCTTTAAATCAATTAGTCACAAGTGATGATATAAAACTAAAGTGCGGAAGCTAACAAAACCAATCACCAAAAATTAAACACCATGATACAATGATTTATACTAGTTCGGTCTCAATGCCTACATCCACTACCGGCTTGTGATCCTACATCCCACCAGATTTTCACTATGTATGCTTTTCAATAGACTAAGCAATAACCTCTTGGGTTTTATCGTTCACCATTAACGTTACACTTATGCTTTTCTAAGGCTAAGCAATAACCTATAATCCTAAGGTCTTCTCTCTAAGTTGTGTCTAAAATACACTGGAAGAGATACAATTTTAAGCACAATAAAAAGCCTCTAAATAGGCGGATATAAAAGTGAAAATCTAACTCACACATACACTATATGAATGCTCAATGTGTGTGCATAATGTCCTTAATAAATTTGAAAATAAAAGCTCATAAAGGTATGCCAAAAGCTTTTAAAAGTGTAAATCATAAATGATCCTTGATTGAGGTTGAAATGCTAATCACTATTATGGATTTTGTGTATTGCAATTTGATCGATGCATTACCATTTTAGCATCATTTGACTGTTCACACATGCATCGATTTTGAAAAACTTGAAATCTTGTACTTTCACATGCATTGTTTTAATACTTTCAGAACTTATGTTTTGTCGCAACCTTGGACCTGGTTACCAAGCGGGCCTAATCCGGGATCGGGACTAATATATTGATGTGAATGATGATGATAGTCCATACCATGAATTAATTTAATCAATACGTATACGAGTCAATGAAAAGATGCCACTTGTATACGCGATTTCCGATAGGTGTCCGCGGTGAGGATATCACAACAACATGAATCTTTCTTTTGAATGCGGAAGCGTGCAACAAATCTAATTCATACATTCATATCCAAGATAACATGATTAAAACAAGTTTAACAAGTATTAGAATGAGCAATGTTCATTAGTGCTTTTCCCAAAGGAAAGTTAAAGTTTATACAAAAGATCATTTAATTACATTTCACAAAAATAGAGGCCAACAAAGGCCAATATAAACAAAATATCAAATTCCCAAAAGAATGGTTAGTCCCAACCCAAAACATTACGTAACTCGGGCAACCGGATGTCTAAACGACATCGTCGGTGTGCCACTCGACTAGTCGTTACGGCTCTCCGACTGCCTCCTCATGCTCATCCTCCGGGAAACCAACAATGGGATCTGAGTACTAAAGTAAATGGATCAGACACGACGGTCTGGCAAGTGGGTGAAAAGTTATTGCAACATGACAATAATAGAAATTACCTTAGAAAGATATTTAAACCTGTTTAAACAATAATTCTCATAAAACAGATAAATCATTTACTGGAAAACAATGTGCAATATAAAACATGTAAGGTACCCAAGGAAGTCGGGAAACAAGCAGGATGGTAACCACAAGAAACTAAGTCCTTTATCACCAAAGGGACATGAGCATATCAGGATGTTGACCTCAGTCACCGAAGTGAGGAGGTACAACATAAATTACATATACATATACATAATAAATACGGGACATGACCATGGTAGCGATCCAGGCATCGGGAACCATAGTAGCAATCGGCGGCATCGGGACAAGACCACGGTAATAATCGGATAGCGGGATCCAAACTGTAGCTAGCGGGACGGGAGGGGGATCTCCAGGTCGGTGGATCAGACCAACAAGGTTATCCAAGCTTAGTGGTGCCAACTCATAGGTCAAATAACGGAAATCAAGTCATGTTCAAAATACATCAAGTGCAAGTAAGTAAACGGGCGGGACGGGATGTTCAAAGGCACAAGTATCACTTTATTCGGCCATGTATAGATGGGCTCGTAAAATGCTAAAATATAGTTTCGATACTTTCGGGAATGATAAATCATAAATCATGAATTTTTGGGACAAGTATCGGGATTCAAAATTGATCAAGGTGAATAATGGTCCCATATGTCTATTTCAATATAAATTGGTACTCCTTGAGTTTGGAGACATTCCAGGCTCTTTATATACCTTAGGGATTTCAAAACTTCAAATGAAAGCTTGTAATTCGGTTTCTCTTTTCAAATGGGTTCAATTAATGCTTATAAGTCTTCCCATCACAATAGGGCTTCCCAACAAACCACTCTTAATCATTTAAACATTTCATTTATGCTCCTAGAATAGCCCCAAGTGAACAGTGTTCATCGCTCGAGTGACGAGCTCTCGAGAATGGTTTTCTGGGGAGGTTCGCTCGAGCGGATAATGGGTTCGCTCGAGCGGACATGTTGTCTCAAGCGAACAATAAGTTCGCTCGAGCTAACAAGGTTCCGTGAGAGTTCTGATATGGTTTTGGGAAAGTTCGCTCGAGCGGATAAATGGTTGCTCGAGCGACCTGTCAAGTTCGCTCGAGCAAACTGTCCAGGAACTGATTCTGGGACAGTTATGCTTCTCTCCTTTATCCTCTTTTTACAACTCCTTAGAGCCTCATTTTATGCCAAAATGAGAGGCTCAATACTCCTTACAAACATCCTCTAATTAAATCAAACATCTTCTTCTCAATCGCATTTAATTACAAAAGAAGAGAGAAAACCCAAACTCACATGGGTTCATTTATACTACAATTAAGCAATAATTGAGAGGCTATCAACCACATTTCCATAACCATAAATGAGTTAGCAAAACTCTTTAACGAACATTTCTTTCAAGTCAATGCAAGCAATAAACATGGACATGAAAGACAAAACCAACATATTTTCATAAAAACATGTTCAAACTTATCATTTCATCCACTTGCCTTGGGTCTCTAATCAAGCAAAACAAGCAATAAACACTCTCTCCAAGTCAAGCTCCAAAGCTTCACAAAAACCCCCAAAACTAACCCTAAAATGGGTCAAAACAAGGAAATAGAAAGAGGGAGCTTCCAATAATGAAGATGGAGCTTCTCTTGGGTTACAAGAACACAAATCTAGAAAATGGAGAGGATTGCTTACTTGAATGATCTTCAAATGGGCAAGACTAGTTCAAAAAGGATCTTGGAAATGGAGGACTTCTCCAAAAATGGTATAAAGAGGAAGCCTTCAATGAGAGGGAGAGAATGGTGATCTCCATTTGGCTTTTGATGTAAGATTGGTAGTGGTTTGATGATGGAAAAGCAAAAAGGAGAAGGGAGACAAAGAAAAACCCTAGCAAGAGTTGCTTGAGCTGGAAAAGGAGAAAGGAAGAGGATTGGTTCCTTATATAGCAAGTGTGGAGTGGGCTCCACCACTAAAAATCTTGTGGGGCTAAAATCACGGTTTTCAGGGCTTCAAATGAACTCCACGAAGAAGGGAGAAATGATCGTCGAAATTTCTAGTTTCCAAAAAGTATATGTTTCACGGGTTTCGGGAATATCAAATATTAGGTATAGATTTAGTGTAAAAAGACCGTTTTGCCCTTGAAACTAGAAAATCAGGTTTCAGGATTCGGGATAGAAACGGGATCAACATGAAAGTTGAAGAGATTAACAATATAAGTAAAATGAGATAAGAACACAATTCAGTGAAAACTTGTATAATCCCCCAAGCAAACGTAAAGTCATAAAAGGAACCCCCAAAGGGCCTCACTAATCACAAAGGCACTCAAAATCCCCCAAAACTATTCTAGTCCAAACTAAACCGAATTACACTAACCACGCTTAAGACTAACAAACAACTTAATTAACACTAATCGAGGTCTCTCGGGTTGGGGTCTTACATGTTTCATGCATGTTTTGATTTTAAACTTGAATGCATTAATTTTGAAAAGAGAATTTTTGAATAAAGCTAGCCTTCGGACCTAGATTGGTAAATCATCTTAGGCATTTTTGGTTCATGTTTTGAAAACTCCTTTAGATTGTTTTAAACATGAATTTAGGCCAGATTCCATGGCCCAGGGTTCCCACAGGAAAAAAACTTTCCCACAAGAAAAGACTTTGAAAAACTCATTTTTGGGAAAATGTCCCTATGACCCGGTTGACCTGCAGTGTGGTCGGGTCAACCGGCCACACAGGGGGTCGATAGGGAATAGAGTCGTTGGGTCTCTCTAATGGGCAGATTTCTGACCGTTGAGCACCCAGTCGACCGGGCAAGGTACTAGGTCGACTAGAGACTAGCCGTTGGCCATTTTTTAGTATAAAAACAAGCTTATTCCAAGGCCAAAATTGAGGAACTAAGAGGCCCTTCTTGAGATGTTTTGAAGCCAAGCAAGGGGAATAAGCTAAGGAAGGCTAGTTGTTCAAAAAGGGAAGCTAAAATTGAGTTAGATCTTCTAAGTAAGCTTTGTTTTCATCATCACATGTTTTCATGCTTTGCTTAAATTATTGGTAAATCTTTTCTAGCATGTTAAACTATGATTTGTTGTGTCCTTAATATGTATATGATTGAATTGATTTATTGTTTTGGATGTATCACCTTGATTCACACCAAGTATGACTCAAATTGGTATATCTTAGTGAATCATGTTTTAGAATCATCTTTGAAATCACATGTAACATGATTCGTATACTTGGTTGAATCATAGGTTATTGATTTCTATGACAAGAGAATCATTTTTAATCTATCTCATGTTTTGGATTCAACAACACTCTCAATCACATGTACTTTTATTATTTTAAAGTTTCATAACCAGCTTAGTATTGATAGGTATATCATTTTCAAGTTGAATTTCAAGTTACATATGGTTTGTCCCTAAACTTCAATCAAATCTATTTTTGTGTTTTACACTTTCAAATGCTTCAAGCATACATTCATTGAGCTTCATTTTTAAATTGATTGAAGTCCTTATGCATCACATGTTTTGTTCTTAAAATTTCACAACTTGTTTGGACTAGATAAGTATATCTTTTACAAGTTGTTTTTAACATGTGATTAGCATTCTTACCTCAATCATGAATGTTTTTATGAGCTTTCATTTTTCAAATTGATTGAGGACATCATTCTTACATATTGAGCATTCATCTTTGTATTCATATAGTGTATGTGTGAGTTAGATTTTCACTTTTATGTCTGCCTATTTAGAGGTATTATATTGAGCCAAAATTATATCTCCATCAAATGTACTCTAGACACTACTTAGAGAGAGAACCAACCTTTTGGTTATAAAGGTTATTACTTAGCCTTAGGAAAGCATAAGAGTATGGTTAGGGGTGAACCATAAAACCTAAGAGGTTATTGTTTAGCCTTGAAAATAATAATGTAAAGATTATTGCTTAGTCTATTGAAAAGCATAGATAGTGGAAATCTAGTAGGGTATAGGAACACAAGCTGGTAGTGGATGTAGGCATTGAGGCCGAACCACTATAAATCAATGTGTTATGGTGGATGAGTTGTGGTGATTTTTTTTTGTTAGCTTCACTTTAGTTCTATATCATCACTTGTGACTATTGATTTAAAGAAGTTAAAATTTGGCATAATTGGTCACTAAAGTCTAGCTCACCCTAATCACCCCCCCTCTAGGGTTAGGATCCTGGACTTTCCAAGTATTTATGAGAGGTAGGAGACCTACATCTAAGAGGATGAAGAAGGAGGAGGAGCCAGATCAAGGGACTGTCGGCCATGGATCTTCGCCAAAATGAGATATGTGATGCAACCAATGGCCTAGATTCGATTGGTGGGGTCGGATATCACAAGTGGGGCCTCTAAGTTGATGATCTCTACCATGTCATGGAAGGAGAAGAAGAAGAAAGGAGAAAAAAGAGAAGGAGGAAATTCTCTGCTTGCTAGAACGATGGAAATGAATGAGAGTAATGGGAAGTTATTGTGGTAGGTGGTGGTATGTGGGGCAGGTGGGATATTTTGTGAGTGAGGTAGTTTGTGAGTTTGCCACACTTTTGGAAAACTTACAAAGCGAAAACAATGGTCTTCGGGACATTGGCTGATTAAGGTCAAAGAAAGACAATTGTAGGTCACGAGGAGGGATTTCCAACAAGCACAAGTGTCGGATGTGAATTTCGAACCCCCAAGAGGACATGGCTTGGGAAACCTCCATTCACTTATGTGTGTTATTTAAATTTATATATCGAAAATGAGGATTCCGACTACCATTAAAATCGACGGATCATGATCGCTAGCAATACCGTCCTTCAACCGAAGTCGAAGAAAAAAAAGGGAGAAAATAAAGTAGGTGGATTCTTCCTCTTGTCTAATGTGCTGCAAGCAATACACGATGGTTATCCTATCACATTGATTTGGGTCTCTTCAATATGGGCCAAATCAAGGTCATGAGTTAAGGTCCAAATAAGGGTTAATCCTCACATAGCTTAATCACAGTAGATCCAAGTAAAGTAAAATAATAACTAAAATAAATAAAAAAGGGGGAAGGTGCCGAATATTTTAGGAAGAGGATCAGCCTCGTTCACGGGTACTCCCTTAAAATCCATTGGCAAAATAAGGTTTAAAGGCCGACTTTTCAAATCGAGATGATGATGCGAATGAGGTTTCACTTTGTGATTTCTGTGGGTTTTGTGTTCAATACACAAGTGACAAAGTGAAAGGCCGATAGGCCAAAATCGGTTAATAAGGGGTGGCTGATGGGCCGAGATTGATTAAAGGTGGCCAATGGGCCGGTGTTTGTTTAATGGTGGCCCATGGGGCAAACTAAAAAGTGTGTGTGCAATCACTCATTTCATCTCATCATTCTCATTAAGTCAATTTTAGAAATCAGTCCTTCATTCCTTTTTTAACATTAAGCTCGCTTAAAATATTTGGCACTGGAGGTGGAGGAGGAAATAAACGGAAAGTCTTTTTGGGTTGATTTTGTTAGTTTTATAGTTTTTATAGATTTTTTATTTGGGGCTAGAATGGCCTAACTAAGGGATTTACTTGGATTTATGTGATTAGTGCTTTATTACTGATCATTGGATTAACCCTGACCTAAGGTCCGCCTGCATCAGCTTTTCCGGTCCCCTAACGGAAAAAGAAAAGTGATGGGACGAAGTCTAATGCTCTATCCTATCTAATGAGAGAATCAGTATATTCCTAGGGTGCAAACAACCTAAGTTCAGTGGTTTCAGCGCCTAAGGAGTTTGTTTGGTGTGATTTTAATCGATTCAGTTTGTTTTAAGCTATAGTTTGGTTAAGAGTGATTTAGAAATGCTTTTGGGTTCTGTTTAGGGTACTCTTAAATATTTTAAGGTTTCGTTGTTTTAAATTTGAATAAGAATTTTGGAATATAGTCGGAAATTACAATTTGGGTTTGTCGCGACCGCGGACCAGGTTTCCGACCTAATCCGGGATCGGGACTAAGTTATTGAATAATGATGAACATGGTCGTGCTATTAATTTATTTTTCTAACCAATACATATACGAGCCAATGAAAGGATGCCACTCGTATACGCGATTTCCCACAGGTGTCTGCGGTGAGGATATCACAACAATATGAATATTTCTTTTGAATGCGGAAGCATGTAGCAAATCTAATTCATACATTCATATCCAAGATGATATAATCGAAACATTTCTAACAAGTATCAGAATATCAGAGTGAGCAATGATCATTAGTATTTCCCAAAAGTATGTTAAAGTTTACAATAAAGATCGTTAATTATATATCCCAAAAATAGAGGCCAACAAAGGCCAATATAATCAAAGTATCTATTCCCCAAAAGAATGGTTGAACCTAACCCAAAAAGTTATGCAACTCGGATGACTGAATGTCTAAATGACATCATCGGCATGCCACTCCACTAAGCGTTGTGGTTCTTCGACCGCCTCCTCAAACTCCTCCTCGGGGAGACCAACAACGGGACTTGAGTACCAAAAATAGTAGATCAAACACGATGGTTTGGTAGGTGGGTAAGAAGATATAACAATAATTGAAATTACCTTGGAAAACATTTAAACCTGTTAAAACAATAATTCTCATAAAACAGAATAATCATTTACTGGAAAACAATATGCAATATAAAACATGTAAGGTATCCAAGGAAATCGGAAAACAAGCAAGATGGCAACCACAAGAAGCTAAGTCCTCTATCACCGAAGCGACATGAGCATATTGGGATGTTGACCTTAGTCACCGAAGTGAGGAGATGCAACATAAATAATATATACATATACATAATAATTACGGGACATGACCACGGTAGCGAACCGGGCATCGAGAACCATAGTAGCAATCTGCGGCATCGGGACAAGACCACGGTAATAACCAGGTAGCGGGATCTAAACTGCGGCTAGCGGGATCTAAACTGCGGCTGGCGGGACGGGAGGGGGATCTCCAAGTCGGTGGATCAAACCGACAAGATTACCCAAGCTTAGTGGTGCCGACTCATAGGTCAAATGACAATTCGAAACAAGTACGAAATACATATGATGCACTTATAAAACGGGCGGGAACGGGATGCTTAAAGGCATAAATATCATTTCAAATAGGATATGCATATCGGGACTAGCAAAATGCTACAGTTGCAAATTCAGTATTTTCAGGACAAGTATCGGGATTCGAAATTGATTAAGGTGAATAAGGGCTCCGTATGTCCATTTCAATATAAATTAGTACTCCTTGAGTTTGGAGACATGCTGGGCTCTTTATACACCTTAGGGATTTTCAAAACTTCAAATGAAAGCTTGTAATTCGGTTTCTCTTTTCAATTGTGTTCAAACAATGCTCATAGGTCTTCCCATAACAATGGGATTCCCAATAATCATCTCTCAATCATTTAAATATTTCATTTATACTCCTAGAATAACCCCAGGTGAACAGTGTTCATCGCTCGAGCGGACAAGAGGTTCACTCGAGCGACGAGCTCTCTGGAATGGTTTTCTGGGAGGTTCGCTTGAGCGGATAATGGGTTCGCTCGAGCGGATAATGGGTTCGCTCGAGCGAACATGTTGGCTCAAGCGAACAATAAGTTCGCTCGAACTAACAAGGTTCTGTGAGGACTCTGATATGATTCTGGGAAGGTTCGCTTGAGCGAATATAGGTTCGCTCGAACAAACTTTCTACTGGAATGGCTCGGAGTCATTTCTAGATAGGTCGCTCGAGCGACCTGCTAAGGACCTCGAGCGAACTGTTCAGAAATTGATTCCGGGACAGTTCTGATCTCTTCCATTTCCACTTCTTACAAGTTCCTTTAGCTACACTTCCTCATCAAAATGAGGGGGTCATATCCTCCTTCTTATAACATTCAAAACACCATTATCTCTCCATCCATACCTCCATAAACATCAATCAAAATATCTTCTTCTTCTCAACCACATTCAACCACAAAAAGAGGAGAGAAAACCACAATTACAAGAATTCATTTATACCAAAAGTAAGCAATAAATGAGAGGCTAACAACCACATTTCCAAAACATTAAATGAACTAACAAGACTCATTAATGTACATTCATTTCAATCAATGCAAATCAATAATAGTATGAAACATATATTGAAATCATCAATGGATTTCATTAAAATCATTCAAAGCTCAAAATATCAAATCATCCACTTGCCTTAAGGTCTCTAATCAAATAAATCAAGCCTCTAATCACTCTCTCCAAGCAAAGCTCCAAAGCTACACAAAACCCCCAAAACAAACCCTAAAATGGGTCAAACAAAGAAGTAGAAAGAGGGAGCTTCCAATAGTGAGGATTGAGCTTCTCTTAGATCACAAGAACACAAATCTAGAAGATTAAGAGGGTTACTTAGTTGTAGGTTCTCCAAATGGAAAGAGCTAGCTCAAAGAAGGTCTTGGAAAAGGAGGTTTCCTCCATAAATGGTATTAGGAGAAAGCTCTCAAAGAGATGAAGAAGATGATGATCTTAAATCCTCTTTTGGTGCAAGTTTGGAAGTGATTGAGGGAAGGAAAAGCTAAAGGAAGAAGAAAAAGGGGAAAAACCCTAATTTGTTGGGTTGTGCTCGAAAAGGGAAAGGAGAAAGGGAAGTCTCCTTATAAGGCAATTGGGAGTGGGCTCCACCCCTAAGAATTCTTGATGGGGCTGAAATAGTGGTTTTCAGGGCTTCAAATGAATTCGACGAAGAAGGAAAAGTTGTTCGTCAAAATTTCTAGTTTCGAAAAAGTATATGTTTTATGGGTTTCGAGAATATCAAACATTGGGTACAGATTTAGAGTAAAAAGACTGTTTTGCCGTTGAAACTAGGAAAGTCAGGTTTCGGGATTCGGGACGGGAACAGGATCAACATGAAAGTTGAAGAGACCAGCAAGATTAGTAAAATGGGATAGAAATACAAATCAATGGAATCTCAAGTAATCCCCCAAGTAAACGCAAAGTCAAAAAAGAAACCCCAAAGGGCCCCACTAATCACAAAGGCACTCAAAATTCTCCAAAACTATAACAAAGCTATTGTAAACTCAACTAAATTAAAATCCATTAAATACACTTAGAGCTAACAAACGACTTAATTAACACTAATCGAGGTCACTCGGGTTGGGGTCTTACAGGGTTCAAATGAGGGGTTGGCGCCACCCAGGTGTAGCCTATCCTGACTACTACAGTATTTTCAGCAGCTTTCGATAATTTCGACTATAATTCAGAGCTCCAATTGGATTTTTTTTTATTATGCTATTGTTTTAAGTTTTCTTTTATTTTCTAGATGATTTTTATTTCAGTGAATTGGATCTGAAATTTGAAAAGAAGTCGAAACTCTCAAATTGGGGCCAAAAGTAGGGGTAGGCGCCATTATGGGGGAGCCTAGCCTAATATTTTTGTATTTTTAAGGTTTTTAGAATTCTATTCGGAATTCCAGTGAATTCTAATCAAAGTAATTAAGCTTTCATTGTTTCTCTTTGCTCTAGGAGGTTCTGTTTAAGTTGACTTTGATTCGAAATCCGGAACGTGGTCGAAAATCGTAATTTGGTACCAAATAGGGGGTAGGCACCACTATGGTGGAGCCTACTATGACAGTCCTATGTATTCAATGATTTTTGGGATAACTCGCTTGTATTTCGGATTCCGGAAGACTTTTAATTGGTGAATTTTAGTGTTTCATATTGTTTTAGGTCTTTGGTGTTGAAATATCAAAGTGATTCGGATCCGAATTTCCAAACAAAGCCGAAAATTTGCGTTTTGGGACAAATGAGGAGATTGGTGCCAATGGGGTGGCGCCTAGCCTGACAATCTATAATTTTCAGGGGATTCGACCGTATTCCAAGATTCTGGATGGGTCTTGGTCGCTGGGCTTTGGGTTCGGGTCTATTTAAGTTCTGTTTTTAGTTAATTTAGGTTTTAAGGTGTTTAACTATTAGGTTTTTTTTTTTTTCTTTTTTTTTTTTTTACTTAATTGGTGAATTAGGGCCAAAGTGCAGTGTAGGGGCAACTATGGTGGAGCCTAAGTTGATGTCCACTAATCCTAAGGGGTTTTTTTTTCGTATTTTAGGGTTGTTTTTAATTCGAATTTTTATGGGACTTGATGTATTTTGATAGTAAATGTCTCTCTATGTTCAATGGGGATTGAATTGGATCTTATTTAATTGAGTTTGCTTTTTAATTAGAGGTTTTTAGGGGATAAGCAGGCTAGGCGCCCAAGGGGTGGTGTCCAAGTTGACCTGATAGGCTAGGCGCCTAAGGGGGTGGCGCCTAGGCTGACAATTTTAGGATTTTGGTGAATTTTATGATTTTCAGATTGATTCTTAGTTCGAATTAATTGAGGTTTTAGGTCTTTAAGGTATTCTTGATGACTTGTGATTTTTAAGTTAATTAATTATATGATTTTAATTAATTCTTAATTAATCTTAGGGCTTAACCTACTTAGGCGCGAAATTCAAAAACCAAGGGTTTCTACCTATTGCTTTTTTGAATTTTTTTTTGGATATTTTTTAATTTTTTTTGGTTTCTTCCCTAATTTACTTAAGAGCAAGGAAATAGAAGAATTTTTTTTTTTTTTTTTTATGCTTTATGATTGTTTTTGGTTTTTTCTATGATTTTAATGATCCTACGTTGCAATGTGTGTGATAAAAGGTGGCAATTCAACATGTACAAAAACAACAAATAGCCAATTATATCACCGCAATACAATTCGTAAATGAATTAAATGCAAAAGATCGAAAATCATGAGTGGAGGTGGAAAATTCACCTAGGCACTACCCTTGTGGCACCTAGCCTACTTAGTCAGGGTTTTCAGGAAAGTAAGATGTCTACACGATACTCTCAGAACTTCTAGTGCGATTTTTTATGTTTGGCAATTGATGCCAATGTCTTAGTGCAGCTGCTAGAGTCAACAGATCAGGAAGAAAACAACACGATAACAGAGATCCAATGCCCAGATCCCTGTTTCAGAGGGGACAGGCACCCGTAGGATCACGCCTGTTAGGGATTTTGTGTTTTGTAATTTGATGGATGCATTATCATTTTAACATCATTTGAATTCTCACATGAGCATTGATTTTGAAAAACTTGAAATCTTGATTTTCACATGCATTGTTTTAAAACTTATAGAACCTATGTTACATGCATGTTTTGGATTTTAAACTTGGATGCATTAAGTTTTGAGAAAGAAGATTTTCGAATCATGCAAACCTTTGGACCTAGATTTGTAAATCATTTTAGGCATTGTCACGACCCCGGACCGGGCCATCGGGCCTAATCCGGGATCGGGACACTAATTATAATATGTATGATTGATAGTGCATGAATTAATTTAAAACCCAAAACGTATACGAGTCCATCAAGAAGGATGCCACTCGTACACGCGATTTCCCACAGGTGTCCGCGGTGAGGATATCACATCAACATAAATATTTCTTTTATGTGCGGAAGCATGTAGCAAATCTATTTCATACATTTATGTCCAAGATATAAGATTAACTCATGTTTCATACTAGTATCAAAATGAGCAATGATCATTAAAGCTATAACCCCAAAATAAAGTTAAGGTTTACAACAAAGTAGTTTAATTACATTGTTCCCAAAAATAGAGGCCAACAGAGGCCAATATGAATAAAATAACATGTTCCCAAAAAGAATGGTT
>QPKB01000003.1:43417201-43465338 GCA_003546025.1 Camphora micrantha | reverse complement strand
ATCAGCTTATTTAAGAGGCAAATGTATTGAGCTTAAATTGTATCTCTTTGAGTGTTTGTGTAGACACTTCTTTGAGAAGAAATCTTTATCTTGTTAAGGTTATTGCTTAGCCTAAAAAAAGCACATTGTAGAGGTTATTGCTTAGCCTTTGAAAAGTATCTTGTAAAGGTTATTGCTTAGCCTAGAAAAGCACATTGATAGGTTGTTGTTTAGCCTAGAAAAACATCGTTGTAAAGGTTATTGCTTAGCCTTTTGAAAAGCATAAATAGTGGAAATCCGGTGGGGTGTTGGACACAAGCCGGTAGTGGATGTAGGCATTAAGGCCGAACCACTATAAATCTTTGTGTGATGATGTATGCTTGTGGTGATTACTCTTATTAGCTTCCGCATCTTGTTTGGTAAATCATCTTATGTGACTAGTTGTTTTTTAAAGAAATGAAAATTGGCCATAATTAGTCATTAAGTGTAGATCATGTTAGATTGTATGGACTCAATCCATCATATGATGTAATAAACTGATTAATTTCTTTATTTATCAATAATATCATGCTTTCCTTTCATGAGATGAATGGTGTTTTACTACTTAATGCACATGACCAATACAAATGACATAAATGGTTCATGAGATGAACCGGGTCCTATTAGTATATTAGATGTGATATATGTGTATTGATGAGATCCACACACAGGAGACATTTGTCACAAATCTTATACTTAAACATCTTCACAACCGGTGATGAGACTGGGCATCTCATCTGATAAGGTTGCAGCGCTTTGATCACTATAAGATAGTGTGATTTGTCTCGATCATCAGAATGTAAGATTCTGGATCACGGTGCTGGTACATTGGATGTATTGAAGGACCATGAGAAGCACCTTATGGAATACTGTCTCGAGTTTAAGGTTTGCTCTCATAATTCCCTAGCAATAGGCTCTCGATCCTGAGACATTGATGAACTCGAGTTTCTATCTATTCATTTGCTTTGAGTCACCAATGAGTGAGGCCAACTGTAGGTCAACACCTCGGTGTCTTGGGTATGTGGTAGTAGGACTGTGGGAACATCCAATGGTTAAGATGGAATCTATCTATATTATCCCATTGTGCCAATTAATGGATTTATCATTAGTAAGTGCGCACCCATCTCAATTAAGAGTTAATTGGATGGTACTGATGATCACTGTGATTAATTGGGGCTCAAGGATAATAAGATGTGGATCTAAATTGGTGGGACAGTTTTTAGTCCAATTAATCCATGGATATTGATAGAGGGGCTTAATTGTGGTAATCGGGAAGTTTAGGGTCTTCATTGTAATTTATTCCTAAGACTGGAGTGCAATTGCATTTATATAGTGGTGTTATTTGCAATTAACTGTGGGCCCGGATTGCACATGAGATGTGGGGTCACGTGTCCCAGTTGGAGCCAGCTTTCTATGGAATACCTAATGGTCCCCACGCTAGCCCAAGTTATTGGAAAGATACTAATCCTACTAGAACTCTAAGATGAAGGAATTAGGAAGTTACTATTTCTATTTGAAGTGGGACTTCTAATAGTGGTAATAGTAAGGTTACTATTTTGTGTAGAAGTAAGACTTCTATTTCAATTAGTACAAGAGAAGGAGGTTGCTTAATGCTATAAAAGGAGTAACAAAGGGCTGGGATAGACACCTTCTTGAAAAACGTCCAGCCCCCTTTGTGCAAGAGTTGCACATACTTCTCTTCTCCTTCTAGTTCTCTTCTAGTTTCCTTTAGAGCTTCTAGTTGTTTTCTTTAGGAGATCCCACCCATCTCCTTTAGAGAAGAGATTTGGTATGGGTCATAGCGTGGAAGGCTAAGAGGGCTTGGAGATCTAAAGTTGTTTTCTTCTCCATCAAAGTACAACCGGACATCAAAGGTATAATCTGCTTCTCTAATCTTTTGTAGATTATTTTGCATGGTGTTGCTTGTAATATAGCTGTATATGGTATAAGAGTATGAGGGATTGCATCCTGGATATGGTTGATGGCCTTATGGACGTTTGATCCCTGAGTAAAGTGGGTCAAAAGTTTTTAAATCACATCCATGAGGCCCACCTATTTCCAACAGATCACCCTATTCACCCCCCCCCCCTCTAGGGTAAGGATCCCGGACTTTCATCTGGGTCATCGTGGATCGTCTCACCAAGTCAGCTCACTTCATCCCGATGAAGACAGGAAAGAAGATGCACATGCTACCTTTGGCAGAGTTGTTTGTCAGTGAGATTGTCATCAGACATGGTCAGCCAGTTTCCATCACGTTTGATAGAGACAGCAGATTCGTCTCAAGATTTTGGAAGACACTACATGAGTCTATGGGTACGAGGCTACAGTTCAGCACAGCTTACCATCCACAGATAGATGGCCAATCAGAGAGAACGATTCAGACTCTAGAGGATATGCTCCGTGCTTGTGTGTTAGACTTCAAGACTCAATGGGACGAGACTTTACCTTTGTGTGAGATCGCGTACAACAACAGCTACCTCTCGAGCATTGGGATAGCGCCTTTCGAGGCATTGTATGGCAGAAGCTGTAGGACACCAGTTTGTTGGAAAGAAGTTGGTACCGCAGTTTACATGGACCAGCCATGGTGAGTGAAACCAGTGACAAGGTCAGGCAGATTCAAGAACGTCTGAAAGTAGCCCGGAGTAGAAAGAAGAGTTACGCAGATTCTCACAGAAGAGATTTACAATTCAAAGAAGGCGATAAGGTTTTCTTGAAGGTGTCACCTACTAGGGGAACATTGAGATTCGGTCAGAAAGGCAAGTTATCCCGGAGATACATTGGACCATACGACATTGTGAGCAAGATCGGTGACGTGGCTTATAGATTAGCCTTACCACCTGAGCTATCTAGCGTACATAATGTTTTTCATGTGTCTATGTTAAAGAAGTATGTTCCCGACCCTTCACATGTGCTCGAACATGAGCCGTTAGAAATCAGAGAGGATGCTACCTATGTCGAGAAGCCTATTCAGATCATTAATACAAAAGAGGAAGAATTGAGAACGCGTACTATTCAGTGGGTGAAAGTTCTTTGGGAGAATCATGGACCGGAAGAAGCGACATGGGAATTGTGAGACCAAGTGCAGAAGAAGTATCCACATCTTCTCCCCGATGTGAGTTTTGTACTTTATTTGGTGGACCAAATATCCTAAGGGGTGGAGGATGTAAGACCCCGACCCGAGTGACCTCGATTAGTGTTGATTAAGTTGTGTGTTAGTTCTAAGTGTGTTTAGTGTGTTTTGGTTTAAATTGGGTTTAGAATAACTTTGATATAGCTTTGGGAAATTTTGAGTACTTTTGTAATTAGCGGGGCTCTTTGGGGGTTCCTTTTTATGACTTGGCGTGTACTTGGGGGATTAATTGAGATTATTTGGATTTGTTTTTTTATCCCGTTTTATTAATCTCGTCAATCTCTACAACTTTCATGTTGATCCCGTTCCCGTCTTGAATCCCAAAACCCGATTTCCATTGCATCGAGGGCAAAACAGTCTTTTACACTAAATCTGGACCAAATATTTGATATTTCCGAAACCCGTGAAACATATACTTTTTGGAAACTAGAAATTTCGACGATCATTTCTTCCATCTTCGTCGATTTCATCCAAGGTCCCGAAAACTACTATTTTAACCTTTCAAGTCTCCTAAGGGGTGGAGCCCACTCTCCTCTTCTATATAAGGAACCCATCTCTTTCCCTTTTTCCCTTTTCCAGTAACTCTCTTGCCTAGGGTTTCTCCTTCTTCTTCTTCCTCTTGCTCTCTTCATCTCAATCCCTCACCAAGCTTGCACCAACATCATAATGGAGATCACCATTCTCTTCCTCTCAAAGCTTTCCATTGATACAATTTGAGAAGAAATCCACTATCTCCAAGGCTTGCTTTGAGCTAGACCTTGTCATTAGAGGACTTTCCAAGTAAGCTCTCTCACTAATCTCTTAGATTTGTGTTCTTATGATCCTTATGGAGCTCCATTTCCATTATTAGAAGCTCTCTCTTCCTATTTCCTTGTTTGACCCATTTTAGGGTTTGTTTTGGGGGGTTTTTGTAGAGATTGTGGTTTGAGCTTGGAGAAGAGATTAGGAGTTTGATTTGCTTAGCTTTGGACTAGAGGCAAGTGGTGAATGGTTATTTTGAGCTTTCAATGATTTTAGTGAAATGCATTGATGATTTTATACTATTGTTGATTTACATTGATTTGAAATAAATGTGCATTAATGACTCTTATTAGCTCATTAAATGGTTTTGGAAATATGGTTGGTGGTTTGCATTTATTCCTTAATTATAGTTTAAATGAACTCTCATGATATGATTTTCTCTTGTTCCTTATGTTTGAATGTGATGGAGGAGAAGAAGGGTTTGATTGAGGATGATGGGAATATTTATGTGAAGTTCGAAGGATGTTAGAAAGGAATATTGGGCCTCCCTTGTGGAGTGGAATTGTGGCTAAGGGAGTTGTGAGGAGTGGAAATGAAATGGGAGCTGAACTGTCCCGGAACTCATTTCTGGGCAGTTCACTCGAGTGAACCTGGTGGTCGCTCGAGCGAAGTGTCCAGAACAGGTTCCGAACCATTCAATAGACAGTTCGCTCGAGCGAACCACTTCATCGCTCGAGCGAACCCTCCCAGAACTGTATCAGGCTCGTCACATAACCTCATTAGTTTGAGCGAACTAATTGTTCGCTTGAGCCAACAGAGCGAACCCCTTCATCGCTCGAGCGAACTCCCCTAGAAGGTTTATCAGAGCGTCACAGAACCTTGTTAGTTCGAGCGAACCATTTATTCGCTCGAGCCAACATGTTCGCTCGAGCGAACCCATTATCCGCTCGAACGAACCTCCCAGAAAGTCATTCCAGAGAGCTCATCGCTCAAGTGAACTCCCTGTCCGCTCGAGCGATCAGCACTGTTCACCTGGGACTAATCTGTGAACAAAAATGAAGTGTTTATTTAATAGAGAGGCATTTGTTGGGAACCCTATTGTGATGGGAAAACTATCGACCATTGTGTAGTAACCATTTGAAAAGAGAAATCAAATCACAAGTCTTCATTTAAGTTTTGAAAATCCAAAGGTGTATAAAGAGCCCGAGATGTCTCCAAACTCAAGGAGTACCAATTTTTATTGTATATGACATACGGGACTTTATTCACTTTGTTTGAATTTCTAATCCTGATATTTGTCCCGAACCTCTTGAATTATGATTTACTATCCCCGAAAATACTGAATTTGTAATTGTAGCATTTTTGCTAATCCCGATATACACTTCCCGTTTTGAATGATATTAATGCCTTTGAGCATCCCGCCCCGCCCGTTTATACAAGTGCATCATATGACTTTTGTACACGTCTTGATTATGTTATTTGACCTATGAGTCGGCACCACTAAGTTTGGATAACCTTGCCGGTCTGATCCACCGACTTGGAAATCCCCCTCCCGTCCCGCTAGCTGCAGTTTCGATCCCGCTACCCGGTTATTACCGTGGTATTGTCCCGATGCCGCAGATTGCTACTATGGTTCCCGATGCCCGGTTCGCTACCGTGGTCATGTCCCGTATTTATTATATATATGTATATATTACTTATGTTGCATCTCTTCACTTCGGTGACTGAGATCAACATCCCGATATGCTCATGTCACTTCGGTGATAGAGGACTTAGCTCCGTGTGGTTGCCATTTTGCTGTTTCCCATATTCCTTGGATACCTTACATGTTTTCTATTGCATTTATGTTCAAATAAATGATCATCTTGTTTTATGAGATTTATTGTTTTAACGGGTTTAAATGTTTTCCAAGGTAATTTAAATTGTTGTCATATCTTTTCACCTATTTGCCAAACCGTCGTGTTTGACCCTTGTTTCGGTACTCAGGTCCCGTTGTCGGCTTTCCTGAGGAGGAGCTTGAGGAGGCGGTCGGAGAACCAAAACGTTTAGTCGAGTGGCACGCCGATGATGTCGTTTAGACATTCGGGTGCTTGAGTTGCGAAATATTTTGGGATAGAAATTAACCAATTATTTTGGGAACTTGATACTTTATTTTATTGGCCTTTGTTGGCCTCTAATTTTGGGGAAATGTAAATAAATGATTTTGTTATAAACCTTAACTTACTTTTGGGAATTAGCTATTGATCATTGCTCATTTTGATACTGGTATTAAATATGTGTTAATCTTGTTATCTTGGACATGAATGTATGAATTAGATTTGCTACACGCATCCGCACATTAAAAGAAATATTCATGTTAATGTGTTATCCTCACCGCGGACACCTGTGGGAAATCGCGTGTACGAGTGGCATCTCTGATGGACTCGTATACGTTTTGATTTAAATTAATTCATAATGTTGACATGGATTGTATCATCATTCATCTTATCCACCTCATTCATTCATAATCATTAGCGTCCTGATCCCGAACCAGGCTTGTGCGCTTGTGTGGGACCCGGTCCGGGGTAGCAACAGGAGTTCTTCTAGAGCCACAATATAGGGTCCACATTATTCACATATGATGTGATTTAACCAGCTGAAACTTCTGCCTCGGAAAGAGTTCTAGTTCTTATTATTTATTTTTAAGTTTCTTTATATTGTGTAGTTAGGAATAGAGGGTTTATCATGTTAAACGTTTGAGTCAAATTAAAATGGGGTCTATTGTTCAAATCAGAAGTTGAATAGGAGATTTTAAGATCAGTCAGTCAGTCGTAAGGAGGGATTCCAATCTTGTTCTTTGAATAAAAATTATGAGAGTTTGTTTTGGCGCATACATGATAGCCTCTGGCTCCCTACAAAACCTCTACAATAGCAGAGGGATCTAGTTTTCTAGTTGGTGGCAACTTACAAATTCTTTGCATTGCTTAACTTATGAATTTTGTGAACCTTGCTAGAGGGAAGGAGTAATTATTCAGTGCTGACGATCGCTACAATCATAGCGAATCCATCATTACTGCAGAAGAACATTGACAATTCCATTGTCCATGTAATCTCATTTGTGTTGGAAATAGGTGGGCCTCGTGGATGTGATTTAAAAACTTTTGACCCACTTTACTCAGGGATCAAACGTCCATAAGGCCATCAACCATATCCAGGATGCAATCCCTCATACTCATATACCATATACAGCAATATTACAAGCAACACCATACAAAATAATCTACAAAAGATTAGAGAAGCAGATTATACCTTTGTTGTCCGGTTGTACTTTGATGGAGAATAAAACAACTTTAGATCTCCAAGACCTCTTAGCCTTCCGCGCTATGGCCCGTATCAGATCTCTTCTCTAAAGGAGATGGGTGGGATCTCCTAAAGAAAACAACTAGAAGCTCTAAAGGAAACTAGAAGAGAATTAGAAGGAGAAGAGAAGTATGTGCAACTATTGCACAAAAGGGGGCTGGACGTTTTTCCAAGAAGGTGTCTATCCCAGCCCTTTGTAACTCCTTTTATAGCATTAAGCAACCTCCTTCTCTTGTACTAATTGAAATAGAAGTCTTACTTCTACACAAAATAGTAACCTTACTATTACCACTATTAGAAGTCCCACTTCAAATAGAAATAGTAACTTCCTAATTCCTTCATCTTAGAGTTCTAGTAGGATTAGTATCTTTCCAATAACTTGGGCTAGCGTGGGACCACTAGGTATTCCATAGAAAGCTGGCTCCAACTGGGACACGTGACCCCACATCTCATGTGCAATCCGGGCCCACATTTAATTGCAAATAACACCACTATATAAATGCAATTGCACTCCAGTCTTAGGAATAAATTACAATGAAGACCCTAAACTTCCCGATTACCACAATTAAGCCCCTCTATCAATATCCATGGATTAATTGGACTAAAAACTGTCCCACCAATTTAGATCCACATCTTATTATCCTTGAGCCCCAATTAATCACAGTGATCATCAGTACCATCCAATTAACTCTTAATTGAGATGGGTGCGCACTTACTAATGATAAATCCATTAATTGGCACAAGGGGATAATATAGATAGATTCCATCTTGACCATTGGATGTTCCCCCAGTCCTACTACCACATACCCAAGACACCGAGGTGTTGACCTACAGTTGGCCTCACTCATTGGTGACTCAAAGCAAATGAAAAGATAGAAACTCGAGTTCATCAATGTCTCAGGATTGAGAGCCTATTACTAGGGAATTATGGGAGCAAACCTTAAACTCGAGACAGTATTCCATAAGGTGCTTCTCATGGTCCTTCAATACATCCAATGTACCAGCACCGTGATCCAGAATCTTACATTCTGATGATCGAGACAAATCACACTATCTTATAGTGATCAAAGCGCTGCAACCTTATCAGAAAAGATGCCCAGTCTCATCACCGGTTGTGAAGATGTTTAAGTATAAGATTTGTGACAAATGTCTCCTGTGTGTGGATCTCATCCATACACATATATCACATCTAATATTCTAATGGGACCCGGTTCATCTCATGAACCATTTATGTCATTTGTATTGGTCATGTGCATTAAGTAGTAAAACACCATTCATCTCATGAAAGGAAAGCATGATATTATTGATACATAAAGAAATTAATCAGTTTATTACATCATATGATGGATTGAGTCCATACAATCTAACAATTTGGAGGTTTTTCGATTATACAGAGTGTTGTCTTTTCTTTCAATCTTTTTTTAAAGTTGATTTGTAGGCAGTTTAGGGGCACCCTAAGAGCTTGAGGGTCAAGTACATTGCTCACATCAGAGGCTAATTTTCAGTTTTTGATACAGGGAGTATAAGTTTAATAAGCAGAAGAACTATACATAAACACATAACATTAGGAACATATTAATCGCTAGGAACATGAATCAACATATAGCTGGGATTGTTCTATTTATCTAGATCCCTTCATTCAGAAAAATAGCTCATTATATTCCATTTATAACAGACTAAGAGCATTGTTTTCAATGACTCAACCTTTATATGCAACCCATCTAATCAGTAGAAAGTAAATAGTTCTCTACAATAACAAGATTAAATAAAAATAAAAAAAGGAAGGTCTTCAATCCATAACAAATCCCCTTCTTCTGCTTCATTGGAATGAAACAAGTCACAATGATCTTCATATCTTAAATGGCTTTTATTTTCTACTCATTCTAGGGAGAAAAAAAAAAACTAAAAATCATTTCACATCAAATCGTTAACCCATGAGGGAGAATGAACAAAAATACCCACTGAGGCATTTTTTCAAACAATTGGTGACTGACATGAAACCATCAAAATAGTTGAAGAAAAACTATCACCAAAGAAAACACCCATTAAAAACAAAAAACTCATTAGAAATTTCATTTGGCATATATGATCATGTGGTAGGGTCCATCGTCTGTCTAGGACCATCCATCAAGAGCCACAAAACCATCAGACAGTCATAACTATTTCTATACTTTTTCCCCTTATTCACATAACCAATGTAGGAGATTAAAGGAGATTTTCAAGGTAATAATTCTTACTTACCTTGTGTAATATTTCACGATTTTGGGGCTGTAGAAAAAGCCTTAACTATCTCATTCAGTGGAAGGTCGCCGTCGATGATGTCGCTCGGCGAAGAAGATGGAAAAGCCCTGTCGTTCAGGGGAAGATCGTTCGGGAAGAAAAGAGAAAGCCGTTGTCCGAGAAAGCCAGGCACATAATTCACATTTATGTCTGGTCAGGCATATACAGGGCTAGCAGGACACTAAAAGTGTATAAATCATAATTTCCACGTCGAGACCTTGGGACAGTACCCGTCGAATTAGTATACACTTTGAGATCCCATATTAAAAGTTTGTTAGATGGTGCCCAGTTTGTTAGTCAGTCACTAATGTGAAGAGGTACAATAAAATTTACATATACATATATAATAATACAGGATATGACCACGGTAGCGAGCCGGGCATTGGGAACCACGGTAGCAAGCCGGGGAATCGACACAAGACCACGGTAATAACAGGGTAGGGAGATCCAAACTGCAGCTGGCAGGACAAGAGAGGGATCTCCAACTCGGTGGATCAGACCAACAAGGTTATCCAAGCTTAGTGGTGCCGACTCATAGGTCAAATAACAGAAATCAAGAAGCGTATAAAATACATCAGGTGCAAGTATATATATGGGCAGGACGGGGGTGCTCAAAGGCACAATATCATTTCAATGTCAAGTAATGCACGTCGGGACTAACAAAGTTCCATAAATGTCATTCCAGTATTTTCGAGAGTGCATATCAAAATTTGGGAACAATGGAATAAATTGAACATTTCGAAATTGCGGGACAAGTATCGGGATTCAAGACTCTTTCAAGGTGAATAGGGGTCCCATATGTCGATTTCAATGTAGACTTGGTACTCCTTGAGTTTGGAGACATTCCGGGCTCCTTACACACCTTCGTAATTTCAACACTTCCATGACTCTTTGTAATGTGGTTTCTTCCTCTTCATTCTCCAAAATTCTAGGGAAAGGTCGGTTCGCTGGCGGTTACTCGGCAGTTAGCCGCTAATGGGTTCGGCGGTTAGCCGCTAGCTGACCGCGGGTTGCCGAACAAGATACAACATATTGGAATTATAACCGCCATAATTCGGTTGGCTGGCGGTCACTAGGCGGCTAGCCGACTGGTGACCGCTAGCTGACTGTACCCCTTCAGAACTGAAAACAGCTCTCTGGAATTGTGACCGAACCTGATTCGGTTAGCCGCCAGTCACCAGGCGGCTAGCCGACAGGTGACCGCCAGCTGACCGCCCAGCTGCGGGAAATTCACATTGAGTTCAGATTCAAGCCTTTTCTTCTCAAAACAATTATCCTTTCAATACAGCCTTTTCCTGCAATAAAATGAGCTCAAGAGCTCCTCCATTTCACCATTCAACACTTCATTTCTATTCCTTCAAATCCAACCAACCAAATCTCTTTCTCAACCATATTAAACCACAAAAAAGGAGAGAAAATCTACCAATCACCAAGATTCATTAATGTTACAAACAAGTGTTAAACAAGAGACTATAAATGTCCAAATTTGTAGAAGTTAAACAGGCTAACAAGATGCATTCATGAGCATTTATTTTAAAATCAATTTCAAGTCAATAAACATGAATAGAAATGACAAATCAACCACATTTCTCATAAAACTCATTTAATGCTCAATCTATCCATTCATCCAGTTGCCTTAGGTCCAAGCTTAGCCAAAACAAGCTCTAATCACTCTTACAAGACAAGCTCCAAAGCTACACACAGAAACCCACAAAAACAAACCCTAAATGGGTCAAAACAAAGGATAAGAAGAGAAAGCTTCAATAATGAAAATGGAGACTCCCATAGGCTAGGAAAACACACATCAAAGAGAAAGGGAGGGATTGCTTACTTGTAAAGTCTCCAAATAGGCAAGAATAGCTGAATGTGGATCTTCGAATGGGAGGTTTCCCTCGAGAATAGCGTCAATGGAAAGCTCAAGTAATGAGGAAGGAGAAGATAGCTTCCATTTTTGCCATTGGTGCAAGTTTGGTGGAGGTTTGGGGATGGAAAAGCAAGGAGAAGAAGTGGGAAGAAGAAACCCTAGGTTAAGGTCGGATTTGAGATGGAAAAGGGAACAGAGAAGGAGGGTTCTCCTTATATACAACTGGGGAGTGGGCTCCACCCCTAAGAAATCATGCTGGGTCAAAATCATGGCTTTCGGGGCCTCGGATGAATTCGACGAAGAAGGGAAAGTTGTTCGTCGAAATTTCTAGTTTTCAAAAAGTTTATATTTTGCGGGTTTTGAAGATATTGAAAATAGTGTCCAGATTTTAGTGTAAGAAGACTATTTTACCCCTAACATTAGAAAAGTAGGGTTTCGGGGTTCCAGGTGGGGACGGGACCAAGATGAAAGTTGAAACGATTAATGAGATGATTCAAATGGGGTTAAAACACTAATTACTATAATCTTCGATAATCCCTTAAGTAACGCAAAGTCACAAAAGGAACCCCCAAAGGGTCCCACTAGTTACAAAGGCACTCAAAATTCCCCAAAGCTATAATAAAAGCAATTCTAATCTCAAGTTAACCACAATACACTAATTTCGCTTAAGACTAACACACGACTTAATTAGTACTAATCGAGGTCACTCGGGTTGTGGTCTTTTATCCTCCACCCCTTAAGGCATTTGGTCCTCCAAATGAAACATAAAACTCACCTCGGGTAGTAGATACGGATATTTCTTCTGGACTTGATCTCGTAATTCCCACATTGCTTCTTCCGGTCCATGATTTTCCCAAAGTACTTGTTGGAAATAGGTGGGCCTTGTGGATAGGATTTCAAAACTTTTGACCCACTTGACTCAGGGATCAAGTACCCATAAGGCCACAAACCATATTCAGGATGCAATCCCTCATACTCATCTATCATGTACAGCAATAAAACAAGCAACACCATGCAACAAAATAATCTACAACAGATAGAGAAGCAGATTATACCTTTGGAGCCTGGTTGTGCTCTAATGGAGAAGAAGACTTGCTAGTTGAAGAAACTCTTTCTTTGTAAGCAACTTAGGATCTCCAAGACCTCTTAGTCTTCCACGCTATGTCCCGTATTAGATTTCTCTTCTCAAGAAGACTGGTGGAAACTTCAAGAGAAAACCCTTCAAGAAACTCAAAGAACAAGAAGAGAACTAGAAGAGATGTGCAACTCTTGCACAAAAGGGAGGACTGGGCGTGAAATCCAAGAGTGTGTTTGTCCCAGCCCCCTTGCTTCTCCTTTTATAGCTTTAAGCAACCTCCTTCCCTCTTCTTGTACTAATTGAAATAGAAGTCTTAATTCCACACAAATTAGTAACATTACTATTACCACTATTAGAAGTCTCACTTCAAATAGAAATAGTAACTTTCTAATTCCTTCATCTTAGAGTTTTAGTAGGATTAGTATATTTCCAATAACTTGGGCTAGCGTGGGGACTACTAGGGATTCCACAGAAAGCTGGCTCCAACTGGGACACCGCGACCCCACATCTCATGTGCAATTCGGGCCCACAGTTAATTGCAAATAACACCACTATATAAATGCAATTGCACTCCAGTCTTAGGAATAAATTACAATGAAGACCCTAAATTTCTCGATTACCACAAGTAGGCCCCTCTATCAATATTCATGGATCAATTGGACTAAAACTGTCCCACCAATTTAAATCCACATCTTATTATCCTTGAGCCCCAATTAATCACAGCGATCATCAATACCATCCAATTAACTCTTAATCGAGATGGGTGTGCACTTACTAATAACAAATCCATTAATTGGCACAAGGGGATAATGTAGATAGATTCCATCTTGACCATTGGATGTTCCCACAGTCCTACTACCACGTACCCAAGACAATGAGGTGTTGACCTACAGTTGGCCTCACTCATTGGTGACTCAAAGCAAATGAAAAGATAGAAACTTGAGTTCATCAATGTCTCAGGATTGAGAGCCTATTGCTAGAGAATTATGAGGGCAAACCTTAAACTCGAGACAGTATTCAATAAGGTGCTGCTCATGGTCCTTCAATACATCCAATGTACCAGCACCGTGATCAAGAATCTTACATTCTGATGATTGAGACAAATCATATTATCTCATAGTGATCAAAGTGCTGCAACCTTATCAGATGAGATGCCAAGTCTCATCACCGGTTGTAAAGATATTTAAGTATAAGATTTGTGACATATGTCTCCCGTGTGTGGATCTCATCCATACACATATATCACATCTAATATACTAATAGGACCCAGTTCATGTCATGAACCATTATGTCATATGTATTGGTCATGTGCATTAAGTAGTAAAACACCATTCATCTTGTGAAAGGAAAGCATGATATTATTGATAAATAAAGAAATTAATCAATTTATTACATCATCTTATGGATTGAGTCCATACAATCTAACAGTACTTTCACTTAGTGAATAGTCTGTGTCCTCGACTCTTGTTCTTTCGTATTGATGATCTGAACGGGCTTTTCAACATATGTAGCATCTTCTTTGATTTCCAAAGGTTCATGCCAGAGTACATGTGATGGATCGGGGACGTACTTCTTCAACATTGATACATGGAAGACGTTGTGTATGCCGGAGAGTTCGGCTGGTATGGTTAATCGATAAGCCACGTCACCAATCTTGCTCACAATGTCATATGGTCCATTGTATCTTCATGATAGCTTGCCTTTCTGCCCAAATCTCAATGTTCCCCTGGTCGGTGACACTTTCAAGAAAACCTTATCTCCTTCTTTGAATTGTAAGTCCCTTTTGTGCGAGTTTGCATAGCTCTTCTATCTACTCTGGGCCACTTGCAAACGTTCTTGGATCAACTTGACTTTATCGCTAGTCTCACTAACCAAAGTTGGTCCATGGAAACTGCGAATTCTGGCCTCTTCCCAACACATAGGTGTTCTACGCCTTCTGCCATACAATGCCTCGAAAGTTGCCATCCTAATGCTCGACTGGTAACTGTTATTGTAAGCAAACTCACACAATGGTAAAGTTTCATCCCATTGAGTCTTGAAGTCTAACACACAAGCACGGAGCATATCCTCAAGAGTTTGAATGGTTCTCTCTGACTGGCCGTCTGTTTGTGGGTGATAAGCCATGCTGAACTGTAGCTTCATACCCATGGATTCATGCAATGTCTTCCAAAATCGCAAGACAAATCTATTGTCTCTGTCAGAAGTGATAGAAACTGGCTATCCATGCCGACTGACAATCTCGTTGACAAACAATTCGGCCAAAGGTAGCATTTGCATCTTCTTTCCTGTCCTCAGTGGAATGAAATGAGCTGACCTGGTGAGACGGTCCACTATGACCCAAATAGCATAATTGCCTCTGCTAGTCCTTGGTAATCCCGAAATAAAATCCATGGTAATGTGCTCCCATTTCCATTTCAGGATCTCTAACAGTTGCAATAACCCTGGAGGCTTCTGATGTTTTGCCTTAATCAATGACATGTCATACATCGAGAGACAAATGCTGCAATTTCTCTCTTCATATTGTTCCACCAAAATTTACTCTTCAAATTCTAATACATCTTCGTACTGCCTGGATGCATAGAGTACTTCGTGCTGTGAGCTTCTATCATGATGTCATTCCTCAGGTCTTCAATGTTAGGTATGCATAGACGATCACGGTTGTACAAAACTCCATCAACAATACGAAGATTAGGACGTTTTGCTACATGCTCTGAAATCTTAGCCAACTCTGGTTCTTGCAATTGACTATCCTTGATCTTCTAAATGAAGGAAGGCTCTGACACTGACATACTGGCTAGCAATACACCCTTCCTCAGTGGCTGTAGGTCTATTCTCAACTCTTCAAATTGCTCAAAAATACAAGTGCCACTGAGATTTGCCAAGCCTGCTGACTTTCTACTCAAGGCATCTGCAACTACATTAGCTTTCCCCAGGTGATATTTGATTGGGAAATCATAATCCTTGATATATTTCATCCATCTTCTCTGCCTCATGTTCAACTCCTTCTGAGAAAATAGGTACTGCAAGCTGCAGTGATCAGAGTGAACCTCTAATTTTTATCCATAAAAGTAGTGTCTCCACATCTTCAATGCGAAAACAACCGCTGCCAATTCAAGATCATGGGTTGCATAGTTTTTCTCGTAATCTTTCAACTGTCGGGATCCATAAGCTATCACTTTTCCATCTTACATCAATACACAAACAAGTCCAACATTCGAAGCATCGATAAAAATGGTGAAACCGCTGCTTCCGGATGGTAAAGTAAGGACTGGTGCTGTAGTAAATCTCTTCTTTAGCTCTTGAAAACTGGCTTCACACTGATCTGTCCTCACATACGGCACATTCTTCCTTGTCAACTTCGTCAATGGTGACACAATCGACGAAAATCCTTGCACAAACCTCCGATAATATCCTGCCAATCCCAGAAAACTTCTAATTTCGGTCGCAGTCCTCGGTCTTTCCCACTTCACTACTGCCTCAATCTTGGACAGATCTACTGACAATCCTTCCTTGGAGATGATGTGCCCCAAAAATGCTACTTGTTCTAGCCAGAATTCACACTTATTGAGCTTCGCATACAATCACTACGTCAAAACACTCCAAAAACCACAGTCATAGACTGTCATTTTTTAAAAAAACGACAGCTATAGCTGTCGTTTTCTTTGTCTCAATTTGGAGTGTACCTTTTGAAAAACGACAGTCCTCATATGTGGCTTTTATTTTGAAAAAACCACAGCCCAATGCTGTGGAAAATTTAGTTTCTAATACAACATTCATAGTCTGTCGTTTTTTTAACAGAACCTGTGTGTTTTTGAGATAGAAAATGACAGTCAACGACTGTGGTTTTGTTTATTTCCTGAAAAAAAAATCCAAATATTAAACCTATTTAGTATCAATAACAATCCATTTAAGCAATTCAAACAACCATATCCATCAACCGTCTAAAACTCAAACATCCACATATTAGCCATCCAAACAATACCCAAATTAATAACAATATAATTTCATTCATCAAAAGCACAAGCAGCCATATAATATCCAAGTATCAACCAAAACAATAGGCCAACAAGTAAGAATAGAAAACTAGTAAAGTATGGTCCTAATTATAGGCCAATCAAGCACATCTCCTAATATGACATCTCCTAACTTCTGTTCCCCGTCGAACAAGTCAACATTCCCGTCAACAATCTCATCTAACACAATCCTGTAGAAACCTGCTTCCGATAACTCCGTACCCTGTAGTCTTCCATAAGCAATTATGGTTTTCTTTGTCATGTGCTGCAACTTACACAAAGATGGGCCTCTTGTGTGTGTGATTGTTTGGTCCAAGTGTGCAGCTAGACTCTGAGAACTTTGGCTCCCCTACATACATCATTAGAAACACATTAATTTTTATTTTATCAATGTAGATATATTATTACGTTTAAGAAGGAATCTACTATATATTAATACCTGAGAGGAGCTTCCACGTTCGGTAGAAGGCTGCATTTGTGTATTTGCTTGAGATAGGGACGCAAACATCGCCTCCATCTCATGCCTTAGATCCCTAGACTCCACTTCCAGTAGTCGTTTTTCCAAATTTTCCACTTGAGCTTGTAGGATAACTTGTGATTCCTGTTCCTTTTGTAATGCTTTCTTGTAAGGATCTGAATACTTGATGGAGGTCTTTGAAACTCCATCGCCCATGCCTTTTACATGTCCACGATTATCACGACCAAGAATCTATGTAAAAAAAAATCATTCAATATTTACTGGGTGAGTTAGCCAAACTTAGGGATCATATGTACTTCATGCTACTTGAGCCATACAAGTTTGTTGTTAGTGTAGTTCGTCCTACTTTCCGTGACTCATTGTTCTTTTCTTTTTCTTCTTCTTGCCAATAACTTGTCATGAGTAGATATTCCACTGGGTGTTTACTTTCAATTGTGATAGAGAACATAACCCATTTAAGGAGGAAGATTGCCACCAGACCTGATAAAGTGCATCTAGTTCCTAGTGACAATTTGAGATTAAGTACAATATTCACATGTGAAGTCACTTCCTTAACCATCCAAAGATTAAGATAGTAATTTCTCCTCATCTGGTATGTTGGGCCAAATAGTGCAGTCCAGTTCATGGGATAGCCAGGTCCTAGCATTTCTATCAATTACAATGCACATAAGATCACCTCAGCCTGACCTGTTGTGGCTTGGCTAAACTAAAGCTTATGAGCCCAGGCTCAATACTTCTTGCAAGGTCTTACCTGAAGCCCAGAGGTCTGAAATTTAGGTTGATGTTGGGGCGAGGCTCAGTAGCTGAGCCTAGCCTTTTAATTTCAAATCCCAGTCTTGTAACACTTGTTCCATCTTTGGTGATCAATAAGACTACTCATCCAAAGTAGGATCCTGTAAGATCAATGGTTAATGTCACCTAACACTGTTTACATACATGGTGAGTCCAACCATTGTAACATTGCTTCTGTCTCTTGGAAATTATTTTTGACCTTCCATTTGGAGCTTGACCATAAAATTTAATCTGGGATGTGTTTATAGAATCTGTGAGTTTTCTGGGGTACCATACTCCAGATCCTCACTCAATGCAAGTGGAGACCCCTTGTTCCAAAGATCCAAAGTACTACTTATCTGGTCCAAGAGTTTTTTTAAATAAAAGCTCCATAATATTAAAACCAAGAATATGATAATAAGAAGTAATTAGATAAGATAACATATTCAAGAATGAAGAAACCATACCAAGGCTACCACGTCATGATCTAAATCTTTCTTTGCAATTGAAGGGTTATCCTCATACAAGCTAGCAACTCTTTCCTGCAAAAACAATTTTTTTTTTTTTTTTAGAAAAAAAGAGAGATACATTAACTCACATGTGGATTACTGATTTCAAATTATGTGCCAAATAAGATGCAGCAATATGTCATTACAATATGTAGCATAACAGCCTGCACTTGTAAATCAACAAATAGACTAGCAGGAATACTATCTTCAGGCCTAAATCTGAACTTTCAGAGCAAGTTCCAAAAATAGTTCTTCAGAAACAAACTCACCAAAACACTCGTATTCCTAAAGCATATAATCCCTTGAAAGTGTTTTTCTTAAATATTACAGTGACATGTTTAGGGCACTAAGGACATTATTAGGAGACAAGGTTCTTTAATAAAGGGGGAACCATGTGATCCACACTTCATTGGATGGCTGAAAGTACAGAAATGCTCTTCTTTATATATTTGACAGGGTCCAAGACTAATCATTTGTTTATTTAGGAAATGATGTTTAGTGCCTTGGATTTTATATACTCTTAAGGCATTGTAATTATGACTAATAACTCTCTTAAGGTAGCCTTGGCAGGCGTTTGTTTGCAGGGATTTTTTATGGAAATTACATGTAAGTTGCTTTCCCACCACCGTTTGGAATCCCTATTTGATTTGTATAGCCTTGTGGATTGTCACTTCCACTTCTCTAAATTCCAGCTTTCATGATGTTGGGGAGGTACTCTGAGCATTTTGTTATTCTAAACATGGATCTGCAAATCTCTTGCAAACAAACAAAGCCTTATTAGAGCATGTTTGTTTTGATGCATAAAGTAAAGTTGAGCAGTAAAGTAACTCTAGCCACCACACACCTTTATTTTTATCATGTTTGGTTGACAAAAAAACAGCAAAAAAGTATTCTCCGGCTGCCACCAATTTATCACAAACTTTACTAGCTATCACCATTTCTTATCACATAAAACTTATGTAATGTGTGATAAAGTAAAGACGAAAGGAACCTACGGCGGATGATCCGCATTCTATTTTGTATTCCTCTCCATTTTGTAACCTGTAATCTTTTCTATGCAATAAAAATCGCCTTTGAGCAAAAAAATAAAAAATAAAAGACAAAAGGAACCTACTTTATTGCTCTTACTATCACTATATCTATTTGTTGCTTTAGTAAATACTCTCACACCCACACCTGCACTCACTCAAATCACACTTCAGTTTGTCCATACAAAATAAACACAAATATTACTTCACCACATACTTTATGTCACATTAGGTAGCAGGCGCGGTCTCAAAAAAGAGTCACCCTGAATTATATATGTTTTCGAAGATGTGGCTAGGATCTTTCCATCAGCAGTGGGCTCCCCATGTGTCCAAAAATTTTTGCATCTAGAATCTAATGGGCAATATTCTCTCCTCTTCATGATTTCTTTGAAGATAAAGGTGTCTTGCCAAAATATGATACAAACCAATATCACATCAATGGTATCAGCTAATATATTTACTGTCATGCATGATATGGTTGTATCTGAACCTTAAAATACAAGCAAGCATGTGCCTTCTCAATCCAAAATCCCATCAAAAATGATGTTTGATGTCTTTGTATGATAAAAGTATTCAAGAAATGATCTTGGAGTGGGTTGTCCCATGGACCCACATTCAACCTCTTCAGCACATTCATAACCTAAACTAGTACTGTATTATGATAAAATAATAGTCACTAATGATACCTTACTTTCATTAATTTAATCGATTGCTGTAATCTATTCTGAATTTGTCATCACTTTTTTTTTTTTTTTTTTTTTTTTTGTTTCCATCCTACTGCCTTCAAATTAAAAATAAACTTGTGTAGACCAAAAGAAGCATATAATATTCGATTATTTTGATTGTATAATGTTGTTGGTGGAACTACTATCAACAATCTTTCGAAAACCATTATCAACAATCTAACTTAAATGAAATTTACTGAGACTTTGAAAGGGCCACGGATTGTGAGCCACGGATGAGGGGGTTGAAGGGTGTTTGGGGCTGCTTGTTGAGGGATTGCCGAGAGTGAGAGTAGGAGATGTTTGTGATGGGTGTGGGGGTGGGAAGTTCTTGCCCTGTTTTGGGTGCCATGGGAGTTGTAAGAAGGTGAAGGAAGATGGGAAGAAGGTGGTGAGGTGTCCTGATTGTAATGAGAATGGGTTGGTTCTCTGTCACATTTGTAGCTGATTTTTGTTTTTGGGTGTGTTTGGATGTAACCCAGAATTGCAAATGTGTGGGAGAATGTTATCTCCAATGGAAACAGAGAAGATGGCAGCATGGCATCTAACTGTGCTGCAAATAATTGTTAATTCCTATGTATATGATTACAAATCCTCTGTTGAAATATGTCTGAAACTAATATAAGTGGGATTTGAGAAGTAAATGGAATCTGTGAGTGCTAGTGTTTTTTTTTTTAATCCTCTTGAGTTTATATTTTATTGATAATATTTATCTTAGCTTCATCTTGGTTTGAGTTTTCTAGTTCTAGTGTACAAATGAAGGGTTCATTAAATAGTTCTACATGTCAGATTTTCATGTAGACAGAAAAAAATGGTGAAGTAGAGAAGACAAGAAGCTGTTTTTTTTTTTTTTCTTTTTTTAACGGATATAATCATTTACACCTCAAAAGTCCTCAAAACAAGCAATCTCAAATATAATCATTTACACCTTAAAAGTCCTCAAAACAAGCCATCTCAGATATACTTATATGGGAATCTTGGAGTTGGAAAAACACACCAACAGATTTTCAGTTTTAAGAAGAAAAATCTATCATAGATGTTTCTAGTGTATTCAAGTTGTCCTGATAACACACACACATTGAAATTACATTTATAAACAGATCCCATCCATCTATCATTGAATTAAAAAATGTAGTAATAAAAAAGACTACAACCACAGTGAACCAAAAAAGTTAATAACTCATAATAAGGTTTTGCATTTCAGAAGAAAAAACTAATTCTCACCACATATTCGCATCTAGCAGAACCATTCTTTGGAGTACGAGTAGCAAGCCACGTTTGTGTCCGAGTGATCTCAAATCCAGGATTTTGTTGCCTCAGAAAAAGAAGGAAGCAAACATCCTCATTACAAAATTAGTTAAATGGGAAAAACTAAAAAAATTAAAAGCACAGTGCTTACCAAGTTTTCTGCAACTCTAGCTTGGCCCATTCTACCAGAGGTATGTGGGCTTTTCAATGCTTTTCTTGCTTCCTTCCCATGGTTCCTCTTAGCTATTGACTCTTCCATCGAACACATGTCAACGAACTTCTCCCAGTCTTCTTTCTTTACCTTTTTGGGTGGATTATTTTTTCTCTCAGCATTTGTTTGATATTTATCGTAAAAATCCCTGCGTAGCTTCGACTTCCAATTCCTCCAATGTGCATTTGCCTTTTTTAGCACATATGCTTTGTTCTCAATAGGGACTGCAAACATACTCTGTTTAATAGACAATTAATAGATTAGTCATATGTTAGAAAAAAAAAAAAAAACAACAACTATATAAATGGGTACTCACACTGACAATCTCCCACACATGCTCCTTCACTAAAATTGGCACTTGTGACCAGTTATCAATACAAGGTGATATGTTGGACTTGGCAACCTTCCCTATGGCCGAAGATAGCTTAGCTGCATTAGGACCAATGGCTTGGCTACATAGACTAAATGTAACACGGGGAAGATGACTCGCTACAAATGTCATTTTAAGTTAGTCATATTACATAAATTAGTGAATATTGGAAAAACTAATGTCACAATACATACTCTCATGGGATGAACATCCCTATAAATTAGATGTTGGACTTGCCACCGTTGATCTGTCATGCGACATAGTGCCTGAAACCACAAGAACTGCATTAGAAAATTCATGACATTATAAATATATCGGCATGTGAAATGAAGCTGAATTTGTTTGATAAGCATTAAAAGATAACATGCAAATGTTGGTAATAGACATTTATATGCTAGCAAGAATGTTAGTATTAAAAAGCTTGTCATACATGAAATTACGACTTAGATCTCCTCGTCATCAACTATAGCATCTTGCAATGTTGCGCTTAAGCTACTTCCATTAGTTCTAGCCTCGAAGACTAAGGGATCTTCAAAAGAGTCAACGTCTTGATTCAATTTCTTTGGAACATCCAAGACAAAATGCCAACCATCTGCTGGCCTGCTATGATCTTTACAGTAGAACACTTGAGTGCCTTGAGAAGCTAGAATAAATGGCTCATCATCTTCCTTTAAATTTCTTTGCAACCTTCTCAAGTTGACATATATCAAGTTAGTTGCTGGTTCAACATAGCAGCCATGTTTGTCTTCTATACGCACCCAATCACAATAGAATACCACTTGTTTAAAGTCATGGTAATCTAGTTCCAGAATTTGTTTGATCACTCCATAGTAAACGGCCTCTTCATGCACAAGGTTGGTGTCCCCGACGCTTGACCTGAAAGAGGTTAAAGCCTTCATTGAGACCCCACTATTCTGTATCGTTTTATTCATTTCCGCATCCAAAGTATGAAATACATATCCATTTATTGCATATGCATTATATGAAATGGCTTCAAATGATGGTCCATCAGCAAGCCTTTTCATAACATTGTTAACTCCGTTTCTTAATTCTTGTCTAAGCCAAGGAATGTATTCAATTGCTTTTTCTGTTCGCATAGCGCCTCTTCGATTCTGAACAATGGGCCTTAGGCTTTGAATGTATTCATCATATTTCCTGATTAGAATTAACCAACACGAGTTAGATTGTCGATCTTAATATATGCAATATTTTCATAACGTACATTTTAAGATCTTGTAATTTTACTTACCTCTCCCACTCTGCATTCTCAGTATAATGTTTCAACACCCATTTACGAGCTTGCTGGTATTGTACAGAAGTAAGATTGTAGACCTTTCCATTTTTATCAATAGGGTAGGCACATTCACCATCCTCATCCATCCATTTCCCATGTCCTTGCTTATGGCTTCTTTCTATACTATCTGGCATATAATTCATGGCATACAACATGGATTCTTCCATTAAGTAACACTCTATAATGCAACCCTCTGGATATGTTTGATTCACCACATAACGTTTATATGTCTTCATCTTCCTGATACAAGCTGGCTAAATTAGATACCAATGCTAATTTGTAATAAATTAGTTAATTAGGAAAGAACTCAAATTAACAAAGATGTTATAATTACCGCTCAAAAGGATACATCCATCGATATCTAACAGGTCCGCAAAACATCGCCTCCTCTGCCAAGTGCACAACTAGGTGTATCATTGAAACGAAAAATGACGGAGGGAAGTATTTCTCAAACACACAAAGTGCTACCACAATACGTTCTTGCATCTTTAAGAGTTCTTCACGGTTGATAACCTTTGAGCATAGGACATTAAAGAATATTGATAAGTCTCGAATTGCAAAACGTAATGGCTTATGTGACTCAAAAGCATGCATAAGCAACACTGGTAATAACTGTTGCAAAAGGATGTGATAATCATGAGACTTAAGATTTTTTAGCTCCTTCTCCTCCAAGCTAACATTGTGTCTCCAACATGCACTATATCGGATAGGAACCTTTAAATGATATAATGTTTTACATATCAAATCTTTCTCCAATCGGGATAGAGTGAAAGGAGCATCTGGAAATATCCTCTTGCCATTTTTTTCAATTGGCCACAACTTTTTTTTAATCCCCAGCTCTTGCAAGTCTTCTCGGGCTTTAAGATTATCCTTAGACTTGCCCTTTGTGTTCATGATGGTTGCAAATAGGTTTTCTGCCACATTCTTTTCCACGTGCATTACATCCAAATTGTGGCGAATAAATAAATCCTGCAAAATTAAAAAAAAAGATATGCTAATATTTTAGTTAACTAAATCAAATTATATTAATTGAAAGAATTTGTTAGAGCGCACCTTCCAATAAGGCAAGTCAAACAAAATAGATCTCTTTGACCATGGAGTGTTCTCATTCACCTCTGGACGTTTTCTCTTCCTCAAAGCACCTGGTTCTTTTCCGAATTTAGTATGTATAGTTTCCATTTTTCTTAACAATTCTGAACCATTCATACGCTTAGGATTCTTCTCGTGTTCTTCACTCCCATCAAATTGGGATTTCTGGCTCCTGAAAGGATGTCCCATATCTTGTAGCCACTTTCTATGCCCCATGTAACAAAACTTTTTCCCATTATTTAGCCACAATGATTTTGTTCCTTCACTACACACAGGACATGCATACTTTCCTGCAGTCTTACAACCCAACAAATGACCATATGCTGGAAAATCATGTATAGCCCATAACAAAATTGCTTTCATTGAGAATCTATTTTTATTGGACGAGTCATATGTTATGGCTCCTGTGGACCACAAATCATTCAACTCATCCACTAATGGTTGCAAGTAGACATCGATGTCATGTCCTGGGCCATTCGGCCCAGGAATCAATAATGTTAACATAGTGAATTCCTTTCGCATGCATAAAGATGGGGGAAGATTGTATGGAACAACCATAACAGGCCAACAACTATAGGAGTTATTCTTATTCCCAAATGGATTAAATCCATCCGTCGCAAGTCCAAGACGAACATTACGTGCCTCGCTTGCAAAGTCGGGCCATTTACGGTCAACTTGTTTCCAAGATGATGAATCCACTGGATGGCGCATGATCGATTCATCTACTACTAAGCTGGCATTCGCATGCCATCTCATGCTCTCCGCAATCCAGGGTACACTATACAGTCTTTGCAATCTTGGTGTCAATGGAAAGTATCTTAGTTTTTTCCAAGGCAGAGGTTTTTTTCTTGGTTTATCTGAAGTCTCTGGTTGCCATCTGCTTTCACCACATGTAGGACAACTGTCCTTATCTTCATGCTCTCTCCAATAAAGTATGCAATCATTACGGCATGCATGGATAATCTTATAATCCATACGCAAAGACTTGATCATTTTCTTTGCATTGTAGGTGGTATCCGGGAAAGTGTTTTCCAGTAGCAAAACATTTTTTATTAGTTTCAGCAACGCATTGAAACTCTGATTAGACCATTGAAATGTAGCCTTCAAGCTTAACAAATCCACTGTCACAGACAACTTTGTATGTTGAATTTGACACGAAGGATACAATGGTTTTATCGCATCCTCCATCAACTTCTTGTACCGAATATCATCCGTTGAATAATCTTGAGATTCAACAAATTCTTCATTAGGAGATTCATGAGAGCATGGAGATGTATTACCTCCCATATGAGCTTGAGATTCAATCTCGTCATGAAAATGTTCAAATACATCATTGACCATATCAACCATTCTTGGAAACGTATCACTCAATCTTTCCATGCTACCGCCCTCTACATTCATGCAACTTTTTGGATGGATTTCTCCATGATGAATCCATGTTGTGTAACTTGTATCTATACCATGACAAATTAAATGTTCATAAATATCTCCTAATGTTTTCTTCCCTCCTTTCAAATTACGACATTTGACACAGGGGCAACAATACCAATCATCACCCCCTAATTTCTCTTTATTAGCTTCTATGAATGCAAAAAATGACTTAACCCCTTCTAAGTATTCAATCGAATGCCTTGGTGCCATCATCCACGCCTTGCTTTGAGACATTTTCTGAAATATAAAATTTATAGAATATGACCCACATAATATGTTTCATCAATATTCAAAATGAAAAATGAAGAACTACAATCCAAGACAATAAATAAAAGAGGTCAAACAACAGTTGCCAACATTCCCAAAAATGCGTATTTCATCAACAACTCTTCCAAAACAAACAACCCAATTAAAACAGTTCGAAAATCACTTGCCCAGCATTTCTACTAATAACCAACAATCTAAAAGGCATCAAATTCAGCAAAACACTAGAATACTAGTAAACTTGAATTCATTGTTAGAAAATCGGAAGCTAAAATAGAGATAAGAAATCAAGCCTTCTATAATTGAAATGGAAAAAAACAGAACCTAGTTTCAGACCATGTTAAAATGTATACCATCTTCAGCTTACACAAACCCACTTTCCCCTCCTTTTAAATTGTCACAAGAAAATTTGGTCAATCCGATATGAGTAGTTTCGATAAAACCACACAGATACGTGTGGTCAGCACCATACTAATGGTAACACTGGCTGATTTCTCTTGTATTTTTTGGAACTAGAATTTCTTCATTTTTGTTACTTCTCTGAGATTCAGTTTGGTGGGTAACTTACTGGTAATGGTAGATATACTAGAGCGATATGCCTTAGGGGCTTGATAGAAAGACCTCGACCTCGACCTTGAAACAAATTTGCACTTTTATAATCGAACAAATCCAAGTCACACCAAAGTCTTTTATGTTTTAAATATATACAATGCCCATGTTTGTCAATTGTAGGATGTGTTTTCTAATACTTACAATTGAGGGCTTTTTGGGTTGTCTATTCTTCATATTTAACTATTCTTCAAACGAGGGAGAGTTGGAGTTAGGAAATGGTAATCAAAATAATTCAAACCTCGTGCTTTGAAATCTGTGCTATATACACCCATTTTATGCAAAACAAGTCGGTTACTTGATGGGATGAAAAATGGATGTGATGTTTCAATGGTAGACAATGACACTACACCAAACTGAAGCAAATAGCAGTTTTGCATAATTCCCTGTTTAAAAGCTCAGAGGAATTCATTTCAACTGGGCTGAGTTGACTAGACTCAATCAGAATTATTTTAAAAATCATATTAGAACAGAATGTGTTTTTCTTTGGGATACTTTAGCAGTAACTTTAAAATGGATCTCCCATCTTTCAATGGAATTCATTGGCCACACCCATCTTTTAAAGGGTGCCAGAGAGATCGAGAGTGAAAATAATTAAGATGGGCATGATTTGTTCAAAAATCCAAACTAGACAAAAAGGAGAAAAGGAAGAGCAATAACATGATCTTACCTCATTTTCTCTCTTAGGGACCCTTGCATATTTAACAACTCTAAACTTCCACTCTCATTTTCTGCATTGTTCATATCCCATGACTCTTTCTCTTGAAAGGGAATTAAAGATAAACAGAAACAAAACTGTATACTTTGTACAAATCAACAAAGAAATCTCTCAGTAAAGACCTGGACTACAGTAGTGAAGAGATAGTAATAGTGCGTGGAGCGATCCACAAACCAAACTAGATAGAGAAAAGTTTTGTTTGTAATAATGTTGACACCAACAATGAAATCATGTTTTCATACTAACTTTGAGAAAGGAAAAAAGTTCAACTTTGTAAAACACAATTGAATCGAGGGAGGGGAACCACAACAGAGTCCTACTATTCAATAAAAGAGAAGGCATAGAGCAGAGGAAAGGCAAGCATTGAGGAAGAGAAAAGTACATTTTGCTTCCTTTAGGTAGAATAAACGTTATTTCCTTTGAAGGTTAGGTGGGCCTTTTGTTGAAGAAGAGGTGTAAACAATGAAATGTTTCGTGAGAGTGAGAAGATCTATTTCTTTTTCATTTTTCTTAAAGCCGACTGTTGATGAGAATTGTGTAGCTGATGTGATTTCATCAGTATTGAGAATGGGGTGTTTTTTTTTTTTTTTTCCTTTCTAATTGCTATTTTAACTAATTATTAATGTTGCTTGGAAGCCTTCAAGGATCAAGTGATGGATAGTTGCCTGGCTACTATTCTCAAAGGGTAGAGGAATTTGGAGAAAGTAAGATTGGTTTGCCTCCCAATGGGGATGAAATGTATTAACTTCACCTCATTGGGCAACCTTCTCATGATACTCAAAAGTACCAAAAGTGTCTACCTTATTCTTCTCATTAGAGACAGTCAGTCATAGATGATGGATTTATCATTTGTAGGTGACTTCTGCTGCTCTGTGAACATGCTTATAATTTTAGTGCCATGATAGCAAAATTGGGTCTTTGTCAACTGACAAAAAAGAAAAGAAAGGACACTTCTGTTTGAGATGTTGTTCATCATTGGAAGGGGGAAAACATAGTGCTGTTACTATCAAACAGAAATACCACTGCCTATATGTTGCATATGTATATACATATATATAAAGTAATCATGAATCACCACCAAAAAATGTGAACAACCGTTTGTCATAGGAACTGTGAATCCACCAAAAAAATGTGCTCATTACATTCCAGGTTCACTAAATTGTCCCTGCAATGGTAGCCCAGTCAGATGTATCTTAATATAGATCCGACAAAAGAATCTCACTATAGATCCAACAAAAGACTTCTGTCATCCCTCAAAAGTTCCCCGAATCATGTCTACTTGAAGAAGTATATTAAAAAAATAATAATAAAAAAAAAGAAATAATGAACACCACTTGCATACATTCTTCTGATTGAATCACTAAGCAGCCAACACACAGTTTGAGTTTTTTTTTTTCTCCGTTTTCTTTGGGGTTTCAGAGAGACCTCAAAATCAGTCTGAAGAGGCCTCTAAAAACTCACTAAATAGTACTAAAACAATCTTTAATCCATCTGAATCCAGTGATGTGGGTATATCATAGATATGTGCTCTCTGTGGCTGATGTCAGTCCTAGTTTGTAGTGGCAAAAGAACAATATGCTTGTATCTTTACTCTGATGAGAAGTTGAAGTAAACTCATATGATTTTGTTGGAAGAACCCATATGGGGTAAAAGGGACCTAATCACTTAAATACACAAGAGCATCTAAAATCAATGAAAAAAAAAATGTAAATCTTGTGAATCAGGTTTAGTTGGAATGGTTTTTGAATTAAAATTTTATGATTTTTCATAGGTTTGGATCAGATATATAAAACCTATCAATCTTGTGATGCACTTTCATCAGCCTACCCAGAAGCAGAACCAAACAACCCAACAACCAAAAACAGAGAACATCTCCAAGAGAAGGCTCAGCAGGACACCACCAAGCATAGAAGTGTAACGCACAGCCTGGGCACAACAAAACACAGCGTGACACTTATCCGAACTGCACCTAACCCACCAAAAACTAGTAGAGAGAACTCCAACCAACGGAACACAAAGCACAGAGAAAGCAGGAAAAAAATCAAGAAAGATCGAACATTAAAAAAACGCAACAAAAAAAATTTAACCAGCATTAAAAAAAAAACTTTCCAGAAAAATCAAAACTTTCCATTAAAAGACAAGAGCACAACGACCAGCAAAATAGGGGCAATCGAACCACAATGCCCTACAAACACCAAGACCTACAACTCCAAGCCTCATTGCAAAATAAGAAAGATCAAACAATAACAAATCAAAACCAAATCAAAGACTGCATTTGAAGGAATCGAACGCACCTGATTGATTAAGATCGACTCAGATGAAAGAAACCCCAAAAAATAGCCTCCGGGGAGATGAGGACCTGAGTACACCACCGCCGGCCGAGCAGAGAGAGGGTCGGAGTCGGAGACGAGCACGAAGAGGAGACGAGCACAGGGGCTGGAGAGAGAACGAGGTTTCCAAACGAAAAACCCTAAAGATCGATGGCATCTTTGGTTTATGTAAAGAGAGCAAAGGGCGGGAGGGAAAGAGGGGAGAGGGCGGGCGCGGGAATGGAATAGGGCGGGTATAATTTTTGGCTCATTTTTAGATGAAAACAACCACAAGGAGCAGCTGTGGTTTATGGAATATCATGTGCCTGAAAATACCACAGTCCAGATCAATGGCTTTCCCTGCCATCTCTATGTCGCTATTCACCCGTTTTGACGTAGTGAATTGGTTCTCTCTCAGAAGTTGCAGTGTTATCCTCAGATGCTCTTCATGCTCTTCTTTGGTCTTGGAGTACACCAAAATGTCGTCAATGAACACTACCACAAATTGATCCAGATAATGTGCAAATATCTTGTTCATCAATGCCATAAACACTGCTGGTGCATTCGTCAATCCAAATGGCATCACACGGAACTCATAATGAGCATATCTTGTCCGGAAGGCTGTCTTTAGTAAATCTGATTCTCTGACTCTCTGCAGATGGTAACTGGATCTCAAGTCAATCTTCGAAAAATATGAAGCACCTTCTAATTGATCGAACAATTCATCTATCTTTGGCAATGGATACTTGTTCTTAATGGTCACTTGGTTCAATCTCCAGTAATTTATACACATTCTCATCGAACCATCCTTCTTCATGACAAACAAAACTGGAGCTCCCCATGGTGAAATGCTCGGTCTTACAAAACCTTTGTCCAACAATTCTTGCAATTGTGTCTTCAATTCTCCCAATTCCGCCGGTGCCATTCTATATGGTGCAATGGAGATCGAAACGGTCCCTGGTAATAGCTCAATAGTGAAGTCTATTTCTTTGATGGGTGGTAATCCTGTAATTTCTTCTGGAAAAACATCCGAAATTCCCAAACAATAGGGATCTCCTCCACCCCTTGGGACCGTTTATCCTTCGTGATAAACGCCAAATAGGCTTCACATCCACTTTTCAATAGTCTATCAGCTTTCAATGCTGAGACCAACCATGTACGAGAATGTTTTTTCTCTCCCTTGAACAACACTCCTGCTGGTGTCTCATCTAATTTGAACGTGAGGGTTTTATGGAAACAATCCATTGTGGCATGGTACCCTGCCAACCAATCCATCCCTAGGATGACATCGAAATCATACATCTCCAATAAAATAAGATCTGCGGTTAAAACCACTTCTCCTATCTGAACTGTACAACTAGGGTGATAAGTAGCACACACAACTTGTTTACCTACTGGGGTGGCCACAGTCAAAATATACTCTCAAGTGATAATTCATGGGATAAAAATGAGTGTGTAGAGCCAGGGTCAAATAAAATCCTAGCTTTAATCCTACAAACAAGGAGTGTACCTTCCACTACATTATCCGCCGCCTCTGCATCAGCTCTATTGACTGCATAGACTTGTCCTCGTTGCTGTGGCCTGTTTTGAGCCTGTTGTGGCCTGCCTTGTTGTGCATTTCTATTCTGTTGCGGAGGACGCAGATTTTGATTCTGCCCTTGCTGATGGGCCTGTTGTTGCTGCTGTTGAGGTCTTTACTGTTGCTGTGGTGCTTGTTGTTGAAGTGGCCTTGCTTGGTTCTGGACAACCAATGTATTTTGAGGTGGTGTTGGACAATGTGCTCCCTGATGCTGCTGATTCTGTATGTTCTTTCTTAGACAATCCCTCATCTGATGGTTCATAGAACCACACCTGAAGCACGCTCCTGTAAGTGTTCGGCACTGGCTACTCTAATGATTCTTCCCACAGTGGATGCAAACTAGCGGAATCTGCACATTCTGATCTGGCTTCTACCTCTTATGCTACTGGTTTCTCTGCTGGTAGTTATGCTGATGAGCCTGCCCCTTTCCCTGAACTCTGAGGATTTTGTTATGAAAGTTCTCAAACTTATAGGCCCTCTTGACAGCCTCTTCAAAAGTTGCAGGTGGTATAACTCCAATAGCATCTCTCTATATGATGGGGTTAAGCCCTTCGAGGAATTTGGTTATCTTCTTTTCAACTGTGTCCACTAACTCCAGAGCACATCTAGACAATCTCTCGAACTTTGTGAGGTATTCGAGGACTGTCATATTGCCTTGGACAAGCTACTGGAACTCTACTGCTTTTTGTCTCCTGACATGGGTGGGTACAAATTTGTCTCCAAACTGTTTCTTGAAGTTTGCCCAAGCAACTGCATCTGCCATGGTTCTGTATTCTTCCCTACTGTCTTCCACCAGATGTCTACTGAACCGGTAAAGAGAGATGTTGCAAGTTTCACTCGTTCTCCTCCGGTGCATTGGAAGACCTCTAAGATATTCTTTGTATGCTCTAACCAATCGTCTGCAGCTAATGCATCTTATGTTCCAAGAAACTCCTTTGGACCTCTCTTTCTAAATCGTTCAAACAACGCATTCAAGTCATGCTCCCTTTGATTAATGACAATTGCGGGTTGAGCTTGAACGGGTTCTGGCCTCCTTTCTAATACTTCTAGCAATTGTCTCTACATCTGTGCCAATTCCCGGGCATGATCCTCATCCTTCTTAAGCATTTGTTCTTGTAGTCTAGCTTGGTTTTCATTGGCTTGACGTTGTTGATCAAGCATGGCCTGCATCATCTGCTGAAATTGACGATGCATGGTGTTTGTCGCGACCCCGGACCTAGACCTGGGCCCCGCGACAATGATTGATGAGATAAGATAATTTCCCACAGGTTCCCGCGGTGAGGATTCTGAGACACGGAGATCTAGCTCACATGATCAAGTATGCGGAAGCGTATAGCAAATCACATCACAACAAGTCATGTTTAACAATTCATTCAAGTGCACGGGTAAAATAGCATCAAGACTAAGATATCATAAGAAGGAAATATAAACTGACATTCCCATCATAGTTCAAGTTACAGGATTAATCAAAAGTATGTTAAGTTTGTAACATCCCAAATAAGAGGCCAACAAAGGCCAATATAATACCAAAAATATACGGAACCCAAAACAATGAATCAAAACTCAAGATCCCACAAATATGGGATTCCGGCCGCGGAACCGGACATGCACGATGTGTAACAAAATACACGACCAATCTGCAGATAGTCCACATTTTTAACGAGCCCCTGACAGTGGAGCAGACTGAAAGGGCAGTCCAAGCTCAGCAGTGTTCACTTGAATTCATGAATGCACAAAACACGTGAAACACATTTATAACCGATCGAAACAAAGGGAAGAAATCACTTTTCGAAACGAGACATGACACAACTAGCAAAGGCATAATTAATATGCATACAAGCTTATGAAGTGATCCCCTTTGATTCCTGAAAAAAAATCTTCAAACGAGCTTATACTTGAATTTCAAAACAAGTGCACGATGATACTTATTGTATCAAAACTAAAATATGAGCGCAAGGTCTATCAAGCACATGTAAAGACCTCTAGTTGACACTTGTATAATTGAGACCCAAATGTTGGAATTTAAAAGAGAATCGGTGCCCCCGAAGTGAAAAGACATTTCAGGCTATCAAAGTGTACAATATCGGGCTAAAGGTCCCTTAACATGTTCTGGTTTTCACTCTTACAGATTTTCTTCAAAAACAGGACATTTGCCAATTTCGGTTAGGTCGCGGTCACCTGTCGGCTAGCCGCAGGTGGGATGGGGCGGCTAGCCGCTAGCTGACCGACAAGCTGACCGCTAGAAAGTAGGTTTCTGGAAATGAAACCGCCAATTTCAGTTGGCTCGTGGTTAGCCAAGGTGGGGTGTAGCGGCTCACCGCCAGCTGACCGCCAGGCTGACCGCTGAGATGCAGGCTTCTGGAAAAGGAACCACGCAACTCGGTTGGCTCATGGTTAGCCGAAGTGGGGTGTAGCGGCGAACCGCCAGCTGACCGCCATGCACGGGCAATGCATTTCAAGTCAGATTTTCACATTTCTTCTCCTCTTCTTCTCATTTCTGAAATACCTGCACTTCCCTGAGCCATCATGCTCTCCATGGGATAAATCCTCATTTCAAAACCATTCACACTCACAACTAATCCAAACATTAAATTTCCATTTCTCATCAAACAAAATTCCAAAGTTTCAATGAAATAAAGGCTTACAATCAAAAATAGAATCTCAAGAACAACAAAGTAATCCACCAACATACATGAAACATTAAATCCAAAGAGATTACTTGCCTTGCCCAAATGCTAAATAAAACTTCTCCTTCAAGCACACTAATCCAAGAGCTAGCCAAGGCTACAAAAACCCATGAAAGCCATTCAAAACTCACTCAAACATGCAAAAAAGAAACCCATTTCGAAATGGGTGTTGAAAATTAGAAAACCAAGTCCCTTAGGAGTCAAAAGGACTCCATTGAAGAGATGGGTTGGAACTCTTACCTAGAGGTGCCCAAACAAGAAGCGAGGAAGGAAATACCTAGCTTGCCCAACTAGAAATCTAAAGAAAATAACATCAATAGAAAGCTTGGGATGGGAGGAAGAACATGGTAGTCTTAGATTCTTATTAGGAGATCTCTAGCTTGGTGTACAAGAGAAGAAAGTGAAGAGGGAAAAGGTTTTCTTCTTGAGCTTGGGTCTCCTAGGGTTGCAGAGATTTGGGAATGGAAAGAAGGGGAAAGGGAAAGTGATAAAGTATCTTGGAAATGAGACCCATTAGTGCTAATTCTTGCATGGATGAAAACATGATCTTGCAGGCCTCGGATGAAGTTGACGAAGAAAGATAAAATGATCCTTTAAATATTTAGTTCCCAAAAAGTATATTTTTGACATGGTTTTGAGATTTCGCAAAGTGTGCCCAGATTTGGGTGTGAAAAGACAATTTTACCCTTTTTGGGCCAAAACTTAGGTTTCTGGGCTTCAAACACAGACGGGCCGAACACGAAAATTGTAGACAATCATAAATCCATTCAAACGAAATCAAAATCTTGATTAACACAAAAACCATCACGGTCCTCCCAAACTTGCACGGACACCCAGGCCTTTCTGAGTGTGTCTAACTAACATAAAACTTTCTCAAAATTCCCAAAGCTATGTCTAGGACTAAAACTAATTATATTCTAACCCAACGGTAACTAAACCCACTTATAACTAAGCACACACTAAGAATACACTAATCGTGTTAATCTAGGGTTGGGGTTTGACATCCTCCACCCCTTAGGATATTTGGTCCACCAAATAAAACAAACTTTTACCTCTTGTAACAAGTGTGGATATTTCCTTTGAACTTGATCTCTCAATTCCCACGTGGCTTCTTTTGGTTCTTGATTTTCCCAAAGTACCTTGACCCACTGAATAGACCAGTTTCTCAATTCCTACTCCTTGGTGTCAATGATCTTAATCGGTTTTTCCACATACGAAGCATCTTCTCGAATCGCCAAAGGCTCGTGCTGTAAAATATGAGAAGGACTATGAACAGATTTCTTGAGCATGGAAACATGACATACGTTGTGCACCCCGGAGAGTTCTAGCGGTAACGCAAGTCTATATGCAACGTCCCCAATTTTGCTCAAAATCTCGTACGGCCCAATAAATGTCCTTGACAATTTGCCCTTCTGTCCGAACCTCAGAGTTCCTCTGACTGGTAAAACCTTCAAGAACACTTTGTCACCCACTTGAAACTGGAATTCTCTTCGGCGAGGGTCAGCATAACTCTTCTATCTACTTCGGGTGACCTTCAAACATTCTTGAATCAATTTGACATTGTCACTTGTCTCTCCAACTATTGTCGGTCCATGAAAACTACGTACACCGACTTCTTCCCAACACACTGGAGTTCTGCATCTTCTGCCATAGAGGGCCTCAAAAGGTGCCATACCGATGCTGGAATGGTAGCTATTGTTGTACGCAAACTCACAAAGTGGTAAGTAGTCATCCCATTGAACTTTGAAATCTAACACACATGCACGTAACATGTCTTCAAGAGTCTGTATCGTCCGTTCTGACTGACCATCTATCTGAGGATGATACGCTGTGCTGAATTAGAGTTTGGTACCCATGGACTCAAGAAGAGTTTTCCAAAACCTCAAACCAAATCTGTTATCTTTGTCCGAAGTGATGGAGACGGGTTGACCATGCTTACTAACAATCTCATCAACAAATAATTTTGCAAGTGGTGCCATATGCATCATATTTCCTGTCTTCATTGGAATGAAGTGAGCAGAATTGGTGAGACGATCCACAATAATCCATATTGCATTATTCCCCTTCTTAGTATTAGGCAAACCGGAGATGAAATCCATGGTGATATGTTCCCATTTCCACTCTGGAATCTCTAACAGTTGTAGCAAACCTAGGGGTTTCTGATGTTCTACTTTAATAAACTGGCAAGTTAAACAATTAGATACAAAAGCTGCTATCTCTCTCTTCATGTTGTTCCACCAAAATCTATTCTTCAAGTTCTGATACATCTTCATGCTACCCGGGTGCATGGAGTATCTTGTATTGTGGGCTTCAGTCATTATCTCATCCTTCAAGTCATCCACATTTGGTACACACAACCGATCACGAAAATACAATACTCCATTCACCATCTTGAAATCTAGACGTTCTGCGATATGATCTACAAGGCTTGGCAAATCTGGGTCTTGCAACTTATTGTCCTTGATCTTCTGGATAAAAGTAGGTTCAGACACTGTCATACTTGCTAACATTACACCCAATTCTAGGGTCTGCACTTCAACACCTAACTCTTCAAACTGTTGAAAAACACTGACTCCTCTCAAGCTGGCCATGGTCACTGATTTTCTGCTCAATGGATCAGCTACTACGTTCACTTTGACTGGATGATACTTGATTGGAAAGTCATAGTCTTTGATGTATTCGATCCACCGTCTCTGTCTCATATTCAAATCCTTCTGTGAGAATAAGTATTGCAAACTCCTATGGTCGGAATGGACTTTAAATTTCTCTCCATAGAGATAGTGTCTCCACATCTTCAAAGCAAATACCACTGCTGCCAATTCCAGGTCATGAGTTGCATAGTTCTTTTCATGATCCTTTAACTGCCTTGAGCCATAAGCAATCACTTTGCCATCCTGCATCAATACACAACCCAGTCCCACATTTGAAGCATCCATATAAACAATGAATCCACCGCTGTCCGATGGTAATGTGAGGATTGGAGTTGTTAATCTTCTCTTCAGCTCTTGAAAGCTTGTTTCACACCGCTCAGTCCAAACAAATGGAACATTCTTCCAGGTCAATTTCGTCAATGGCGCTGCAATGGATGAGAAACCTTGGACAAATCTTCGATAGTAGCCTGCTAACCCCAAGAAACTCCTAATTTCAGTCACACTGTTCGGTCTCCTCCAATCAACAACTGCTTCTATCTTGGCCGGGTCAACAGCTAAACCTTCTTTTGAGATAATGTGACCTAGAAAAGCGACTTGCTCTAACCAAAATTCACATTTACTGAGCTTTGCATATAACTGATTGTTCCTCAAGAGCTGTAATGAAGTCCTTAAGTGTTCTTCGTGATCCTCTCTACTCTTGGAATACACGAGAACGTCATCAATAAAAACTACTGCAGAGTGGTCCAAGTACTGTGCAAACACTTTGTTCATGAGGGCCATGAAGACTGCGAGTGCATTGGTCAATCCAAAGGGCATCACTAAAAACTCATAATGCCCATATCTTGTTCGAAAAGCTATTTTCTGCACATCTGAATCTCTAACTCTCAACTGGTGATACCTAGACCTCAAATCTATCTTGAAAAAGTACACTGCTCCTTGCAATTGGTTCACAATTTGTCTATCCTTGGCAAAGGGTACTTGTTCTTGATGGTCACCTAATTCAATTTTCTGTAGTCAATGCACATTCTCAAGCTTCCATCCTTCTTTTTCACAAAAAAAAAAAAAAAAAATCGGTGCTCCCCATGGTGAAACACTTGGCCTAATGAAGTGTCACACCCCAGAACCCGGATCCCGACAGCGGTCCGACCTCGGGGGCGGGAATTATTGGGGAGGTAAGTAATGATTATATTTCTCCCAAGATCCGCGTGTGTGAGGATCACAAATCACAACACTCTCTGAATATTTTGCAGAAGCTTTCGTGGCAATGCGACCCGGAGTCCGTGGACATCATCGGATTCCGCGTCGCATACAACCTCTAGCATAAAGCTATCATATCAGGAACCATATCAGACTGGAATAAATCAACACAATAAAGTACAGAGCTGACAGTAACAGGATATTACATTCTCATATATGTTCAAGTTACAAGTATCAATGTGTATTAATTACAATCCCAAGAAAGGGCTAATAAAAGCCGTACAATAACAAACTAATATCCACTACCCAAATGTGACGTAACTCCGATGTCAAGCACAATGTCTACATGACATAGCCGATAAAACAACCTGCAAACTCAAGGCTCCAGAGCCAACAAAACTCTTAGCTCGGGGCAGGGAGACTGAACCTGAGTACCAAAATAGTGGGTCAAACACGATGGTTTGGCAAGCAGGTGAAAAGACATATCAATATAAGAAATTACCTTGGAAACATTAAAACCTGTCAAAACAATGACTTTTATAAAAGGAGAGAATCATTTATTCAAATACATATGCAATATAAGACATGTAAGGTATCCAAGGAAGCCGGAAACAAACAAGATGGCAACCATAAAAAGCTAAGTCCTCTATCACCGAAGTGACATGAGCATATCGGGATGTTGTCTCAATCACCGAAGTGAGGAGATGCAACATAAGTAACATATACATAATATAATACAGGACATGACCACGGTAGCGAACCGGGCATCGGGAACCACAGTAGCAATCTGCGGCATCGGGACAAGACCACGGTAATAACCGGGTAGCGGGATCCAAACTGCAGCTGGCGGGACGGGAAGGGGTCTCCAAGTCGGTGGATCAGACCAGCAAGGAAAGCCAAGCTTAGTGGTGCCGACTCATAGGTCAAATGACAAATCAAATCATGTATAAAACATATCAAGTGCATGTATGTAAACGGGCAGGACGAGATGCTCAAAGGCACAAGTATCATTTTATTCGGGCATGTATAAACGGGCTAGCAAAATGCTAAAATACACTTTCAATACTTTCGGGAATGATAAATCATAATTCAAGAAATTCGGGACAAGTGTCGAGATTCAAGATAAATCATAATTCGAGAAATTCGGGACAAGTGTCGAGATTCAAGATAAATCATAATTCGAGAAATTCGGGACAAGTGTTGAGATTCAAGATAAATCAGGTGAGTAAGGACCCAGTATGTCCATTGTAATAATAACTTGGTACTCCTTGAGTTTGGAAACATTCCGGGCTCTTTATACACCTTAGGGATTTTCAAATCTTTAGGTGAATTCCAAAACAAACAGAACCTCAAGGGAGGTCCTAAGTATAATGTTAATCCTAGCGCATCGTACAACCTATTCAGTCACCGAAGGGGATAGGATTTGCGATACCCAAACGTACAAACCTCGTGCATAGTTATAAAGGGGTAACCCTTGTCCCGTACCGTTCAAGATTGAATTAGGTTAAGTTCCGATACAACGGGATTAACCTCAAAGAATGTTGGGTCAAACAATCTCATGACAAGTCAAGTGAGTCCAATAAAAGAGGTAACCAAGTTCCACCTAAGTCCATTTAAGAAAAGAGTGAAAAATCACTTTCCAGGGGAAATTCACAGTTGGCCCGGTCGACCCGGCCCTTGGCCGGTCGACCACGTACACTGCAGTCTCGGTCGACCTGAGGAGGTCAGGTCGACCCCTCTCATGTAGGCCCGCCGTGGACCTACAGTTGTAAATAAAAAGGGTGAACAGTGTTTTGGTCAGGTTCCAGAGAACCTGACCTCTGTGTGGCCGGTCGACCGAGCTCCCTGGCCGGTCGACCGCGTGAACTGCGTAACAGTGTTTCCCGCAGTGCAGTGGGTCATTCACCAGGGGACCTGATCCCGTGTGGCCGGTCGACCGAGCCCCCTGGCCGGTCGACCGAGTGAACTGCGTAACAGCACCCAGTTCTGTTTTCTGCAGTTCAGTGGTTCATTCCTTTTTTCCTTTCTTTTGTGTTCATTCTTTTAGACCTGATTAGCAATCTAAATCATAGATAAAATAAGCTAATAAGGTTCACAAATGTGCATTTATTTCAAACCTAAACAAGTCATTAATATCACAAAATATTTGGTGAAATCATAAATGCATTTCATAAAACTCATTCAAAGTTAAACATATCAAATCATCCACTTGCCTTGGGTCTCTAATCAATGGAAAACAAGCTCCTAACCACACTTGCAAGCCAAGATCACAATCTCTACAAAAATCCCCAAAACAAACCCTAAAATGGGTCAAACCAAGCAATAAAAAGAGAAAGCTTTCAATAATGGAAAAGTAGCTTTTCTAAGGCTAGAAGAACACATATCTAAGAGATTATGAAAAGAGCTTACTTAGAAGATCCTTTAATGGCAAGAACTAGCTCAATGAAGATCTTGGAGATGGTGGTTTCTTACACAAATGCTATCAATGGCAAGCTCTCAATGAGAGGAAGAGAGTGATGGTCCTCATTTCTCAAGAGAGCAATGTTTGGTGGAGATTGATGAAGGAGAAGTAAGAAGAAGAAGAGAGGAAATGAAGAAAGAACCCTAGGTTCTGTTGTGCTGGAAAATGAAGAAGGGCAAGGAGATGGGTTCTCTTATATAAGCAATGGGAGTGGGCTCCACCACTAGAAAACTTGGTGGGGTCAAAATCATGGTTTTTGGGACCTCGGATGAAATCGACGAAGAAGGAAGAAATGATCATCGAAATATCTAGTTTCCAAAAAGTATATGTTTCGCAGGTTTCGGGAATATCAAGTATTGGGTACAGATTTAGTGTAAAAAGACTGTTTTGCCCAAGAAGCTAGAAAAGTCGAGTTTCGGGATTCGGGATGGGAATGAGATCAACATGAAAGTTGAAGGGATTAACAAAATAAGCAAATCGGGATAAAACACCAAATCAAAAGAATCTCGAGTAAACCCCCAAGTACACGTAAGTCATAAAAAGGAACCCTCAAAGGGCCCTACTAGTCACATAAGCACTCAAAATTTCCCAAAGCTATAACAAAGCTATTCTAATCCCAAATAAACCAAAATCCACTAAACACACTTGGAGCTAAAACAAAGCTCAAAAACACTAATCGTGGCCTCTCGGGTCGGGGTCTCACATGAAGCCTTTGCTCAACAATTCTTGCAACTAAACTTTCAATTCACCCAATTCTGCTGGAGCCATCCTATAAGGTGCAATGGAGATCGGAGTTGTCCCTGGAAGAAGCTCAATCGTGAATTCAACTTCCCTAATTGGTGGCAATCCCGGGATTTCCTCTGGAAAAACATCTGGAAATTCACACACAATAGGGATTTCCTCCACCCCTTGGGACTGTTTATCCTCCGTGATAAACACAATAAAAGCTTCACATCCACTCTGTATCAATCTGTTTGCCTTGAGCACTGAAATAAATCCTGCTCTAGTTTGTTTTCTATTTCCCTGAAACATCAGTTCTGCTTGTTCTCCTTGCAATCTGAATGTTATGGTTTTGCTAAAACAATCCATGGTGGCATGATATGCTTCTAACCAATCCATACCTAAGATGATGTGAAAATCATGCATGTCTAGTACAATAAGGTTGGCTGGTAGATTAACATCTCCTAACAAAACTGGATAGTTAGGGTAATAGGTTCTACACTCCACTTGTTTACCTACTGGTGTTGTAACAATCAAAATGTAATCCAATTGACTAGGGGGTGTAACAATCATCTTGACAAAAATAGGAGATAACAATGAGTGTGTTGATCCAGGATCAAATAAAATATGTACTTCTACTCCACAAACAAGAAGTTTACCTTCTACCACGTCTCCTGCAGCTTCAGCATCCGTACGATTGAGATTATACAAATGCCCTTGCTGTTGTGGCCTGTTCTGTGCCTGATTTTGCATGACTTGTGCATTCCTATTCTGCTGAGGAGGATGGAGATTCTTATTCAGTGCTGATGGTCTTCCTTGCTGCTGTTGTTGAGGTGGCCTAGCTTGGTTCTGAATGTAAGACCCCGACCCGAGTGATCCCGGTTAGTGCTTAGTTAGTTGCGTGTTAGTCTTGATTTGTTTTGTGAAGTTTGGTTTAGTGGTTTAGAATAGCTTTGAAATAGCTTTGGGGGATTTTGAGTACTTTGGTATTAGTGGGGCCCTTTGGGGGTTCCTTGTTTATGGCTTTTTTTGTGTACTTGAGGTTTTATATTGGTTTTCTTGATTTGTATTTTATCCCGTTTTGTTTATCTCGTTATTGCTTTCAACTTTCATGTTGATCCCGTTCTCGTTCGAAACCCCGAAACATGACTTTTCTAGCTCCAAGGGCAAAACAGTACTTTTACTCTAAATCTGTACCAAATTAGTGTTAATCCCGAAACCCGCGAAACATAAACTTTTTAGAAACTAGATATTTCGACGATCATTTCTTCCTTCTTCGTCGATTTCATCCGGAGCCCCGAAAATCACTATTTCAGCCCAACTAGGTTACTTGATGGTGGAGCCCACTTGTATAGCTTATAAAAAGGAACCCTTCTCCTTCATTCTCTCTTTTCCAGCAACCTTGACTTGAGCCTAGGGTTTCTCCTCTTCTTCTTGCTTCTCCATCATCAAGCATCTCCCAAGCTTCCACCATCATCTCAAAAGATTTCATAATCTTCTTCTCCATTGCAAGGGCTCTCCATTGACACCATTTTTGAAGGAATCCCATCTCTCCAAGACTTTCTTCTAGCTTGCATTGCTCTTTTGGAACACCATTTGGTAAGCCCTCTTCCTAATCTTCTAGATTAGTATTCTTCTAGCCTTAGAGAAGCTACATTTTCAATGTTGAAAGCTCTCTCCTCTTCTTCATTGTTTTGACCCATTTTAGGGTTTGTTTTAGGGTTTTTTTTTTTTGGTAGAGCTTGTATCCTTGTCTTGCAAGAGTGCTAGAGCTGGTTTTTCACTGATTGAAGACTTGAGGCAAGTGGATGTTTTGACATTTTTACATTTGAAAGAGTTTTGTTGAAATGCATTTATGTTTTCACCTAATGTTTTGAGGTATTAATGACTTGTTAGATTTCAAATAAATGCATATTTGTGAGTCTTGAAAGCTTGATTTATCCATGTTTTGGATTGCTCATCAGATTTGGAAACAATGTAGAAAAGATAGGAAGAATGGGAAGATCACTGCACAGCTGTAACAGAACCTGGGTTCTGTTACGCAGTGTACGCGGTCGACCGGCGACACTGGAACAGGCCCCTTGCTGGGCAGCCTGCAGAACTGCGGGAGTCTCAGTTATGCTGAGCACGCGGTCGACCGGCCTAGGGCGCGGTCGACCGGCGACACAGAGGTCAGGCTCTTTGGAGCCTGACCAAAACACTGTTCACCATTTTAAGTTACAACTCCCGATCGACCTGGCCCTGGAGGGTCGACCGAGCCACTGTGTACGCGGTCGACCGGCCATGGGCCAGGTCGACCGGCCCAACTGGAACCCTGCAGAAAACTGACTTTTTCCCTATGATTAAATGGACTTTAGATGGAACTTAGTGACCCTTTTGTGGACCCATTGGACTTCTTTTGAGGATGGTTGAACCGTCATTTCCTCACGGTTAATCCGGTCGTATCGGTACTTAACCTAATTCAATCTTGAACGGTACGGAACGACGGGATATCCTTTCTTTTATCTAAACGCGAAATTGGGCTGTTTGGGTATCGCGAATCCGTTTTCCCTTCGACGAATGAGTAGGTTGTAAGGTACTACTAGATTAACATTGTGCTTAGGATCCCATCCCTCTTAGGTTTTGTTTAATTAAAATACGATTAGGGTTTGAATCCCTAAGGTGCATAAAGAGCCCGAAATGTCTCTAAACTCAAGGAGTACCAAGTGATCATCACAATAGACATACGGGGTCCTTATCCACTTGATTTATATCGAATCCCGATACTTGTCCCATATTTCAAGAAATGTGATTTATCATTCCCGAAAACATCGAAATTGGAACTAGAGCTTTTGCTAGCCCCGACATGCACTTCCCGTTTGAAAATGAAATTAGTGCTTTTAAGCACCCCGTCCCGCCCGTTTATTAAAGTGCATTAAATATGATTTGTACATGACTTGTTTTACATGATTTGACCTATGAGTCGGCATCACTAAGCTTGGCTTTCCTTGCCGGTTTGATCGACCGACTTGGAGACCCTTTCCCGTCCCGCCAGCTGTAGTCTTGGATCCCGCTACCCGGTTATTACCGTGGTCTTGTCCCGATACCCGGTTCGCTACCGTGGTCCCGTCCCGTATTGTATTATATTATGTATATGTTACTTATGTTGCATCTCCTCACTTCGGTGACTGAGACAACATCCCGATATACTCATGTCACTTTGGTGATAGAGGACTTAGCTATGTGTGGTTGCCATCTTGTCTGTTTCCCGTTTCCTTGGATACCTTACATGTTTTTATATTGCATATGTATTTGATCAAATGTTTCTCTTGTTTTATGAAATTAATGCTTTGACAGGTTTAAATGATTTTCAAGGTATTCTCTATATTGTTATGTCTTTTCACCCGTTTGCCAAACCGTCGTGTTTGACACTTGTTTTTGGTACTCAGGTCCCGTTGTTGGTCTCCCCGAGGAGGAGCTCGAGGTTGCGGTTGGCGAACCGCAACGACTAGTTGAGTGGCACGCCGATGATGTCATCTAGACATTCGGGTGCTTGAGTCGCGTAACACATTTTGGGTTGTATCTAACCATTCTTTTGGGGAAACTTGATACTGTATTCATTGGCCTTTGTTGGCCTCTATTTTTGGGAACAATGTAATTGTGAGACCCCGACCCGAGAGGCCCAGATTAGTGTTTTTGAGCTGTGTTTTTAGCTCTAAGTGTGTTTCGTGGTTTTTGGTTTATTTGGATTTAAAACAGCTTTGTTATAGCTTTGGGATATTTTGAGTGTCTTGGTTTTAGTGTGGGGCCCTTTGGGGGTACCCTGTTTATGGCTTTTCGTGTACTTGAGGTTTTATCTTGGTTTTCTCGATTTGTATTTTATCCCGATTTACTTGTTTTATTATTACCTTCAACTTTCATGTTGATCCCGTTCCCGTCCCGAACCCCGAAACTTGACTTTTCTAGCTTCAAGGGCAAAACAGTCTTTTCACACTAAATCTGTACCGGATTATTGTTATTCCCGAAACCCGTGAAACATATACTTTTTGGAAACTAGATATTTCGACGATCATTTCTTCCTTCTTCGTCGATTTCATCCGGAGACCCGAAAATCACTATTTCAGCCCAACTAGGTTACTTGATGGTGGAGCCCACTTGTATGGCTTATAAAAGAGAACCCTCCTCCTTCATTTCCTCTTTTTCCAGCAACTCTAACTGAACCTAGGGTTTATTTGCACCTTCTCTTCTTCTTCTTGCTTCTCCATCATCAAGCATCTCCCAAGCTTGCACCATCATCTCAAGAGATTCCATAATCTTCTTCTCCATTGCAAGGGCTCTCCATAGACACCATTTTGAAGGAAATCCCACCACTCCAAGACTCTCTTCTAGCTTGCATTGCTCTTTTGGAACACCATTTGGTAAGCTCTCTTCCTAATCTTCTAGATTAGTATTCTTCTAGCCTTAGAGAAGCTACATTTTCAATATTGAAAGCTCTCTCTTCTTCTTCATTGTTTTGACCCATTTTAGGGTTTGTTTTAGGGCTTTTTGTAGAGATCTTGTTCTTGGCTTGCAAGTGTGATTAGAGCTGGTTTTTCATTGATTAAAGACCCAAGGCAAGTGGATGTTTTGACTCTTTTATCTTTGAATGAGTCTTGATAAAAATGCATATGATTTCACCATGTATTTTGTGTTATTAATGGCTTGTTTAAACTTGAAATAAATGCACATTTGAGAGTCTTGATAGCTTGTTTTATACATGTTTTAGATTGCTAAACATGTTGAAAGAATGTAGAAAAGAATGGAGAAAATGTAGAGACCACTGCACTGCTGTAACAGAACCTGGGTTCTGTTACGCAGTGTACGCAGTCGACCGGCCAAGAGGCGCGGTCGACCGGCGACACTGGAACAAGCCCCAGTTAGCAGACCTGCTGCACTGCGGGATTCTCTGTTCCGCAGTGCACGCGGTCGACCGGCCAATGGCGCGGTCGACCGGCCATGCAGAGTCAGGCTCCCTGGAGCCTGACGAAAAGACTGTTCATCCCATTTAACTTACAACTCCCGGTCGACCTGGCCCATGGGCGGTCGACCGAGCCCCTGTGTACGCGGTCGACCGGCCATGGGCCAGGTCGACCGGCCCAACTGGAAAACCTGCTGTAAAAAGGGACTTTTGGCCCTTTGTTAGGTGGACTTTAAAGGGACTTTTGGCCCTTGTTAGATGGACTTTCAACGGACTTTTGCCCCATGAATAGGTGGACCTTAAATGGACTTTTTGTCCTGTGATTAGATGAACTTTAAATGGAACTTAGTGACCCTTTTGTGGACCCGTTTGACTTCCTTTGAGGATGGTTGAACCGACTTCACCACACGGTTAATCCGGTTGTATCGGTACTTAATCTAATTCAATCGTGAACGGAACGGAACGACGGGATATCCTTTCTTTTATCTAAACGCGAAATTGGTTTGTTTGGGTATCGCGAATCCGTTTTTCCTTTCGATGACTGAGTAGGTTGTAAGGTACTACTAGATTAACGTTGTGCTTAGGTTCCCCTCTCTATTAGGTTTTGTTTAATTAAAACTCGATTAAGGTTTGAATACCTAAAGTGCATAAAGAGCCCGGAATGTCTCTAAACTCAAGGAGTACCAAGTAATCATTACAATCGACATACGGGGTCCTTATTCACTTGATTTATCTTGACACCCGATAATAGCCCGAATTTCTCGAATTATGATTTGTCTTGAATCCCGATAATAGCCCGAATTTCTCGAATATTGATTTAGCATTCCCGAAAGCATTGAAAGTGTATTTTAGCATTTTGCTAGCCCGTTTATACATGCCCGAATGAAATGAAATTAGTGCTTTTGAGCACCCCGTCCCGCCCGTTTATTTAAGTGCATTGCATATGATTTGTACATGTCTCGTTTTACATGATTTGACCTATGAGTCGGCACCACTAAGCTTGGCTTTCCTTTCCGGTTTGATCCACCGTCTTGGAGACCCCTTCCCGTCCCGCCAGCTGCAGTTTGGATCCCGCTACCCGGTTATTACCGTGGTCTTGTCCCGATGCCGCAGATTGCTACTGTGGTCCCCGATGCCCGGCTCGCTACCGTGGTCATGTCCCGTATTGTATTATATTATGTATATGTTACTTGTGTTGCATCTCCTCACTTCGGTGACTGAGACAACACCCCGATATGCTCATGTCACTTCGGTGATAGAGGACTTAGCTTTGTGTGGTTGCCATCTTGCTTGTTTCCCGTTTCCTTGGATACCGTACATGTTTTATATTGCATACGTATTTGAACAGATGTTTCTCTTGTTTTATTAAACTAATGTTTTGACAGGTTTAAATGTTTTCTAAGGTATTTTCCTTACTGTTATGCCTTTTCACCTGCTTGCCAAACCGTCGTGTTTGACCCACTATTTTGGTACTCAGGTTCAGTTTTCCCGCCCCGAGCTGTGAGTTGTTGGCTGTGGAGCCATGAGTTGCAGGTTGTCTTGTCGGCTATGTCCTGTAGACATTGTGCTTGACATCGGAGATACGTCACATGTGGGTAGTGGATATTAGTTGTATTGTTCGGCTTTTATTAGCCTCTCTTGGGATTGTAATTAATGCACATTGTTACTTGTAACTTGAACATAATGGAAATGTAATATCCTGTTACTGTCAGCTCTGTATTTTATTTATGTTGGTTTATTCCAGTCTGATATGGTTCACAAAATGATGGCTTTATGCTAGGGGTTCTATGCGACGCGGAATCCGATGATGTCCACGGACTCCGGGTCGCATTACCACAAAAGCTTCCGCAGAAATATTCAGACAGTGTTGTGATTGTGGATCCTCACACACGCGGATCTTGGGAGAAATATTATCACCCCTCACCTCCCCGGACTTCTCTTAGGATCCCGGTCCGGGGTCGTGACAGTAATTAAACTACTTTGTTGTAAACCTTAACTTTATTTTGGGGTTATAACTTTAATGATCATTGCTCATTTTGATACTAGTATGAAATATGCTTAATCTTGTATCTTGGACATGAATGTATGAAATAGAGATTTGCTACACGCTTCCGCACACAAAAGAAATATTCATGTCGATGTGTTATCCTCACCGCGGACACCTGTGGGAAATCGCGTGTACGAGTGGCATCCTTCTTGATGGCTCGTATACGTTTTGTTGGTTTGATTTCAATAAATTGGAACAATCAATCATACATCATATAACAACATCACATTAGTGTCCCGATCCCGGATTAGGCCCGCCTTCTTAGTGGGGACCCGGTCCGGGGTCGCGATACCCTAGAGGAGGGGTGAATAGGGTGATCTACAATTAATGACTAATCAAGGCCAA
>QPKB01000003.1:43326794-43416050 GCA_003546025.1 Camphora micrantha | reverse complement strand
TTCCATTTCTCATCAAACAAAATTCCAAAGTTTCAATGAAATAAGGGCTTACAATCAAAAATAGAATCTCAAGAACAACAAAGTAATCCGCCAACATACATGAAACATTAAATCCAAAGAGATTACTTGCCTTGCCCAAATGCTAAACAAAACTTCTCCTTCAAGCACACTAATCCAAGAGCTAGCCAAGACTACAGAAACCAATGAAAGCCATTCAAAACTCACTCAAACATGCAAACAAGAAACCCATTTCGAAATGGGTGTTGAGAATTAGGAAAACAAGACCCTTAAGAGTCAAAAGGACTCCATTGAAGAGATGGGTTGGAGCTCTTACGTAGAGGTGCCCAAACAAGAAGCAAGGAAGGAAATAGCTAACTTCCCAACTAGAAATCCAAAGAAAATAGCTTCAACAGAAAGCTTGGGATGAAAGGAAGAGCATGGTAGTCTTAGATTCTTATTAGGAGGTCTCTAGCTTGGTGTACAAGAGAAGAAAGTGAAGAGGGAAAAGGTTTTCTTCTTGAGCTTGGGTCTCCTAGGGTTGCAGAGATTTCGGAATGCAAAGAAGGGGAAAAGGGATAGTGATAAAGTATCATGCAAATGGGACCCATTAGTGCTAATTCTTGCATGGATGAAAACATGATCTTGCAGGCCTCGGATGAAGTTGACGAAGAAGGATAAAATGATCCTTGAAATATCTAGTTTCCAAAAAGTATATTTTTGACATGGTTTTGAGATTTCGCAAAGTGTGCCCAGATTTGGGTGTGAAAAGACAATTTTACCCTTTTCGGGCCGAAACTTAGGTTTCTGGGCTTCAAACACAGACGGGCTGAACACGAAAGTTGTAGACAATCATAAATCCATTCAAACGAAATCAAAATCACGATTAACACAAAAACCATCACAATCCTCCCAAGCTTACACGTACACCCAGGCCTTTCTGAGTGTGTCTAACTAACATAAAACGTTTTCAAAATTCCCAAAGCTATGTCTAGGACTAAATCTAATTATATTCTAACCTAACGGTAACTAAACTCACTTATTACCAAGCACACACTAAGAATACACTAATTGGGTTAATCTTGGGTTGGGGTTTGACAAAGTTATCAGGAGTATCTTCCCCAACTGGCCCTATGTGATCACTGTTACTTGCGGTGGGATTGTCGTTTATCGGTCTCTTACGAGGTGGCATAATGCTGCAAAACAGGTTGTTAGTACATAATAATCAATAAAGGGTCACACATTGCTCACACGATGCTAGCTAACGGAATTTCTAACGAATCCTCACCACGTCTTTAGGATTTCTAGTTTCTTTTAATTGCCTGAAACATGTCTCACTCTATGTGATCACTGTAGCGACCCCGGACGGGATCAAGGGGCCTAATCCGGGATCGGGACTAAATTGATGATGATATAATGGATGAATAAATGGTTGGTATCAGAGAACCTATAATGCGTACACGGGTCAATAAAGAACATAATATTACCCGTGCAAGTGATTTCCCACAGCTGTCCGCGGTGAGGATCATAACAACATAATTATATGTTTTAAATGCGGAAGCGTGTAGCAAATCTAATTCACACATTCATATCCATAATAACATGATTGAAAACACATTTATAACAAGTATCATAATGAGCAATGATCATTAGCATTTCCCAAAATATAAAGTTAGAGTTTATACAAAAGATTAGTTAATTAACATTCCCCAAAAATAATGACCAACAAAGGTCAGTACAACCAAAATAGTTCCCAAAAGAATGAGTTATCCACAACCCCAAAATGTTTCTTAACTCGAGTCAACCAAATGTCTAAATGACATCATCGGCATGCCACTTAACTAATCGTTGCAGTTCGCCAACCGCCTCCTCAGGCTCCTCCTCAAGGTAACTGGCAACTGGACCTGAGTACCAAAATAACGGATCAGACACAATGGTCTGGCAGGTGGGTGAAAAGATATAACAATATGATAATAATTGAAATTACCTTGGAAAACATTTAAACATGTTAAAACAATAACTTTCATAAAATAAAAGAATCATTTACTGGAAGGCAATATGCAATATAAAACATGTAAGGTATCCAAGGAATCAGAAACAAGCAAGATGTCATCCACACGAAGCTAAGTCTTCTATCACCGAAGTGACAAGAGCATATCCGGACGTTAACCTCAATCACCGAAGTGAGGAGGTACAACAAAATTTACATATACAAATATAAAATACGGGATATGACCACGGTAGCGAGCCGGGCATAGGGAACCACGGTAGCAAGCCAGGGTATTGGGACAAGACCTTGGTAATAACCGGATAGCGGGATCCAAACTGCAGCTGGCGGGATAAGAGGGGGATCTCCAAGTTGGTGAATCAGACCGATAAGGTTATCCAAGGTTAGTGGTGCCGACTCATAGTTCAAATAACAGAAATCAAGAAGCGTATAAAATACATCAGGTGCAAGTATGTAAATGGGCAGGACGGGGGAGCTCAAAGGCACAATATCATTTCAATGTCAAGTAATGCAAATCGGGACTAGCAAAGTACCATAAATGTCATTCCAGTATTTTCAAGAGTGCATATCAAAATTTGGGAATAATGGAATAAATTGAACATTTCGAAATTGCGGGACAAGTATCGGGATTCAAGACTCTTTCAAGGTGAATAGGGGTCCCATATGTCGATTTCAATATAGACTTGGTACTCCTTAAGTTTGGAGACATTCCGGGCTCCTTACACACTTTGGTAATTTCAACACTTCCATGACTCTTTGTAATGTGGTTTCTTCCTCTTCATTCTCCAAAATTCTGGGGAAAGGTCGGTTACCTGGCGGTTACTTGGTGGTTAGCCGCTGATGGGTTCGACGGTTAGCCGCTAGCTGACCACAGGTTGCCAGACAAGATGCAACATTCTGGAATTGTAACCGCCATAATTCGGTTGGCTGGCGATCACTAGGCGGCTAGCCGACAGGTGACCGCTAGCTGATCGCCCCCCTTCAGAACTAAAAACAGCTCTCCGAAATTATGACCGAACCTGGTTCGGTTAGCCGCTAGTCACCGACGGCTAGCCGACAGGTGACTGCCAGCTGACCCCCCAGCTACGAGAAATTCACATTGAATTCAGATTCAAGCATTTTCTTCATCAAAACAGTTATCCTTTCAATACAGCCTTTCCCTACAATAAAATGAGCTCAAAAGCTCCTCCATTTCACCATTCAACACTTCATTTCCATTCCTTCAAATCCAACCAACCAAATCTCTTTCTCAACCATATTTAACCACAAAAGAGGAGAGAAAATCTACCAATCACCAAGATTCATTAATGTTACAAACAAGTGTTAAACAATAGACTATAAATGTCCATATCTGTAAAAGTTAAACACGCTAACAAGATGCATTCATGAACATTTATTTTAAAATCAATTCAAGTCAATAAACATGAATAGAAATGACAAATCAACCACTTTCCTTAGGTCCAAGCTTAGCCAAAACAAGCTCTAATCACTCTTACAAGCCAAGCTCCAAAGCTACACACAAAACCCCCCAAAAACAAACCCTAAATGGGTCAAAACAAAGGATAAGAAGAGAAAGCTTCAATAATGAAAATGGAGACTCCCATAGGCTAGGAAAACACACATCAAAGAGAAACGGAGGGATTGCATACTTGTAAAGTCTCCAAATAGGCAAGAATAGGTCAATGTGGATCTTGGAATGGGAGGTTTCCTTCAAGAATAGTGTCAATGGAAACCTCTAGTAGTGAGGAAGGAGAAGATAGCTTCCATCTTTGCCATTGGTGCAAGTTTGGTGGAGATTTAGGATGGAAGAGCAAGGAGAAGAAGAGGGAAGAAGAAACCCTAGGTTAACGTTGGATTTGTGCTGGAAAAGGGAAAGGAGAAGGAGGGTTCTCCTTATATACAAGTGGGGAGTGGGCTTCACCCCTAAGAAATCTTGTTGGGTCAAAATCATGGCTTTCGGGACCTCGGATGAATTCGACGAAGCAGGGAAAGTTGTTCGTCGAAAATTCCAGGTCACTCGGGTCAGTGTCTTACATACTCCTTCAAATCCAACCATCCAAACCTTCATCTATCACTTCATATAATCAACAATCCAAGCATAAAATTATTAACTCAAATTAAACCCATTTCAAAATTGAATTCAATGGAATACGTCAAAACATAAGAGCATCTAAAACATAAGTTTAGTAAACTAAACTTTAAAACAAATCAAGGTTAAACATGATTAGTTCAAAAAGCAAGAATCAAGAGGAAATCCATGAAAACAACACAAGCACATTCATATCTCATTCATTCAATTGCCTTGGGTCCAAGCCAGCCAAATCAAGCTCCTAACCACACTCCAATGCCACACAACACCAAGCTACACAAAAACCCCCAAATCAACCCATTTAAAACCATAAATGGTCAAAACAAGGAAATAGAAAGAGAGAGCTTCCAATAATGGAGATGTAGGCTCTCTAGGGCTACATGAATACAAATCTAGAAGATTGGAGAGATTGCTTACTTGGAGGGTCCTCTAATGGCAAGAGCTAGCTCAAAGGAGATCCTAGAGTAGGTGGATTCCTCTATAAGAGATATCAATGGGAAGCCTTCAAGGAGAGGAAGAAGATAGTGACATTCATTTCTCCATTTAGCAAGAGTAGTAGTGGATTGAGATGGAGAGAGCGAAAGGAAGAAGTAGAAAACCCTAGGCATCCTACAAGCAAACCTTCTTTCAATGAAAAGTAGCTAGAAAGAGTAAAGTGGAAAGAGGGTTCTCTTTATATATGAAGTGGAGATGGGTCCCACAACTAACCAAACTTGTTGGGCTAAAAACATGCTTTTCCGGACCTCGGATGAATTCAACGAAGAAGGAAGAAATGTTCACTGAAAAATATAGTTTCCATAAAGTATATATTTCGCGTGTTTCGGAGATATTGAAAATATTGTCTAGATTTTGTGTAAAAAGACTGTTTTTCCCCTAACATTGGAAAAGTAGGGTTTCGAGGTTTCGAACAAGAACAGAATCGACATGAAAGTTGTAGAGGTTAACGAGATGAGTCAAACGGAGTTAAAACACGAATTTATGGAATCTCGAATAATCTCCCTTATTCACGTAAAGTCACTAAAAGAAACCCCCAACGGGTCCCACTAAATCAAGAAGGCACTCAAAATTCCCAAAGCTATTTAGAAGCTAATCCAACCCAAACTTAATCCAAATCCACTAATCTCACTTAAAGCTAAAATAAGAATTAATTTATACTAATCACAGTCACTCAGGATGGGGTCTTACATCCTCCACCCCTTGGGATATTTGGTCCTCCAAATTAAATCACAACTAACCTCAGGTAGTATGTGTGGATACTTCTTCTGAACTTGATCCCGTAGTTCCCACGTTGCCTCTTTTGGTCCATGGTTTTCCCAAAATACTTTCACGCAGTGAATTGTCCGTGTCCTCCATTCTTGTTCCTTCGTATCAATGATTTGGATAGGCTTCTCAACATATGTAGTATCTTCTCTGATTTCCAAAGGTTCGTGACGGAGTACATGTGATGGGTCGTGAACGTATTTCTTCAACATTGACACATGGAAGACATTGTGTACGCCGGAGAGTTCGGGTGGTAAGGCTAATCTATAAGCCACATCACCAACCTTGCTCACGATATTGTACGGTCCAATTTACCTCCTGGACAACTTGCCTTTCTGCCTAAATCTCAAAGTTCCCCAAATAGGTGACACTTTCAAGAAGACTTTATCTCCTTCTTTGAACTGTAAGTCCCTTCTGTGAGAGTCTGCATAGCTTTTTTGTCTACTCCGGGCAATTTTTAGATGTTCTTGGATCAACTTGACATTATCACTAGTCTCACTAACAATGGTCGGTCCTTGAAAGCTACGAATGCCTACTTCTTCCCAACACACAGGTGTCCTACACCTTCTGCCATACAATGCCTCAAAAGGCTCCATTCCAATGCTCGAGTGATAACTATCGTTGTAAGCAAACTCACACAATGGTAAGGTCTCATCTCACTGAGCCTTGAAATCTAAGACACAAGCACGGAGCATATCCTCAAGGGTTTGAATTGTCCTCTCTGATTGGCCATTTGTTTGTGGGTGATAAGCCGTGCTAAACTGTAACTTCGTACCCATAGATTCATGCAGTTTCTTCCAAAATCTCGAGACGAATCTGCTGTCTCTGTCGGATGTAATAGAAACTGGTTGTCCATGTCGACTAACAATCTCATTGACAAACAACTCAGCCAAAGGTACCATGTGCATCTTCTTTCATGTCCTCATGGGAATGAAATGAGCTGACTTAGTAAGACGGTCCACAATGACCCATATTGCATCTTGCCTTTGCTGGTCCTTGGTAGTCCCGAAATAAAATCTATGGTAATGCGCTCCTATTTCCATTTCGGGATCTCTAAGGGTTGCAAGAACCCTGGGGCTTCCGATGTTCTACCTTTACCAACTGACAGGTCATACAATGAGAGACAAATGCTACGTTTCGCTCTTCATATTGTTCCACCAAAATCTACCTTTCAAGTTTTGATATATCTTCGTACTGCCCAGATGCATGGAATACTTCATACTATGAGCCTCTGCCACGATGTCATTCCTCAAATCTTCAAGGTTAGGCACGCATAGTCGGTCACGATAGTACAAAACTCCATCCACAATACGAAAGTCAGGACACTCTGCTATATGCTCTGAAATCTTGGCCAACTCCGGATCTTGCAATTGATTATTCTTGATTTTCTGGATGAAGGAAGGTTCTGACACTGACATGTTAGGTAACATCACACCCATCCTCAATGGTTGTAGATCTACTCCAAACTCTTCAAATTGCTCAAAGATACAAGTGCCACTTAGATTTGCCAAGCTTATTGATTTGCTGCTCAAGGCATCGACAACTACATTTGCTTTCCCCGGGTGATACTTGATTGGAAAGTCATAGTCTTTAATATATTCCATCCATCTCCTCTGTCTCATGTTCAGCTCCTTCTGAGAAAACAAGTACTGTAAGCTGCGGTGGTCAGAGTGGACTTCGAATTTCTCTCCATAAAGGTAGTGTCTCCACATTTTTAGGGCAAAAACAACCGCTGCCAACTCAAGATCATGGGTTGCATAGTTCTTTTCATGACTTTTCAACTGCCGGGATCCATAAGTGATGACTTTTCCATCTTGCATCAACACACAACCAAGTCCAACATTCAAGGCATTTGTAAAAATAGTAAAACCACCACTTCTAGATGGTAAAGTAAGGACTGGTGCTGTAGTCAATCTTTTTTTCAGCTCTTGGAAACTCGATTCACATTGGTCTGTCCACACATACGGTACATTTTTCCTGGTCAACTTTGTCAATGGTGACGCAATCAACAAAAATCATTGGACAAACCTCCAATAATAACCTACTAATCCCATAAAACTTCTGATTTCTGATGCATTTCTTAGTCTTTCCCAATTGAAAACTGCCTCAATCTTGGCCGGATCTACTAACAATCCTTCTTTGGAGATGATGTGACCCAAAAATGCTACTTGTTCTAACCAAAATTCACACATATTGAGTTTTGCATACAGCCAGTTATCTCTCAGAAGTTATAGTGCTGTCCTCAAATGCTCTTCATATTCTTCTTTGGTCTTGGAGTACACTAAATTATCATCAATGAATACCACCACAAACTGATCTAGATACTGTGCAAATAACTTGTTCATCAATGCCATGAACACTGCCAGTGCATTAGTCAATCCAAATGGCATCACTAGGAATTCACAGTGTCCATATCTTGTCTGGAAAGCTGTCTTCGGTACATCTGACTCTCTGACTCTCAGCTAATGATAATCGAATCTCAAATCAATCTTTAGAAAATAGGCAACACCCTGTAACTGATCAAACAATTCATCTATCCTTAGGCAATGGGTACTTGTTCTTGATAGTCACTTGGTTCAATCTTCGGTAATCAATGCACATTCTCATCGAACCATCTTTCTTTTTGACAAACAAAACTGGAGCTCCCCATGGTGAAATACTAGGTCTAACAATTCTTGTAATTGTATTTTCAATTCTCCCAATTCCGCCGGAGCCATTCTATATAGTGCAATAGATATCGAAGAGGTCCCTGGTAATAACTCAATGGTGAAGTCAATTTCTCTAATGAGTGGCAATCCTCGAATCTCTTCTGGAAAAACATTCGGGAATTCCCAAACAATAGGGATCTCCTCCACCCCTTGGGACCATTTATCCTTCGTGATAAATGCCAAATAAGCTTCACATCCACTTTTCAAAAGTCTATCAGCCTTCAATGCTGAGATAAACCCTGTACGAGGATTCCTCCTCTCCCTAAAATAACACACTTGCCGGTGTCTCCTCTAGTTTGAAGGTGAGGGTTTTATGGAAATAATCCATCGTGGCATGATACCCTGCCAACCAATCCATCCCTAGGATGATATCGAAGTCATACATCTCTAATAAAATGAGATCTGCTAGTAACACCACTTCTCCTATTGTAATAGTACAACTAGGGTAAAAAATCCTACAGACAACTTGTTTACCTATTGGGGTAGCCACGATCAAAATAAACTCGAGTTCTTTAGCATGCGTATCAATCAATTTAGAAAAATCATGGAATAGAAAAGAGTGTGTAGAGCCAGGGTCAAATAAAATTCTAGCTTCAATTCCACAAACAAGGAGTGTACCTTCCACTGCGTTGCCTACTGCCTCTACATCAGCCCTATTGACTACATAGATTTGCCCTCGTTGTTGTGGCCTGTTCTGAGCTTTTTGTTGTCTGCCTTGTGGGGCATTTCTGTTTTGTTGCTAAGGATGTTGATTCTGATTATGTCCCTGCTAACGGGCCTGCTGCTGCTGGGGTCTAAACTGTTGTTGTGGTGCTTGTTGTTGTAATGGCCTTGCATGATTCTGAGCAACTGGTGCATTTTGTGGTGGTGCTAGACGTTGTGCCCCTTGTTGTTGCTGATTCTGCCTAAGTCTTGGGCAATCCTTGAGTTGATGGTTCATGGCACCACATCTGAAACATGCCCCAGTTAATGTACGACATTCAGCACTCACATGATTCTTTCCACAGTGGATGCACACTGGATTCTGCACATTCTACTCGGGCCTCTGCCTCTTGTTCTGCTGATTTCTCTGTTGGTGGTTTTGTTGGTGAACTTGACTCTTTCCTTGAACTCGAAGGATCTTGTTGTTTAAGTTCTCAAACTTATAAGCCCTTTTGACAGCCTCTTCGAGGGTTGCAGGTGGTACAACCCCTGTAGCATCCCTCTCTATGATTGGGTTTAGTCCTTCAAAGAACTTGGCAATTTTCTTCTCAACAGTGTCTATCAACTCCGGAGCATATCGAGATAATCTCTCAAACTTGGTGAGGTACTCAAGGACTGTCATGTTGCCTTGTACAAGCTGTTGGAATTCTATTGATTTCTGCCTCTTGACATGAGTGGGTACGTACTTGTCACTAAACTATCTCTTGAAAGTAGCCCAAGCCTATCCATCTACCATGGTCCTATATTCTGCCCTTACTGTCTTCCACCATATGTCTGCTAGACCGGTGAATAGAGACGCTACAAGCTTCACTTGTTCTCCTCCGGTGCATCGGAAGACTTCAAAAATGTTTTATGTATGCTCTATCTAACCAATCATCTGCAGTTTGAGGATCCTCTGTGCCAGTGAAGTCCTTTGGAGCTCTCTTCCTAAACCGTTCAAACAAGACATTTGGGTTATCCTCCCTTTGGTTGATGAAAATCTGTGGACCCGGTGGTGGAGCTAGGATCGGTTCAGGTCTCCTTTCAAATACTTCTAGCAATTGTCTCTGCATCTGTGCCAATTCCCTGGCATGATCCTCATCCTTCTTAAGCACTTGTTCTTGTAGTCTAGCCTGATTTTCATTGGCCTAACACTGTTGATCAAGCATGGCTTGTATCATCTGCTGAAACTGATTCTGCATAGTGTTATCAGGAGTATCTTCCCCAACTGGCCCAGTGTGATCACTATTGCTTGCGGTGGGATTGCCGTTTACAGGCCTCTTACAAGGTGGCATAACATTGCAAAACAAGATGTTAGCACATAATAAAATAGAGGATCACACATTGCTCACACGATTCTAGCTAATGGAAAGTCTAACGAATCCTCTCCACGTCCTTAGGATTTCTAGTTTCTTTTAATTGCCCGAAACACGTCTCGCTCTGATACTAGTCTGCTGCGACCCTGAACCAGGTCGCGGGCCTAATCCGGGATCGGGACTAAATTTGGATGATGAATGGTTGTCAATGACAAGAATTTATTTCAACCAATACGTACACAGATTTAGGAAGAACATTTCATCCGCGCACGTGATTTCCGACAGGTGTCCGTGGTGAGGATATCACACAAGCATTACATTTTATTCAAGATGCGGAAGCGTGTAGCAAATCACATTCACAATTCATTTCTAAATCATAAGACTAATGGCACGTGTATATAATTTGATGTCAGAGTGAGCAATGATCATATTGAGATTTTCCAAGAGCAAATTAATTGTTTATACAAAAGATCAGTTAATTAATCACTCCCCAAAAATAAACTCCAACAGAGGCCAGTACATCCAAAAGAATGTGTTAGTCAAAATCCCCAAAAGTATAATCCCAAATCCCAAAATGTGTCAAATCTCAAGACTTGACTGAGTGTCTAAACGACATCGTCAGCCTGCCACTCTCCTACTGGTTGCGGCTCTCCAGCAGCCTCCTCGTGCTCCTCCTCAAGGGCAACGAAACCTGGATCTGAGCACCAAAATGAAAGGGTCAGACACGACGGTCTGGCAGGCAAAAGAATGAAGTATAATCATGCTAAAATACAATAATTTGAAGATTTATAAAACAATAGGTACAATAAGGGGAAAACTGAGTAAAACAAAGTAAATCAATGACAATGGCATTTATAAGATCTCATGATAAACCAAGATGACCATTCAAATAATGCCTTGGAAAACATTAAAACATATTTAAGCAATAATTTCCATGAGAGAAAATGTATCATCAGTTAGAAAACACACATACAGTATGAAACATAAAAAGGTACCAAGGGACAGGAAACTGGCAATATGGAAACCACACTGAATTAAATTCTCCATCACTAATGTGATGAGAGCACGCTAGAGGCGTTGGTCTTAGACACTCAAAGTGACGAGAACCAACTAATCATATATACATGCAGCTAGACAAGACCACGGCAGCAGAACCAAGTAACGGAACAGGCAGGATCCAGACTGCAACTGGCAGGAACAAGAGGAGGACGCCAAGTTAGTGGATCAGACCAACAAGGTTATCCAAGCTTAGTGGTGCAGACTTATAGGTTGCGAGAAAACAATCAAGGCATATACATATATATATATATATATACAAGTAGGTGTGTAACACCTAAACAGGCGGGATAGGGTGCTCATAGGCACATAATTCACATTCATGTCTAGTCAGGCATATGCGGGGCTAGCAAGACACTAAAAGTGTCTAAATCATAATTACCACGTCGATGCCTTGGGACCGTACCCGTCGAATTAGTATACACTTTGAGATCCCATATCGAAAGTTCGTTAGATGGTGCCCAGTTTTTAAACGATATTAAAGGTGCACACATCGACCAAGAAGGGTCCACAAGTGGTTGGGATATAAAACCCTTCATTCCTCTTCAATTCACAAAATTTTGGGGTAAGGTCGGTTACCAGGCGGTGAGCCGCTAATGGGTTTAACGGTTAGTTGATGGCTGACCGCGGGTTGCCAAACAGGATGCAACATACTGGGATTGTAACCGCCTTAATTCGGTTGGCTGGCGGTCACTAGCCGACTAGGTGATCACTAGCTGACCACCCCCTTCAAAATTGAAAACAGCTCTCTGGATTTGTGACCGAACCTAGTTTGGTTAGCCACCAGTCACCAGGCGGCTAGCCGACAGGTGACCGCCAGCAGAACGCCCAGCTGCGGGAAATTTACATTGAGTTCAGATTCAAGTCTTTTCTACCTCATAATTGTTTCCCTTATTTCCCACCCATTTCCTGTAATAAAATGAGCAAATAGGCTCCTCCATTTCATCATTCCACATTTCACTTCCACTCCTTCAAATCCAACCATCCAAACCCTCCATCAATCACTTCATATAATCAACAATCAAGCATAAAATTATCAACTTAAATTAAACCCATTTTAAAACTGAATTCAATGGAATACATCAAAATATAAGAGCATCTAAAACATAAGTTTAGTAAACTAAACTTTAAAAAAAATCCAGGTTAAAAATGATTAGTTCAAAAAGCAAGAATCAAGAGGAAATCCATGAAAACAACACAAGCACATTCATATCTCATTCATTCACTTGCCTTGGGTCTAAGCTAGCCAAATCAAGCTCCTAATTACACTCCAATGCCACAAAACACCAAGCTACACAAAAACCCCCAAATCAACCCATTTAAAACCCTAAATGGTCAAAACAAGGAAATAGAAAGAGAGAGCTTCCAATAATGGAGATGTAGGCTTTCTAAGGCTACAAAAATACAAATCTAGAAGATTGGAGAGCTTGCTTGCTTGGAGGGTCCTCTAATGGCAAGAGCTAGCCCAAAGGAGATCCTAGAGTAGGTGGATTCCTCTATAAAAGATATCAATAGGAAGCCTTCAAGGATAGGAAGAAGATGGTGACATGCATTTCTCCATTTAGCAAGAGTAGTAGTGGATTAAGATGGAGAGAGCAAAAAGAAGAAGAAGAAAACCCTAGGCAGCCTTCAAGCAAACCTTCTTTCAATGAAAAGTAGCTAGAAAGAGTAAAGAGAAAAGAGAGTTCTCTTTATATATGAAGTGGAGATGGGTCCCACAACTAACCAAACTTGTCGGGCTAAAAACATGCTTTTCGGGACCTCAGATGAATTCAACGAAGAAGGAAGAAGTGTTCAATGAAAAATATAGTTTCCAAAAAATATATATTTCGCGTGTTTCAAAGATATTAAAAATAGTGTCCAGATTTTGTGTAAAAAGACTGTTTTGCCCCTAACATTAGGAAAAGTAGGGTTTCGGGGTTTCGACCAAGAGCAGAATTGACACGAAAGTTGTAGAGGTTAACGAGATGAGTCAAACAGAGTTAAAACACGAATTTATGGAATCTTGAACAATCTCCCTTGTTCACGTAAAGTCACTAAAAGAAACCCCGAAAGGGTCCCACTAAATCAAGAAGGCACTCAAAATTTCCAAAGCTATTTAGAAGCTAATCTAACCCAAACTTAATCCAAATCCACTAATCTCACTTAAAGTTAAAACAAGAATTAATTTATACTAATTGCAGTCACTCGGGATGGGTTCTTACACACATCGACTACAAAAGTTATACAACTCGTCGTTGTTCCTAGAGGGGGCATTTGTTGACACCAAAAATGTCATGTTTCCTCTTCATATACTTTCAGTAGTAAGAAGCTACAGGAAGCCGCATGCAACCACAAGCAGGCAATGCTACTTCTAGCATCAAATCTTATCAGAATCAAACAAAAACTGCAAGATTCTTCAAAACAACGAATAGTACACATGAACTTTCAGGCTATTTCAACATTATTTGGCCTAACTTCACTCTTCCAGTGGCTGAACAGAAGCTCGCGGCGGCAGTGAAGCTGGAGACCCTGATTCACAAGACAGAGCATATAGTTGGCCTCAAAATACCACTAGAAGGCTCTACATAAAATTTCAAGCCATTCCGACACCGTTTGGCCTAAAAAGGAAACAACCGCAGAAAAATTAGCTCTCTCGACGGCGACATCGTTGAAAAAATCAGATCTTCGATTAGAGCTTATGGATGGTCTCAAAATACTTCCAAAAGGCTCTATGTCAATTTTCAGGTCAAACCGACAACGCTTGACCCTACATTGACCCTCAAGCAGCAAAATTAAGGCTCTCGGCGGTGGGAACCACTGAGGCCATCAATCATCAAGCAAAGCACATGGGTGATTTCAAAATACTTCCAAAGGACTACATGTCAAGTTTCAGGTCATTTCGACAGCATTTGACCAAACTTGACTCTCGGAAGCTAAATCACGTCTCTGGCGGCGGAACTCCCCGGGACCATGATTTCTAAATCAGAGCTAATGGATCATCTGAAAATGACTCAAATAGGCTCCCTGTCAAATTTTAGGTCGATTAGACATTGGTTGAACGTACATCAAAGCGCGACATCTTCATAACAAAATCAAGTCTACTAGCGACAGGACCCCACACGGCTTCAAAACTCAAACAAAAGCCTGTTGTTGGTCTTATTTAATGCTCAGAAAGCTTCACCTCAAATTTCAAGTCATTCCGACATCGTTTGACCTAGTTTTGGCTTCTAACGGTACATTGGGAACTCTGCGCAATAAAGTCTTCGGCTTTTTCTAAAAATCAGAAACTTTGCCCTCTAATCTGCACAGCTTCTCCTCAAGTTTTCTACAGAGAAATTAGGCCAAAACATTTACAAAAATGCCAAAAAAAAAATACCAAAGAAGAAAGAATCAGAAAAAACAGGAAAACGACCGGAAATCGGCAATCGAAAGGGACAAAAGTCCCCATGGTCGAGGCGACCATGGCCCATGGTAGCAGCAACCCTGTCCCAGGTTCGTCGGCGACTCCAAAAATCCGGGTGGTTGGATTTCCGCCGAAAACTCATCTTTGAGTCCCTTTGCGCGTTTCGAGATGATTGGCCTTTGTGATTTTCCAAAATTCTTAATTTCGACACACGAAATTCGCCGATCTTCGTCAACATCATGGGTCCATCGTTGAAATCATGGGTTTGTCATTAGACGCTTCGAAATCGCCAACCGGCCAACCAAAAAGCACACTTTCTGCCCAACTGATCAAGAAATTGACAAGACAGATGGTACCAGCCCACTCGTAGCGACTAATGTCTAAAATTACATGATCATCCGACATCAATCGACATGAAGATCCATCGGCAATCAAGCCTCCTATATCGCGAGAAGAATTCCAAAAGACGCAGCAGGACCTGCAACTCTTCAAACGCTTTGGCGACCACTTAATGCAGTTAATGACCCATTTTATGACAAATTAATGTGGTCATTTATTCATTATTTTGGACGGCCCAGTCAAAAGCCAAGGAATGAGAGTTATAAGTCAAGTACAATCATGGCATTAAACCATATAACTCCTTCCATCATGGAGTTTTAAGACAATTATAAGCCCATTATTCTCCAATGGCTAATCAAAAGGCAAGAAAAAGGAGTTACAAACAAATTAAAAGCTTGTAACTCATCCCATCATATAGCATTAATGCAATTAATGCATTTGAAGCTCATAAACTCCACTCATAGCCACCAAAAGCCTATAAAAGGAGGCCATTTCCACCATTTCAATAACTGGATCCACGGAATTCGGAAAATACACAAGAGAAAACTCTGCAAAAGTTGCTACAACGACCTCTCATCCGTTAAAGAAGTCCTGGACCGACCACTACAAGGTGACCAAAAGTCCCATATGGGGGCAACCCCACACCCCGCCCGCGCCCCCGCCCCCCCCCCCCCCCCCCCCCAAGGCCTTCTCCCTCTATCTCCATGGCTTAGACGTGGCTCTTCAGCCTATCTACTTAGCTTTTTATTGGATATAGGATCTCCTCTTGATCTTTATCCTCTAAAAGTCGGAGGTTCAAGCCGAGCCAAGTAAATCAAAAGCATCAATTGTTTTCATCTGAAGGATGATGGCGAAGTCCACACACTACTTGCGACCGTCAATCTAAACGAGTCCCCATAATCTCCTGAGAAGTTAGATCTCCTTTTGTTGCTTTTCTTTTATTTTGTAATTTTTTAAAGAGACATAAAAATCACAACTCTTGTCTTTCCTTTTAGATAAGAATTGTAAATAGTTTTTCACGGCAAAAATCATCTTTCACGACATTCAAAGCAAATCATGTCTCTTTTCTTAAATATATGTGCAATGAAAACCAGAAAAAAAAAGTTGATTTTATTTTCTACTTGTGAAGGTTGATCTAGGACCACCACTTGTCAATTCCAAGTATAGTAGAAAACCTGGCATACCCGTACATAAAAAGTTGATCTTCACTTTGTCTCCGATCACGGAAGGATTCCCCATGGTCTCACATCTGCTGACCCCGGTAGTCCCACGAGCGAAAAAGTGAGTCCATCAAATTGTCTCACATCTCCTCTCCTCTCCTCTCCAATAGTCCTTCTTCATCTTCAAAAGTTCTTTCGAATCTTCATTTCAAGTTATAGAAAGTTGCTGCAAGATTGTGATTTTGGGGATTCGAGATTCTCATCCATTTGAGTGCACGAGTGGTGAAGATCATCCGATCAGGAGTCGTCTTATCCTGGGGCAGATATCTGGAAATCCATTTGCACCTGTGGGGGCGAAATCTGCCTAAAGAAAGCATTTCTAAAGACGTGATTCGGTTACCATATTGTTTGATCAATTCTTTCCTTTCCTTATTTATTTTCTAATTTTTTATTTATTTACATTTCCGTAAAACATTTTTTTCAAACACTATGTTTCAGGCAAAGAAGATGAGATTTGAACGAGCCAAAGGAGTGTCCTCCAAGAGGATCAAGTAGATGAAGCTGGTGCATGTTGGAGAGCCATTTATGGACTTCACACTAGGAAGGTGAGCAAGGGCGGGGAGGGACCAATTGCCATTGGAAATAAGGGTGCTCGCTGATTCATCTTTGGAGAAAGAGAGATTAGGGAGAGCCTCTGGAGATGGGTTCCTTCACAATCCAGGTGTTAAGCCACAGGCAAATCACACTTTCATCACCAATCGCCATTTGGAGCCAACTTGAAGGAAAGGGTTGAGGAGTCTGAGCTTTTTCCAAATGTGAGAACCTGTGTCCTTGAATTAGGGTGCCAGATTTGGAGTTTCCCAAAGTAGCAAGAACTAATCCAATAGACCCAAAGGGATTGAGATGATAAAGCCTGACATTATATGAATACAAGCATCATGGTGCTCTTGGATTCTGCAAGGAACCTAGACCCCCTTCCGATTTAGGGAGGCAAACGATCTCATATCGAACCAAGATGCATTTGATCTTTGGTGCTACCCAACCATAAAAACTAGCAAATGATGCTCTCGGTTACCAAGCAGGTTCTTTTGGGAACAAGCATAGACATTAGGATGTGCATAGGCAAGCTGGAGAGAACATATTTGGCAAGGATCAACCGTCCCGTGATGAATAGGTCTTGACATCTAGTGGTGTAAATTGGGTCGGGCCACCCAGGCCCGGCATGTTGAGCAGGGTGTCATGGACTGGCCCATCAAATGCACGGGCTAGGCTGGGCCATGGTATAGTGGCTAGTCCCAAGAAAGCACCCCCAAGGTCAAAAAATGGCTGGGTCCAACCAACACCACCCCCCCCCCCCCTCCACCCCAACAACCCCCACCCACCCAACCCAACCTACCAAAAAAAAAAAAAAAGGTCAAATAAGGGGTAATTTTTGTCGCTCTAACATGCGTCATGTTGAGTTAAGAAGGGGGTTGACTTATAAGCCCAGGATCGGGACTTAGATATTTCCAATATGGTGTCACGCCCCGAGCCCGAGATTAAGCTCATCTCAAGGCATGACGTACGCCCGCGTGGAAATTCGAACCAACATGAATTCCACGAACGGGCTTTCCCACAGGATATCACGTGTGAAATAAAAAATTCCTTAACCTATATAGTTCAATCATAACTATCCATACATATAAACATCCATCAAATATCTAATCATGATAAAAGAGCATAATCTAGTCCACGAGCATAGTTAAGACTTTAAGTTTCAAAATTAGAAAGTAAGAAAGAAATACTAGAGTATAGCGGAAGCAAGTATTAATTAGGTTTATAATCCCAAATAAAAGTCTAAATCAAGTCTAAGTCTATAGCAATCTGTAAGACCCCGACCCGAGTGACCTCGATTAGTACTAATTAAGTTGCATGTTAGTCTTGGACTTGTTTAGTGGATTTTGGTTTAGTTGGTTTAGATTAGCTTTGTCATAGCTTTGGAAATTTTTGAGTGCCTTTGGAATTAGTGGGGCCCTTTGGGGGTTCCTTTTTATGACTTACGTGTACTTGGGGGATTACTCGAGATTCTTTTGGTTTGGTGTTTTATCCCGATTTACTTATTTTGTTAATCCCTTCAACTTTCATGTTGATCTCATTCCCGTCCCGAATCCCTAAACTCGACTTTTCTAGCTTCTTGGGCAAAACAGTCTTTTTACACTAAATCTGTACCCAAAATTTAATATTCCCGAAACCTGCAAAACATATACTTTTTGGAAAGTAGAAATTTCGACGATCATTTCTTCCTTCTTCGTCGTTTTCATCCGAGGTCTCGAGAACTACTATTTCAGCCCAACAAGGTTACTAGTTGGTGGAGCCCACTTGTGTTGCTTATAAAAGAGAGCTTATCCCCTCCCTTTTTCCCTTTTCCAGCACAACAGCCAACCTAGGGTTTCTTGCCCCTTTTCTTCTTCTTCTTCCTGGCTTTTCCATCATCAAGACACTACCAACTTGCACCAACATCTAAAAGGACTTCATCATCTTCTTCACCACTTCAAGGGCTTTCCATTGGTACCATTTGTGAAGAAATCTCATCTCTCTAAGATCCTCATTTAGCTTGCCGTGCTCATTTAGAGCACCTATTGGTAAGCTCTCTCCCTAATCTTCTAGATTTGTGTTCTTATAGTCCTTGAGAAGCTCCATTTTCATTATTGGGAGCTCTCTCTTCTTATTGCTTGTTTTGACCCATTTTAGGGCATGTTTTGGGGGTTTTTGTAGAGATTGTGTTCTTGGCTTGCAAGTGTGGTTGGGAGCTTGTTTTTCTTTGATTTGAGACCCAAGGCAAGTGGATGATTTGATATGTTTAGCTTTGAATGAGTTTTATGAAATGCATTTATGATTTCACCAAATATTTTGTGATATTAATGGCTTGTTAGGTTTGAAATAAATGCACAATAGTGAATCTTGTTAGCTTTTTTTATCCATGGTTTATAATGTTAATCAGGTTTTAAGAATGTAGAAAAGGAATGAAGAAAAATGGATGACCCACTGAACTGCAGAAACAGAACCTGGGTTCTGTCACGCAGTTCACGCGGTCGACCGGCCACACGGGGTCAGGACCTCTGATGAACGACCCATTGCACTGCAGAAAACAAAACCTGGGTTCTATTACGCAGTTCACGCGGTCGACTGGCCAGGGATCTCGGTCGACCGGCCACACGGGAGTCAGGTTCTCTAGAACCTGACCAAAACACTGTTCACCCCTTTTTATTTACAACTGCAGGTCGATTGGCCAAGGGCTCGGTCGACCGGACCTTCATGAAAGGGGTCGACCTGACCTCTTCAGGTCGACCGAGACTGCAGTGTACACGGTCGACCGGCCAAGGGCCGGGTCAACCTGGCCAACTGCGAATCTCCCCTAGGAACTGATTTTTACTCTTTTCTTAAATGGACTTAGGTGGAACTTGGTTACCCTTTTTATTGGACTCACTTGACTTATCATGATATTGTTTGACCCGACATTCTTTGAGGTTAATCCGGTTGTATCAGAACTTAACTTAATTCAATCTTGAACGGTACGGGACAAGGGATACCCCCCTTTATAACTATGCACGAGGTTTGTACGTTTGGGTATCGCGAATTTTATCCCCTTCATGACTGAATAGGTTGTACGATGCTTCAGGATTAACATTATACTTAGGATCTCTTTTGAGGTTCCGTTTGTTTTGAAGTCCATTTAAAAGTTTCAAAATCACTAAGGTGTATAAAGAGCCCAGAATGTCTCCAAACTCAAGGAGTACCAAGTCATTATTACAATTGACATACGGGGTCCTTAACCACCTGATTTAGCTTGAATCTCGACACTTGTCCCGAATTTTTCGAATTATGGTTTATCTTAAATCTCGACACTTGTCCCGAATTTATCGAACTATGATTTATCATTCCCGAAAGTATTGAAAGTATATTTTATCATTTTTGCTAGCCCGTTTATACATGCCCGAATAAAATGATACTTGTGCCTTTGAGCATCTCGCCCCGCTCGTTTATATACATGCACTCGATATGTTTTATACATGATTGATTTGTCATTTGACCTATGAGTCGGCACCACTAAGCTTGGCTTTCCTTGACGGTCTGATCCACCGACTTGGAGACCCCTTCCCGTCCCGCCAGCTGCAGTTTGGATCCCGCTACCCGATTATTACCGTGGTCTTATCCCGATACCCGGTTCGCTACCGTGGTCATGTCCGGTATTATATTATGTATATGTATATGTTACTTATGTTGCATCTCCTCACTTCGGTGACTGAGACAACATCCCGATATGCTCATGTCACTTCGGTGATAGAGAACTTAGCTATGTGTGGTTGCCATTTTGTTGTTTCTCGTTCCTTGGATACCTTACATGTTTATATTGCATATGTATTTGAATAAATGATTCTCTCGTTTTATGAAATTATTGTTTGACAGGTTTAAATGTTTTCAAAGGTAATTTCTTTATGGATATGTCTTTTCACCTGTTTGCCAAACCGTCGTGTTTGACCCTTTGCTTTCGTACTCAGGTCCCGTTATTGGTCTCCCCGAGGAGGAGCATGAGGAGGCGGTCGGAGAACCGCATCGCTTAGTTGAGTGGCACGCCGATGATGTCGTCTAGACATTCGAGTGCTTGAGCTGCGAAATGTTTTGGGATAGAACTAACCAATTATTTTGGGAACTTGATACTTTGTTTTATTGGCTTTTGTTGGCCTCTATTTTTGGGGACAATGTAATTAAACTATATTGTTGTAAACCTTAACTTTCTTTTGGGGTTATAGCATTAATGATCATCGCTCATTTTGATACTGGCATTAAATATGTGTTAATCTTGTTATCTTGGATATGAATGTATGAAATAGATTTTCTACATGCTTCCGCACATAAAAGAAATAATCATATTGATGTGATATCCTCACCGCGGACACCTGTGGGAAATCGCGCGTACGAGTGGTACTCTTTGGTAGACTCGCATATGTTTTGGGTTTAAATTAATTCATCACCCATCACACACAACGATCACAAATCAAATCAAATTAGTCCCGATCCCGGATTTGGCCCGCTTTATCTTGGGGGCCCGGTCCGGGGTCGCAACACAATCCATGCCATGGTCAAGGAAAATGGTGACGCATGTAAACTCAACGCATAGATGTCTAAAAGACATCCTCTGGGGCCCCACTCTGCTAGCTGTTGAGGAGTCTCCTCCCCAACCTCCGTGATCTCTTGGGCAATGGTGTCGACGTGGTCCTCACCTGTAATGCCAAGTGTAGCACCATTAGACTGAGATAAGCTAGGTCAAGAATAAAATATAACATGCATATCAAACGAGTAAAATTGACAAGATAGATCATATGAGGTCAAGTAAGGAAATCTAGGCATACATGATGCGTAAGTAAGAATGATACGTAAGGAATCAAAGATGACAAGTGCATAGACATACATATCATAACTAGATGGCAAAACCACATGAGCTATATTCTCCCACATAAACATGTAAACATAGTCACATGAGAGACAAGTATGTGCCCACCCATATCAAGAGACAGAAGGCAGTATAATTCCAACAGCTTGTCCAAGGCAATATGACAGTCCTTGAATATCCTACAAAATTCGAGAGATTGTCAAGATATGCTCCTGAACTAGTGGATACAGTTGAGAAGAAGATACCTAAGTTCCTTAAAGGACTGAATCCCATCATTGAGAGGGATGCTACCGGGGTTGTACCTCCTACAACCTTCGAATATGCAGTCAAAAGGGCTTACAAGTTTGAGAACTTCCACCACAAGATCCTCAGACTCCAGGGTAAAGGACAACAGCAGCAACAGTACAACCAGCAGAGGGGCCACCAGCACAAGAGGCAGAGGCAAGAGCAGAACGTGCAGAATCCCTTGGTTTGTACACATTGTGAGAAGAACCATGAGAGTGCCCTGTGTCGTACCGTCACAGGGGCATGTTTCAGATGTGGTTCCATGGCCCATCAGATGAGAGACTGCCCAAGACAGAATAGGCAGAATCAGCAGCAGCAAGTGGCACAACGTCCAGCACAACCTTAGAATGCAATGGTCGTGCAAAACCAAGCTAGACCCCTTCAGCAACAAGCACCACAGCAATAGTACAGACCACAGCAGCAGCAGCAAGCCCGTCAGCAAGGGCAGAATCAGAATCAGCGTCCTCCACAACAGAACAGGAATGCACATCAAGGCAGGCCACAGCAGGCTCAGAATAGGCCACGACAGAGAGGACAGATTTATGCAGTCAACAGAGCTGATGCAGAGGCAGCAGGAGATGTTGTGGAAGGTACACTTCTTGTTTGTGGATTCCAAGCTAGGGTTTTGTTTGACCCTGGCTCTACCCACTCTTTTATCTCTCCCAGATTTGCAAAGATGATTGATATGCATGCTAGAAATATGGATTTCTTATTGACTGTGGCTACTCCCATAGGTAAAGAAGTTATATGTAGGACTTTTTATCCTAGTTGTTCAGTCATGATAGGAGGGTTAGAGTTACCAGCAAATCTCATTTTATTGGAGATGTTTGATTTTGATGTCATCCTAGGGATGGATTGGTTAGCAGGGTACCATGCTACAATGGATTGTTTCCATAAAACCCTAACATTCAAATTAGAAGAGACACCAGTAGGGGTACTGTTTCGAGGAGACAGGAGTAACCCTAGTACAGGGTTTATTTCAGCGTTGAAGGCTGATAGACTTCTGAAAGGTGGATGTGAGGCCTATTTGGCGTTTATCACGAAGGATAAACGGTCCCAAGGGGTGGAGGATATCCCAATTGTTTGGGAATTCCCGGATGTTTTTCCGGAGGAGATTCCAGCTTTACCACCCATTAGAAGGGTGTTTTATTAGCTAACATGTCAGTGTCAGAGCCTTCCTTCATTCAGAAGATTAAAGACAATCCGTTGCAAGATCCAGAGTTGGCCAAGATTTCAGAGCAGATAGCAGATCGTCCCGACTTTCGCATTGTGGATGGAGTTTTGTACTTCCGTGACCGTCTATGTGTGCCAAACATTGAAGATTTGAGGAATGATATCATGACCGAAGCTCACAGTACAAGGTATTTTGTGCATCCTGGCAGCACAAAGATGTATCAGAATTTGAAGGGCAGATTTTGGTGGAACAACATGAAGAGAGAGATAGCAGCGTTTGTTTCTCGGTGTATGACATGTCAATTGATTAAAGCAGAGCACCAGAAGCCTCCAGGGTTGTTGCAACCGTTGGAGATTCCGGAATAGATATGGGAGCATATAACCATGGATTTCATTTCGGGATTACCGAGGACTAGCAGAGGAAATGACGCTATCTGGGTCATTGTAGACCGTCTCACCAAGTCAGCTCATTTCATCCCAATGAAGACTGGAAAGAAGATGCACATGCTACCATTGGCAGAGTTGTTTGTTAGTGAGATTGTCAGCAGACATGGTCAGCCAGTTTCCATCACATCTGATAGAGATAGCAGATTCGTCTCAAGATTTTAGAAAACACTACATGAGTCTATGGGTACAAGCTTACAGTTCAGTACAGCTTATTACCCTCAGACAGATGGCCAGTCAGAGAGGACAATTCAGACTCTTGAGGATATGCTCCGTGCTTGTGTGTTAGACTTCAAAACTCAATGGGACGAGACTCTACCTTTGTGTGAGTTCGCGTACAACAGCAGCTACCACTCGAGCATTGGAATGGCGCCTTTCGAGGCATTGTATGGCAGAAGGTGTAGGACACCTGTGTGTTGGGAAAAGGTTGGTACCCGCAATTTCCATGGACCAACAATGGTAAGTGAGACCAATGACAAGGTCAGGCAGATTCAGGAACATCTGGAAGTAGCCCGGAGTAGACAGAAGAGTTATGCAGATTCTCACAGAAGGGGCTTACAGTTCAAAGAAGGAGACAAGGTTTTCTTGAAGGTATCACCTACTAGGGGAACTTTGAGATTTGGGCAGAAAGGCAAGTTGTCAACGAGATACATTGGACCTTATGACATTGTGAGCAAGATTGGTGAAGTGGCTTATAGATTAGCCCTACCACCCGAGCTTTCCGGCGTACACAACGTCTTCCATGTATCCATGTTGAAGAAGTAAGTCCCCGATCCTTCACATGTACTCCAGCATGAGCCGTTAGAGATCAGAGAAGATGCTGCTTATGTCAAGAAGCCTATTCAGATCATCGACACCAAAGAACAAGAATTGAGAACACGGACTATTCAGAGGGTAAAGGTACTTTGGGAGAATCATGAACCGGAAGAGGCAACATGGGAATTGCGAGACCAGGTGCAGAAGAAGTACCCACATCTCCTACCTGAGGTGAGTTTTGTATTTTATTTGGAGGACCAAATATCCTAAGGGGTGGAGGATGTAAGACCCCGACCCGAGTGACCTCGATTAGTACTAATTAAGTTGCGTGTTAGTCTAGGACTTGCTTAGTGGATTTTGGTTTAGTTGGTTTAGAATAGCTTTGTCATAACTTTGGGAATTTTTGAGTGCCTTTGGAATTAGTGGGGCCCTTTGGGAGTTCCTTTTTATGACTTACGTGTACTTGGGGGATTACTCGAGATTCTTTTGGTTTGGTTTTTTATCCCGATTTACTTATTTTGTTAATCCCTTCAACTTTCATGTTGATCCCGTTCCCGTCCCGAATCCTGAAACTCGACTTTTCTAGCTTCTTGGGCATAGCAGTCTTATTACACTAAATCTGTACCCAAAATTTAATATTCCCGAAACCTGCAAAACATATACTTTTTGGAAAGTAGAAATTTCGACGCTCATTTCTTCCTTCTTCGTCGTTTTCATCCGAGGTCTCGAGAACTACTATTTCAGCCCAACAAGGTTACTAGTTGGTGGAGCCCACTTGTGTTGCTTATAAAAGAGAGCTTATCCCCTCCCTTTTTCCCTTTTCCAGAACAACAGCCAACCTAGGGTTTCTTGCCCCTTTTCTTCTTCTTCTTCCTGGCTTTTCCATCATCAAGACACTACCAACTTGCACCAACATCTAAAAGGACTTCATCATCTTCTTCACCACTTCAAGGGCTTTCCATTGGTACCATTTGTGAAGAAATCTCATCTCTTTAAGATCCTCATTTAGCTTGCCGTGCTCATTTAGAGCACCTATTGGTAAGCTCTCTCCCTAATCTTCTAGATTTGTATTCTTATAGTCCTTGAGAATCTCCATTTTCATTATTGGGAGCTCTCTCTTCTTATTGCTTGTTTTGACCCATTTTAGGGCATGTTTTGGGGGTTTTTGTAGAGATTGTGTTCTTGGCTTGCAAGTGTGGTTGGGAGCTTGTTTTTCTTTGATTTGAGACCCAAGGCAAGTGGATGATTTGATATGTTTAGTTTTGAATGAGTTTTATGAAATGCATTTACGATTTCACCAAATATTTTGTGATATTAATGGCTTGTTAGGTTTGAAATAAATGCACAATAGTGAATCTTGTTAGCTTTTTTTATCCATGGTTTATATTGTTAATCAGGTTTAAAGAATGTAGAAAAGGAATGAAGAAAAATGGATGACCCACTAAACTGCAGAAACAGAACCTGGGTTCTATCACGCAGTTCACGCAGTCGACCGGCCAGGGAGCTCGGTCGACCGGCCACACGGGGTCAGGACCTCTGATGAACGACCCATTGCACTGCAGAAAACAGAACCTGCGTTCTATTACGCAGTTCACGCGGTCGACCGGCCAGGGATCTCGGTCGACCGGCCACACGGGAGTCAGGTTCTCTAGAACCTGACCAAAACACTATTCACCCCTTTTTATTTACAACTGCAGGTCGATCGGCCAAGGGCTCGGTCGACCGGGCCTTCATGAAAGGGGTCGACCTGACTCCTCAGGTCGACCGAGACTGCAGTGTACGCGGTCGACCGGCGAAGGGCCTGGTCGACCTGGCCAATAGCAAATCTCCCCTAGGAACTGATTTTTACTCTTTTCTTAAATGGACTTAGGTGGAACTTGGTTACCCTTTTTATTGGACTCACTTGACTTATTATGAGATTGTTTGACCCGACATTCTTTGAGGTTAATCCGGTTGTATCGGAACTTAACTTAATTCAATCTTCAACGGTACGGGACAAGGGATACCCCCCTTTATAACTATGCACGAGGTTTGTACGTTTGGGTATCGCGAATCCTATTCCCTTCGTGACTGAATAGGTTGTACGATGCTTCAGGATTAACATTATACTTAGGATCTCTTTTGAGGTTCCGTTTGTTTTGAAGTTCATTTAAAAGTTTGAAAATCACTAAGGTGTATAAAGAGCCCGGAATGTCTCCAAACTCAAGGAGTACCAAGTCATTATTACAATTGACATACGGGGTCCTTAACCACCTAATTTAGTTTGAATCTCAACACTTGTCCCTAATTTCTCGAATTATGGTTTATCTTAAATCTCGACACTTGTCCCGAATTTATCGAACTATGATTTATCATTCCCGAAAGTATTGAAAGTATATTTTAGCATTTTTGCTAGCCCGTTTATACATGCCTGAATAAAATGATACTTGTGCCTTTGAGCATCCCGTCCCGCTCATTTATATACATGCACTCGATATGTTTTATACATGATTGATTTGTCATTTGACCTATGAGTCGGCACCACTAAGCTTGGCTTTCCTTGACGGTCTGATCCACCGACTTGGAGACCCCTTCCCGTCCCGCCAGCTGCAGTTTGGATCCCGCTACCCGGTTATTACTGTGGTCTTGTCCCGGTACCCGGTTCGCTATCGTGGTCATGTCCCGTATTATATTATGTATATGTATATGTTACTTATGTTGCATCTCCTCACTTCGGTGACTGAGACAACATCCCGATATGCTCATGTCACTTCGGTGATAGAGGACTTAGCTATGTGTGGTTGCCATCTTGATGTTTCCCGTTCCTTGGATACCTTACATGTCTATATTGCATATGTATTTGAATAAATGATTCTCTCGTTTTATGAAATTATTTTTTGACAGTTTTAAATGCTTTCGAAGGTAATTTCTTTATGGATATATCTTTTCACCTGTTTGCCAAACCGTCGTGTTTGACCCTTTGCTTTGGTACTCAGGTCCCGTTATCGGTCTCCCCGAGGAGGAGCATGAGGAGGCGGTCGGAGAACCGCATCGCTTAGTTGAGTGGCACGCCGATGATGTCGTCTAGATATTCGGGTGCTTGAGCTGCGAAATATTTTGGGATAGAACTAACCAATTATTTTGGGAACTTGATACTTTATTTTATTGACCTTTGTTGGCCTCTATTTTTGGGGACAATGTAATTAAACTATATTGTTGTAAACCTTAACTTTCTTTTGGGGTTATAGCATTAATGATCATTGCTCATTTTGATACTGGCATTAAATATGTGTTAATCTTGTTATCTTGGACATGAATGTATGAAATAGATTTGCTACACGCTTCCTCACATAAAAGAAATATTCATGTTGATGTGATATCCTCACCGCGAACACCTGTGGGAAATCTCGTGTACGAGTGGTACTCTTCGGTAGACTCGTATACGTTTTGGGTTTAAATTAATTCATCACCCATCATACACAACGATCACAAATCAAATCAAATTAGTCCCGATCCCGGATTTGGCCCGCTTTATCTTGGGGGCCCGGTCCAGGGTCGCAACACAATCCATGCCATGGTCAAGGAAAATGGTGACGCATGTAAATTCAACGCATAGATGTCTAAAAGACATCCTTTGGGGCCCACTCTGCTAGCTGTTGAGGAGTCTCCTCCCCAACCTCCGTGATCTCTTGGGCAATGGTGTCGACGTGGTCCTCACCTGTAATGCCAAGTGTAGCACCATTAGACTGCGCTAAGCTAGGTCAAGAATAAAATATAACATGCATATCAAACGAGCAAAATTGACAAGATAGATCATATGAGGTCAAGTAAGGAAATCTAGGCATACATGATGCGTAAGTAAGAATGATACGTAAGGAATCAAAGATGACAAGTGCATAGACATACATATCATAACTAGATGGCAAAACCACATGAGCTATATTCTCCCTCATAAACATGTAAACATAGTCACATGAGAGCGTGGCATAACATAACATAAACATAAGGTACCACTAAGAGGCATAGGGCCCGGATACTCCATCGTGGACTTGAGGTACCAGTCAACCCCCATAAAAAGACCATCTGCAGAGGTCCATGAAAATTAACTAAACCCGCACCTAGCCGAATCCAACCGGGCTAAGGTCGAAGCTAAGAGGTGTCGACTCAAGGGATAGAGTGTACATATGGTGTAACATAGCGTGAGCATAAACATATACAAATGTAAACATAGATTAGTACATGACGATAATCATAAGTGCGTAACATGACATATCATATGAACATACATACATACATAATGCATAAGGAAACATATGACGTAAAACAACAAAGCACATGAGCTAAGCAAATAGACACGAGATAGCATGTACCTATCATGTAAGAGCACTAGAAACGGAAATGAAATGCATGCATAAAGATTATATACGGAATCAAAAATGCATGACAAGCCAATCCTAAGGTTTTGGAATACTCGTTGGCTTCACCGTCCAACAATGTGTAGGCTTAAGGTTTCTTACATTATTGGGCTACAAAAGAACCCTTGGCGTTACATAATTTGGGACGCCAAATATCTTAAGATAACACACTTGGTTCGGGGTAAAAGAAGACCAAGAACGAGTTTCCATGAGAATGTACATGTGCTCAAACAACACCCTCTAACATTAGAAATCCATTAGGCTTAAATTAAGGTTGAAGGATCCAATACTAAGGTCCAAAACTAGGTCCATAACCACCTAAGAATCCTATTAAGTTGATTCCAACATAACCACACTTGGTTCACCTAGGTACGATGTGGGTAGCATGAGTTATGGGGCTAAATTCATTGGTTTAATCATCCCTTAACTTTCCTAACCTCTGATCATAAAATTATATGGACCAATGAATTCTACATTCTAAGAACTTTCCAACGATATGTAGAACTCCAAAATTAGATATACGGATTAAAAGTTATGGCCTTTTGAAAATCTATAAATTCGGTGAAAAATCTACCCAAATTCGGTTGACCAAATTCTTGACTGAATTTCTAACCTGAAATTTGGCATAAACCACGAAATCTATGCCTAAAACTCTATCTTTGGAGTGTACTCTTTCCTCAACTTCTTACAACCTTTCAAATTCATTTCATATGCACAAAAGGAGTCTCCAATATCCACTCCAAACCATCAAACGCATTCCCAATCAAAATAAAACCTAAAAGAAATATCAAGTTATTACTACACCCATTCACAAATTTAAATCAAATTAGAACAATGGATAACATGAGCTGAAATTGGGTAATCTAGCATGAGATCCATTACAAGAATCATAAATAGAGAAAAACATGTACATTTTATAAAGGTTTACTTGTCTTAGGTGCTTGTAACACAAATTTATAGAAATCCAAGCTATACCCACTCAATACCAAGCTTTAAGCAAAAACCCCCAAAATGGAACCTCAACCAAGCTCCTATAATGGTGAAAATTGAAGACAGAATTACAAAATCAACAAGTATTTACTACTAAAAACCTCTAATCATTGCTTTGAACAATAAGGTGTGATTTGGGGAAAGTTTTGCATTCCTATGGAGTGGAATGGAAGAAGAATAATGGAGAGCTTGAAGAAGATGAAACTTGTAGAAAATGGATTCTTGCTTGAGGAAGATGAATGAGAACACTCTCAAACCTCTCTATTTGGTGTTTGGTAGCAAGGAAAATGATGAAGAATGGGTAGGAAATGGAACACTAGGTGCCTCTTGCTAATGGAGATGGAATGAAATGAAAGAGATAGGGTTTAGGGTTTTAGCTAGCCTTTTATACTATGAAGTTCTAGCATTTTAAGGAAAGTTCAAAAATACAATGAAGATTTATAATCTAGGGCTTTTGGCTTCTAAATGGATCTAAATGAGCTCAAATGAGTTGGGTCAAAATATAGAAATTGAAAAATGACTCATGAACTATGAGATGCACCCAAAATCGTTGAAAAAAATAGAAAACACACACGCGGGACCCAATAAATCCAAAATACCCAATAGTCATAATGCTACCTAGTCAATGGTCAAACCCCACTCTAATATACCTAATCAAGCTCAAATACATTCAAAATATACATTAGGCATCTAATTAAGATTAATTAGACACTAAACACGATTAGGGCAGGATCGAGATACTACATGTGGGACTTGGACAAAGTCTCACGGTGCTACCAAAGCACTCCACCCTTACCCCTACGGATTTCCCTTTCTTAACTCACAAAATCACTTAACCTAGTCTTGCCTCAATGGATTACCCAGGGAGATTGGGGTCTCGCACTCTCTCTAATAAGGGTATGTTTCTTTACTAAAATTCCTGACAGGAATTCTAGTGGTTGGGGTTTTGGGGACATGATGTGTCTCCTTGGCATCTCCAAATCCCTTATTTCTTGATCAGAATTTTTGAATTCCAGCACATGAAAAGTCCCAATTGACCTTTAAGAATTCAGGAATTCCACTATGTTTGCATTTTGGTGGAATTCCTGAATGCTCAAGTCCAAAGGAAGATTCAGGAATTCCACCTTGTCTTGGAATTCAAGAATTCCACAAACAGGAATTCCTGGAATTCTAGTAATGAATATGCCCTAAGGCACCAAAAGCTTTCTCTACACTCTAAAAGGCGGAGAAATTTAATTAGTTTGTGGGGGACCACAACCACTCAAGGACCTCTCTCTAAAAACTTCTTTATAGCTCTCTCTCTTCAAAATATTTATTAATTTAAATCTAAGATTTTATCTAGTATAATTATAGTAATATTATATGATAAGTCTCATCTTCCCCCTTTCTTATGTAAATTATCACAATAGATAATTTATATATTTATATATAATTATTTATCTAGGCATTTTTATAAACTTTATTTTTTTAAATGGTTGGACCATCACAATAGTTCAGCTTTGACTTTGGTCTAAATGATTAGAAATCTGCAAATTTAGATCTAGATTAAGATCTAGAGGTAAAACGTACTCATAAATCTATTGCTTAACATCAAACCTCAACTAAAAAGAAAATAAAATTAACTTATGAAGTTTGAAAATATTTTAAGTTGACTGAGATTAAAGATCCCACTAGAAACACAGTGGAAAATGCACAATGCATATTCTGTAAAGAATATTGCAGTTGTAAGTTATCAGGTGATATTGGCCACCTTAATAGACACATGAGAGTGTGTATGGCCAAACATGGCGGAGGCGGCGCGCAGGGGTTAGGGGCACTCAAACTCTATTATCTCAAGATTTTTCATATGGTAGTTTCGAAGTTTTTAATTATAACCATTCTAATGCTAGATACTAACTTGTAAAATTTATTGTAATTAATTAATTACCATTTATAATTGCTGAGAATGAATCCTTTGAAGAATTTGTGAATGAAGCCTTCACCCCTTTATTTAAAAAGATTTATGGAAATACTGTCAGAAATGATCTAATAAAAGTGTTTAGAAAAGAAACAAAGAGTTTAAAAGTTGCTCTTCAATATATACCCAGAAAAATAGCACTAACTTTGGATTTATGGACATGCGAACATACTATTAGGAACATTTCAATAACTTCATCCTCTTTACTTGAGTACCCACATATTGGTGCTAAAAAGGGTCCATTCTCCTAGAAAAATAAGAGAGTATAATATTAAAAATAAAATGATTTTTATAACTTTAGATAATGCAAGCTCCAATAATAGAGTTGTTGAAATACTAAAAGTTGCGCTCCCACTTAATTTAAATGAGGTTATTTTTCACAATAGATGTGCATGTCACATCTTAAATCTTGTAGTACAAGATGAATTAATATTTATTAAGCCTATAATAGAAGTGACTAAATACATTGTAGATTACATTTTTTCCTCTCATTCAAGGAAACAAAATTGGAAGGAAATACTTAGAAGTCTTAATAAGATCAAATATATATATATATATATATATTTGTAAAGCATGGGTGAGATTTTACTTATCAAATGTTAAGAGAAACTTGCGATTATAAAAGTGTAATTAATTAATATTATCTTTTTATAGTTAACAATGCGAGTATTTCTATAGGAGAAGTAAATTAGCAAGTTCTTGAAGTAATAAGAGATTTTAGAATACTTTTTATGATGCAACCTTATTTTTCCTGGGTTATATTATCCACCTCAACTCAAGTTTACTACTTTTATGAAATTAGTCTTACTTTTATAAAATAGAAATATAGTCTTTCAAGGATATGTGTATAACAATGGGAATGAAGTTTTCACAATACTAGAGAAATGCTTCATTAATATTTTGTTTAGACTCTATATTTTACCCTACTTTAAAATTAGTTGGCATAGAAACTGTAATAGAAACAATATATAATAATATGAATGGCACTAGTATAAATAATTATTCCTATCATCAAATCTGATTTAGATGAACCTTTTGTTAAGTATTCTACCCAACTGGGAGACCGAGAACAACATATATACCCCTCCAAGCCCTCCCCCACCACAGAGAGGGAAAAAGAAAGCCTCATGAATCTTCTTAGGAGCTTTCGAGATAGCACTTCCTCCATATCCAATCAACTTGTGAACGAGTTAATGGTGTATCTATACATTAGTCTAGTTGATGTCGTAGATGATGACACCAGTTTTGACCTTTTGGCCTAGTTGAAAGCAAGTGAAAGTAGATTTCCTGTACTTTCCACCATAGCCCATGATTTACTAACCATTCAAATGTCTACAATTGTAGTGGAGCAAGCTTTTAAGCTTTTAGTGTAGGTGGGTGACTTATTGACAACAGGAGGACAATAGTAAAAATATGCATGTGCCTATGAGAAGTTCTTGGCAGAGAAATGAAAAAAAAACTTAATGCTAGAAGAAATAGAAAATGACTTTCCAGCATTAGAAATATCATAGTATTAAAAAATTATCATAGTTGTGATTTGTAAAATTTATTTCGAGTTAGAAATTATTGTCATAGTTGTTATAAACTTTATTTTCAGGAAATTATCACACTTATAATTTATATTTTTTGTATCTATAACTTTTTTCAAAGTTGAAATTATCATCAAACTTGTAAATTTTATTTGAATTTGAAAATTATCAAAAAAGTTGTTGCATACTTTATTTCAAGGAGTATAAATAAATTAATTTTTTTTAATTTATAAATCAGCATCAACCATGGAGTCTATTTTTCTTTTGAGAAGGTTAATGGAACAGTATAGAGAAGGTCAGAGAAATTTACATATGGTGTTCATTGACTTAGAGAAGGCTTATGACCGGGTTCCTAGGGAGATTCTATGGAGAGTACTGGAAAAGAAAAGAGTGTGTGTCGCATATATTGAGGCGATAAAGGATATGTATAATAGAGTCATGACATCTATAAGAACGACTGACGGAGAGACTAAAGAGTTTCCTATCACGATCGGTCTACACCAAGGTTCAACGTTAAGCCCGTACTTGTTTGCCTTAGTTATGATGAGATTATAAGATATATTCAGGATGAGGTGCTGTGGTGTATACTATTTGCAGATGACATTGTTTTAGTGGATGAGACGAGAGAAGGAGTGAATGCTAAGCTAGAATTGTGGCGAAAAACGTTAGAAACTAAAGGGTTTAGGCTAAGTCGATGCAAGACGGAATCTATGGAATGCAAGTTTAGTCAAAGTAGAACACCTGGTAACATAGAAGTAAGTTTGGGCACACAAAAGATTGTAAAGAAAGAAAGTTTTAGATACCTTGGATCTATGGTGCAACAGGATTGAGGGATTGATACTGATGTAAGCCACAGGATTCAGGCTGGGTAGACCAAATGGAGGAGTGTTTCGGGCGTCTTGTGTGATTGGAAAGTCCCCCTCAAGGTTAAAGGAAAATATTATAAGGTGGCGGTATGCCCAGCGTTGTTATATGGATCAGAGTGTTGGGCAGTAAAGCATAATCATGTTAAGAAGATGGAAGTTGCAGAAATGAGAATGCTAAGATGGATGTGCGGGATCACAAGGAGAGATAGGATTAGGAACGAGGAGATTAGGGGCAAAGTAGGAATAGTACCGATTGGAGATAAAATGAGAGAAAATCGACTGAGATGGTTCGGCCATGTTAGAAGGCGTCTAACGGAGGCACCTGTTAAAAGGTGTGAAAGCATGGAAATTGTCAGGAGTAGGAAAGGGAGAGGGAGACCCAAGAGAAGTTGGAAAGAAACTATTAAACATGACCATGCCTATATGGATCTAACGGAGGACATTGCCCTAAACATATTTGATTGGCATCATCAAATCCATATAGCCGACCCCACTTAGTGGGAAAAAGCTTGGTTTGGTTTGGTTTGGTTTGGTTATAAATCAACATCAATGTTTGCTCAGTTAATTTATTAATTACAACTTTATTTCAAGTTGAAAAGGTCTTAAAAGTCTATAAAGTCCATTTCAATTTATATAAAAGAAATATTAAAAATTAGGAGGAGCCCGTGGGCCTGCACGGACTGTGGCACGGCTTTTTAGGCCGGCAAGTGGGTTGGCACAGCCCAGCACAGCACGATTATGCTGTGCTGAGCAGACCCCCTGCTGGCCTGGGCACGGTGCAGCCATTTTCACACGCCTAGTTGCATCTCTCGCCTCAATTAGAGAGAAGTGGAATTTACTAGGCCTCTCAGTGAAGGAATCCTTTCCAGATCTGAGAATTTCAAAAGAAAACGCTTTAAAATAAATTAATAAAGTAAATAAAAAGCCTTATATTATGGCATCAGCCTCTTGATTTGGACGAGAAAGACTTTGCGGAAAGAAATCTTCAAAACTTAAGGACGTTTTATATCTTCATGATGCATCGGGTTTTTATTTGATATCAGGCACTCTACAGACTAATTCAAAATTTTCCCACACATAAATAAGAACAATAACGGTTCTTAACTCCTTATACAAAGAATTATAATGTTACAAGCAGCAAGAATACAGATATCAATAAAGACTTTAAATATTTAATCATAATTAGTAGCGTTTTAGATAGAAGGGTGGCACAAGAGCCCTGAAAACAGATTAGCTGAAAAATGTGTCCAAAACCAGAATGGGAATCTAAACTAGGTCTTCATGTTCCTCTCCTCGGAAACACAATGAGATCAAAGGTGGGATCAAAGATTGAATTGGTGGCCACCATCTTGAATGATGCTGAATGTAAATTTTCGACGATGATGATGATGATATATGTTTAATACCAACCAAAATAGACCAATGACATCTGAATGCAATAACGAAAACAAACACTACTTCAAAATTGCAAGTATCATTTCTATCCATATTAATACAACCTTCTACAAAACCAAAGGTTCTAGGACCAATTTTCTAACATTCGGATGTAAAGAACATCGACTCACTTCAAAAGAGAGCTATGATTTTTTCCGCCAAATCTAACAATTTTATACCAGATGTCAAAACACGATCTTAAACACACAAGAAAATGAAAAGATGAAAAACAATCATTTTGCCAAACAAAATGCAATTGATGACTTTGCCTTGTTCATCATTTTGCCAAATAAAATGCAATTGATGACTTTGCCTTGTTCACGCATTACTGAGTTCACGCATTACTGAGTTGGCCTCAATGCAGCAACTCACCTCCACTAAGCTAAAGCGGCTCATGATACACTTTCTTCAAATAATGCAATTGATGGCTCTGCAGTTTCTACATGCTCCTGTATCCGGAGTGGGATCTGTTTCATGCATTTTCCATCACATTCCTTGTTTGGTCCTCATCCAACAACTCATTTATGCTGACATGAAGTAGGTCTTCATACATTTTCTTCCACTGCTGGAGCATTTGCAGAGATCTTTTGCAGTCAAGCCTCAATCTTTCAAGCTCTATTTCTGATGAAGTAGAAGAACCCTTTTGCTGCAAGGAATCGGCCAGCATCCAATATATCAGATTTCATCTTAATTGTAAAAGAGGCGTTCTTTCTATAATGTCATGGCCATAGCATGATCAATAATCAGAAAATAAAATAAACATATTTCCTTAGAAACCATGTATTTTTTTTACTTTCATCTTTTACTCCTTTTGTCATGACCACATTACTCAGTGATCATGATGCAAATAAAACTGTTTGATCATAGTGCATGCCAGTTTGACAGTCTTAACACCCTACACATGGGTGTTTCCTTCTTTGAACCCACATTTCTTAAAGTAATGGTACTCCTAATCCAAATCATACATTACTTATATTTCCCTGATACAGAAAAGAGCAGATCACCAACATATAGATCAAGTAACAAAATCCCAACATATGATAGTATGCAAAAACAAGTCAAACTAGAAGCTCTATGAAGAAGAAATGCAAACAGCATACAAATGATCAATTTTATCATACGAAGCAACTATGCAAACAAATTGAATACGGATCATAAAGACGAAAACCTGAAGTTCTTTGATTTGATTTATCATCACATGATAAGTGGAGTATTGACAATTCAACGACTCATCATGAGCAGCCTTAAGTGCTCTACCAGGCCTACTGTCCACATTTCCATTCATGGAGTTGATATATTTATCAAGCACTGGCGGCAATAATGATGACGCATGCCTCCTAGATTTGGAGCCTTCTGCATGTAACACTGCCTGAGGACTTGAGAATGATGGCCGTCTAAATACGAGGATGTTGTTGATCGGACCTGAAAAAGAGCAGAAATACGACTTAAACTAGAAGAATGGGACCTGAAAAAGAGCAGAAATACTACTTAAACTAGAAGAAAATAACCGTAAGAAAATTAGACAGGAGTTTTAACAAATCAGGAACATTTCATTTGTTGGAAGTATTTTCAAAACAAACATCAATGTATAAATATATATAGGAAAATTATCTTATTGCACGCCCCTAGTGGGGCCCACCTCCCAAAAAAAAAAATCACACACGCGCACACACACAACAGTTCACATGCCCCCCTGGTTTTAACAACAGTTCATTTGTTGGAGTGGACTGTCGGATGGATTATACATCCACGCGAATGGACTGGACTTGTGGGCCACGGATGATAGGGGTTAGGTCCGTTAGAATGATCGGATGGGGCTATTTTTTGTACATACAAGGGCCCCACCCAGATCTTCAAATCCCCTCAAGTCCCATCCCAAGGTAGGCTAGTAGATGGGCCCCATGACTCCCTGTGGGGCCCACCTCGGGATGGGGCCTGAGGGATTTGAAGATCTGCTTGAGACCCTCATATGTGAAAAAAAATCAGCCCCTTGCACTAATCCTAACACTATCATCCAAGGCCCACAAGTTTAGTCCATTCGAACTAGATGTGCAAAAATGAATCCAACGGTCAAGCCCATTCGGATCTATCAAAACCTCGTGAGACATATCTAAATAGAAGGGGGGTTTGGATGGTCCACTCAGATGAACCATCAAGTGGGCCCCACTAGGGGCGCGCATGCATAGGATAATTTCCGTGAGTGTGTTTGCTCGTGTGCGAATGCCATGAAAGACGGTCCGTGGGACCTGCCTGAGGCCCCACCAGATCAATTTGAACCTTTCATCCAACCCCACCCCGCACCACCCCCAACCCTCTTCTTCTCTCCTGTATGTCACGGATCCCATTGTTTTACACCGGTTCGGATAAGACGACCATTGGATCGAAATCAAGAAAGAAGATTTCATTTTAAAACCACTCAACTTGAGGGTCACTGATCAAGGGGCAAGGATGAAGGAATTGACTAGAGATTTCATATACAGGCTGGGCTCATCAGGATCTTTTGATCCCCGCGTCGTCCATGATTGGTGGGGCCCCATATGGGCCCCACTAGTTGTCTCGTACAATCTGCTGTGGAGCCAACTTCGCCCAGAATTGATCATAGGGAGGGAAAAAAGAACAGCCACTTCATCTAAACGCCAGTTTAAAATGCTCAGATAGGCTTCATTTATTTGCACAAACCTATGTCATACAAAGATCGCTCCGCCCCCAGCCCCATGCCTGCTTATTGGGCTGCTTTTAGACAGGTCCATACCGCTCATGTAGCTAATACATGATACATAGACCTTTCCATCCCCATACCGCACCTGATTGGCTGCTTTCCAACACCCTCACCCCCAACCCCCATGCCACAGCACATATGAAACACTCCTCCCACCCTCATGCCCACACTCACAACCCCACCCTCACTCCCACACATGCACACGCCAACACGCAAGCACAAACCAACACAATATGCACCATTCAGTTAGAGAAGCAACGGAAATACCTTTCGCATGTTTGAATACATGAACAACATTACACATTTTAGTATTCCAGACTCGAACTGAGCCATCATCTGATCCAGACACTAGCGAAATTCCATCCATGCTAAATGCCAAGCATGTAACCGCCTTACTGTTTATGACAAAAGATCATAGAGGTGAAACAAGAAAAAAGTTAGATTATGTATGAAAATAGCAAGATGCTCAGCATTGATAACGCCAAATTGGATGAGGATTGAGCATTTTTTCGACAAAGGGATCTCATGTCACAAAAGATTCATAACACAGCATGCAGTATTTGTGTAAGATAACATTCCAAAGAACACAATGCATAGAAATGTAACATGGCCTTACTTATGTTGCTTGGATTCCTTGAAATGAGCAACATATTCGAAACGGACACATCTCATACATGATACCATGTCAGACTTTACAAACATTCTTTTCTTACTAATTTAAACATATTTTTAGTGTTGATAAAACATTAATACAATATTTATTATTTTGAAATCTAACTCAATATTGAAATATTTGTTGATTATTTAGAGTATGGTTGGTACATAAGTTCGTCTTCATCATCAAAGGCCAAAGCCTTGGTACATAGGTTCAGTTGGAACCCTAGATTAGATTACATCTAGGGTTCTACTGCGAAGGCTCTTAGAAACCACGATAAGAGAAGAAGAAAGGTAGAGGATTTTGAGAGGGAAACTGTAGAATGATCTTGCCTGCTATGACAGTCGACCATTCCTATATCATTAGATCATAGTTTCTACAAATTACAAAAAAAAAAAAGCATCGAGTTCTTGGTATTCACGACAGGGTCCCTAGCTTTATTATAAATTATGAACAAGTCTTATTTACTAACTTATAACCACCACCCCCACCCCAATCCCTTCACCCCCACCCCCCCACACACACGTTCATTTTCTCAAGCTGGTGCATAGATATTTACAATGCCCAGCTTGGACGAAACATGATGCAACTTAACTTTAGTTACAGCCTTGGTGAGGAAATTGGCTAGCTGATCTTCAGTAAGTACTTGGTGAAGTAACACATCCTCTTTTTCAATCTTTTCTCTGATAAAATGGCAGTCAATTTCCACATGCTTTGTTTTATCATGATGATAGACAGGATTGTTGACAAGTTTGATTGTTGAAGTACTATCAGTGTACAGACTCATCAGGCCACCTTGGTTGAAGCCTAATTCTGCGAACAAAATTCTCAGGCATAGTAATTCACAGCATTGATGAGCCACAACCCGTCACTCAGCTTCTGCACTAGACTTGGCAATAACAACTTGTTTCTTGCTTTTCCAAGACACTAGATTTCCTCCAACCATTGTACTATCCTATAATGGACTTCCAATCTGCCAATGATCTAGCCCAATCTGTATCAGTGTATGCCATGGCCTTCGCATGACCATGAGATCTGTATAGGATTCCTTGACCTGGTGACCCTTACAAATATCCTAGAATCCTACGCACTGCAGCTAGATGATCAGTGCTTAAGTATGGGTTCCAACGGTGTTTTGCAGATCCATAGAGTCCATGTAAGGACTTTTTGAGAAAACAAACCGTCTTCATGTCCCTTTATCAACAAAACCAGGTGGAGGATCCATATAAACCTCTTCTTTCAAATCACCATGGAGAAAAGCATTTTTCACATCCAGTTGGTACAATGGCCAATCAAAGTTTCCTGCTAGGGATAATAGTACTCGAATAGGTGTGGGTGCAGGCGTGGGGCCCAAGGATCAGTCCTGCCAAACGTGGGGATGTAGAAGATAACAAGCCTGTAAAATAAGGTTTAGGCCTAGTCCATTAAGGCCCATGTACAGCATGTATAAAATCCCATCATATCCCACATGTGGGACTTAGTCAAAGATGTATAGCTGATTTCTCTCTTCTTACTTCCATGTATAGACTAGGATATATTCTTTCATTATTCTGATTGTAAACATCATGTTTAGAGTCTTTGATTAAGGCATAATGATATTATAAATATGGGTAGTCGATCCTCTATTGAGGCACAACCTTCTCTCCAACTCTCTTCTTCTTCTTCTTCTTCCATAAATTATAACATGGTATCAGAGATGTGTTGGATCTCATCATATCAGCTGTCTCTAAGCTACAATCCCTTCTCAAGGATCTGAAAAGAAGACTCTTCCTCCCAGCAGATTAGCTGTGTCGACATTCTGCGGGGTGTGTATCAAAGGTGGGCCAGATTCGATCATCCAGAAATCAAAAACAAACACCACCACAAGGGTCACCCCTCTACTCTAGGAGTTATGGTAATTTTTACAGAACTTTTGGAAAATCTGAGGTAGGCCAACTACTGCAATTCATGATTTCCTATTTTTTAAGGATTGCTTTCATCAGATCCGTCCCATCTTGTGGATTTTCAATCTTTTGTTATGCAATCTCATCTAAAAGATAGTAGGAAGTATAACGAAGAGGACTACACCCACTGATCAGAGATCTGATCTCATTGGGGGGCCCACATGACCACTCCAGCACCAAACAGGAGGTCGTCTGGCCCTGTTTTGGGCCTTTTTGTGTTGTGGTTTTTTTCTAGAGTTCATCCTTGTGCTCCAGTAACAAATCTGAACCAGATTTCAGACTCTCTTTCTCCTTATTGCTGACTGACTGCTGTTCAGTCCTCTACACCTCTCTTTGCTTGGATTAGTGAAGAACGATTGCTGATTGTCTGCTTTCTCTCTCTCTGTTGAACATTCTGCTGCATTGGAGATCATGGAAAAATATGCTGTTATCCCAATTAAATTTAATGGGCATAATTATATGTCCTGGTCCTTCCATTTAAAGAACTTTGTAGAAGGACAAGGGCTATTTGGCTATCTTGATGGATCAATAACTAAGCCTCCTACTACAAGTACCACTGACTCAAAATCCTTAGCCACCTGGTCCAAGGAAAATGCTAAAGCAGTTACTTGGATACTTAACTCTACTGATCCTTCTCTTGACATGGCTCTTCAAGCCTATACTACAGCAGCTGATATGTGGGCTAATCTCAAGAAGGTCTACCATCAAACCAATAAAGCCTGAAAGTTTCACTTGGATAGTGAAATTGCTAAATACAATCAAGGAGATAAATCTGTTTAATGGTTTTCTCACCTTATGGACCGAAAAGGATTCTATGTTGATCCAAACAATATCTTCTGGATTTCTATCTGAGGCTCTCAAATTATAAGAAGAAACTCACATTAGCCAGTTTCTTATGAATCTACGCCTAGAATTTGAATATGTTCAGTCTGCTCTCATGAATAGAGAAATTTTTACTAATCTTGATGCATGCTTTCAATAAGTCCTTTCGAGAAGAACTTCGTCTCACCTCACAGCGTGCTATTCTTGAAGAACCAAAAGCCTTCCTCGCGCCTCTTCCTGCTGAGTTTGCTCTTCTGGCAACCCCAAATCCTAAGCTTACTCAATGTTATGAATGCAAAGGCTTCGGTCATATTGCCAAAAATTGTCGCAAGAAATTGGTTTGCCAATATTGCAAACGCTCTGGTCATCTTATTCATGATTGTCGCAGCTTACAGCGAATGAATGAGACACAACAGAAGAAGCCTCCCTCCGATCTGCCAAGACAGAATATTCCAACTGCATTTCAGGCTCAAGCACCCTTAACTGATACAGGAAGCACTTTTTCCGGGGTTATATCAATGACTCCCGATCAGATTCAAAACTGATTCAAAACAAAGTTACCTCAGCATATGCATCTATGGGCTTTAATAGTGGTCGGTATCAAACTCATTCTCCTATAGCAGTTCCTGCCTTTCATTCTTCAGCATCTCTTTCTTCTATCACCTCATCCACATGGTTTTTGTCAATCCAAGCCCAGGCCCATTTTGGGCCCAGTCTTCATGTATTACTTAGTCAATTACACCTATACATTCTTAGTTTGTAAATCAGTTATTTAGGCTTGTAATCAGGGCATTCAGCCCTATAGATAAGCTTAATGGCTTGTAATCAGGGATTCATCCCCTTTATAATAGAACAACAGACGACCCTAAATGGGTACAGTGTTTTGCATATTTCTCCATTCCGCATTCAATCTCTCCAAAGTGTCATGGTATCAGAGAGAGGTCAATCATCCGTGATCTTCTGCTAAGTCATCTTCCAAGCATTGGAAGCTGTGATCATCTGTGATCACCCTCTTCAGCCGGATCATCTCCAATCATCTCTGATCATTGCAGATCCCTCATGGCCCATTGAAGATCATCATATCAGAAACTGACGGAATCGGTCTCCAGGGTCGCCTGGCCCAAAATGGGTCTGGGCTTGGATTGACAGTTTTTAGATTCAGGACCCTCAAATCACATGACATTTGTAGAACATAGCTTTACAGATTCCCACCCTTACCTTGGAAAAGAAAAAAATAACCACTGCTAATGGAGATCAACTACTCATTTCTAGAGTTGGTACCATTACTTTATCTAGTGTCTCTGTTCAGTCCATCACCCTTCCCAATGTCTACTTTGTTCCAAAACTATCAGCCAATTTACTTTCTGTAGGACAACTTATTGATGATGGATATATTGTTCACTTTTCTTCCTCCGGTTGTGTTATACAGGGGCGACAAACTGGGAAGATGATCACGACGGGGAGTAAACATGGGCGTCCGTTTTTGCTGGACAGTGGACATCATTCCTTCTTTGCTTCTTCTTCTAATAATTTCAATAAATTATGGATTGTTTGGCATCAACGCCTTGGTCATGTGAACAATGCTCATTTAATTTCCTTGTTTAAGATTGGTTGTTTGGAATCTACTATCGATAATAAAATGATGTCTTCTTTATCTCAATCATAGTGTGAAACTTGTTGCTTAAGTAATAGTCATATTTTGCCTTTTTCTATTCATAATTCTCGTGCATTGGCATCATTTGACATTATTCACAGTGATGTTTGGGGAATTGCCCCTACCTTTGAGTAGGGCAGGATTTAAGTACTATGTGACCTTTATTGATGATCATTCCCGGTATACTTGGATTTACTTCATGCGCTTGAAATCTGAAGTGTTTTCTATTTTCCAAAGATTTTATAACATGGTCCAAACACAATTTAAAAAAGCAATCAAGATTCTCAGATCAGATTCCGGTGGAGAATACATATCTCATGATTTCTCTGTCTTCCTTTCTGATAAAGGCATTCTTCGCCAAAAATCCTGTCCGCATACTCCTCAGCAAAATGGAATTGCGGAAAGAAAGACACACATTCTTGAAACTATTCGTACTCTTTTAATTGCATCATTAGTTCCTCCCAATTTTTGGTGTGATGCTGCACAGACTGCTGTGTATCTAATCAATCGTCTTCCTAGTAATGTTCTAGGAAAGACTACTCCTTATAGAGTTCTCTTTGGTCATACCCTTCATACTCTCAATTGCGTGTTTTTGGTTGCTTGTGTTTTGTTCATCTTCCACCTACCGAGCGCACTAAGTTATCACCACAGGCTGCCAAATGCATCTCTCTTGGCTACAGTAATGAACACAAAGGGTTTCTATGTTATGATCAGTTCGTAAAACGCATGTGAATATCTCGTGATGTGATCTTCTTGGAACAGATTCCTTTCTTTTCTTTACGTTTGGATAGTCATCCTATTGCTGTGTCCTATTTGCCCCAATTCCCGGAGTCTGCTTCTCCATCAACTCTTCCCAAAGTTTATGTTCGGCGTAACACAATCCCTCCTATGGTGCCTCCCTCTCCTGATCATATCCCGGTGCTGCTTACTCAACCTTCAGGTAATAATGCTTCTTCTGATAGTATCATCTCTGCAACGCTCTAGTCGTCTTTCCGTTGCCCCTAACCGCTATGGATTTCCTGCTCTTTTTACTTCTTTAGATAATGCTCCTATACCCACCTCATATTCGTATGCCTCGAAGATCGCTTAATGGCAGGATGCTATGAATGAGGAATTGCTCGCTCTTGAAACAAACCAAACATAGGACTTGGTACCGGCCCCTAAAGGAGCATTTGTGATTGGCAGTAAATGGATCTACTCCATAAAAGTTCTCTGACGGGAGTCTTGATGGCTACAAAGCTAGATTGATTGCGCAGGGTTAGAAGCAGGAACATGGAATTGACTATGAGGAGACATTTGCACAAGTGGCTAAAATGACCACCGTTCGTACTCTTCTTTGTGTAGTAGCAACCCGCAATTAGCCTCTATGGAAAATGGAGGTCAAAAATGCATTTCGTCATGGGGATTTGCGAGAGACTGTTTACTTAAAACCTCCTCCAGAATATGCTTGTCCTCTAAAGCATGTTTGTAAGTTGCAGAAATCTCTTTATGGACTTAAGCAGGTTCCCAGGGCTTGGTTAGATAAATTTCGTGCAGCAATTCTTCAAGATGGATTTCGTCAGTCATTTTGATAGTACCCTATTTCTTAGATGGACATCGAAGAGCTACACATTCCTTTTATTCTATGTTGATGATATGATTATCAGTGGCAATGATATTGCCAACATTACAGATCTCAAACATCATCTTACTCGCCGCTTCAGAATGAAGGATTTTGGTCCTCTCACCTACTTTCTGGAGCTTGAGTTCTTGCGTAACAAATCAGGCATTGGGGTCCATCAGCGTAAATATGCTACAGATTTGATCACTTCAGCAAGGCTTGATGATGCTCACACTTTTGATACGCCTATGGAATTGAACTGCAAAATCAGTACAGATGATGGCCCTCCCCTGGATGATCCCTCCGTTTTCCAGCGGATAGTTGGTAGTTTGCTCTACTTAACTATGACTCGTCCGGATATTTCTCATGCAGTTCATACGGTTAGTCAGTTTGTTAACAATCCCCACAAACCTCACATTGCTACTGCTTTGCGCATACTCCGCTATGTTAAAGGCACTCATAACCATGGCCTCTTCTACCCATCTAGTACGTCTCTGCACTTACCAGCTTACGGATGCTGACTGCCCAGATTCTCGGAGATTTACCATTGGCTGAGTATGTTTTGTTGGGGAATATCTGATTTCGTGGAAGTGCAAGAAGCAAACCACCATTTCAAAGTCTTTTGCTGTGGCAAAATATCGGGCGACGTCATCTGCTAGTGCTGAAATCATCTGACTACGCCGTCTTCTTTGTTAATTGGGTGTCTTTGTTGGTAGTTCTACACCTCTTCATAAGGACAATACCAGTGCCTACCAGAATCGCAAACAATCCAGTTTTTCATGAAAGAACGAAGCACATTGAGATTGATTTGTAAAGATATAGATCAGCTCGACCTAATGGGTCAGCCCACAAGTCAACAGATTATATGAGTTGTCAATAGATATTAGTTTCCTTAACAATACCTGTAATTATGTAATTAGATCCACTAATCTAGGCATACTGTGTTATAAGAAGGATACATTGTCAATACAAAGAATCACATTATTCTCTTGTATGCTTCTGTGATCTACTCGAGATATGAGTTCTGGATATTCTAACATGGTATCAAAGCCCATCGATCTGTCCATTCAAGCATAAGAGGAGCCCTGATCGTCTGCCAACAGAAGCACTGTAGTCGGCTGGGAGAAAGCACTGAAACCTGCTGTGATCAAAGGTGGCCCACCTATTGATCACCCTGCATCAGAAAATCTTCCCATCCCAGTCGACCATTTATCCTGGGAATTCTGAACATTTTTTCAAGATTTTTTTTATCTAAGGTAAGCCATTCTCTCCGATCTGTACTTGTCTCCTTTGAGCAACTAGTTTTCATCATGACCGTTCAATTTTCTGGTTTCTCAGTCTTTCATCAAAATTCCAATTAGAGGAGTTTCACTTTTTAGAGACAGAGACCACTGTGTGATCTGATCTTCCATCTGATCATCCAGTGAGCCCCACTGCATTGATCTGTGCTACTATCCAAGGTCGCCTGGGCCTTTTTTTCCAGTTTTCAAGTCTACTTGAACTGGTTCGTATTCTGTGGCTGTGATCTCCCATCTGACCATCTAGTGGGCCCCATAGCACTGATTTGTGCTACTATCCAAGGTCGCCTGGACCTATTTCACTCAGATTTTGGATCTAGTTCCTGTTTTTGTGGTTGGATTTCAGATCTTGATTTCTGGGGCTGGATTACCTCTCTAACAGTCTATGAGCAATTTGGTTTGTTCCAATGTCTTCTGATCGAACTGTATCGGGTATTACTGTCAAACTTGTTGGCACAAATTATCCCTATTGGTCCCATCTAGTGCAAAATTTCCTCAAAGGTCAAAAACTGTGGAAATATATTGCTCAGCAGATCACTACACCAGATAATAAAGACGCCACTTTTGAGGAATGGAAAGCCTCCGTAGGGAAGATAAATTCTTGGATTGCCAATTCGGTCAATCCATCTATTGGGAATCAATTGGCTAAATTCAATTATCCCGAGGATTCTTAGGATTATTTAGCAAAATTGTATACTCAGTCTAATGCTGCTTGCCGGTATCAGTTAGAACGGGAAATCAAAAATGCAGACCAAGGCAATGACTCCATTCATGATTTTTTTATTAAAATGACTGCCTTATGGGATCAACTGGCTCTAATGGAACCCACTTTTAAAACAACTGATGATACCCATACCTATGAAGTCTAAGGCAACAGACTCGCCTAGTTCAGTTTCTTATGGCCCTCCGCCCTGATTTTAAACATACTCGTGGTCTATTATTACATCGGTCACCATTGCCTTTAGTTGATACGGCACTCTCGGAATTTCTGGCAGAAGAACAAACTCAGCTTTCTCTTACAAGGAAGAAACATGTGGAACCCACACATGTACTATCAGCAAATGTTAGTACCCCACAGAATGATCGCTCTTTTCCACCTGGTACCAATGACTTTTGCAATTATTGCAAGAAGAAAGGACACTGGAAACAAAACTGCCCAACCAGACCTCAAAGGCCAAACAGTAAGAACAAACAATCTATTCAACAGCCCAATCGTGGTCCCATGCAATCTTATTCACAGCGATCCTATGCTGCCAATGCTACTGAAGACGACAGTTTTGTGCCTCCATATATGGATCTTGCCTCTCAGATTCAGGCTATGGTTGATGAGCGCATGCAACAATTATTTCCGGCTTCCTTCACTGGTTCTGCTTCTCAAATGGCAACTATCCCCTCAGCCTCTGGTTCTGCCATGACCATTTCTGGTCCTTCAAGTACTCATGATGCTACATGGATTTTTTATTCTGGTGCATCCTATCATATGACAAATTATGTTTCCAAACTTCATAATTGTTACACTCCTGCTAGCTCTCTCACCATCCATACAGTTGATGCCACTCCTCTATCCGTCTCCCTTATTGGCTCTGTTTCAAATAAGTTGATCTCTTTCACTAATGTTTTGTGTGTTCCTCACCTATCTATCAACTTAATCTCTATTAGTCAGTTGACTTCTTTTGGATTTCTTGGCTCATTTTCTTCTATAGGCTGTTCTGTGCAGGATCCGCGCACTGGGAGACAGATTGGGACCGGCCTTAGGTCAAGAGGACTTTACTATCTCTGCTCACTCCATCTTCCATCATCCAGCATCTCCCCTGCCGCCCTTGTTTCATCTACATCACCCTTTGCTCTTTGGCACTCTCGTTTAGGCCATTTATATATAAATAAAATGAATTTTTTATTTTCTAGTGGTGTTTTTGGACACATTTCTGTATCAGACATTTCTTCTTGTTTTGGTTGTTGCATTCCCTTATAATAAAAGCACTTCTTTTACTAATGCTCCTTTCGCTTTGGTGCATTCTGATGTCTGGGGACCTGCCTCTCAGCCAACGAAAGGCGGTTCTACTCATTATGTGTTGTTTATTGATGATTTCACTAGATATACATGGTTGTATTTGATGAAAACTCGTTCTAATTTATACACCATCTACACTGCTTTCTCCACCATAGTTTCCACTCAATTTAACACGAGAATTAAAATATTCAGGTCGAAGTCCGAGGGAGAATACATATCCCACAAATTTCGTTCTTACCTGACCAGTCAAGGGACTCTAGCTCAATTATCCCGTCCTGCCACACCACAGCAGAATGTAGTAGCAAAACGGAAACACAGACATATCCTAGAGACTGCTAGATCCTTGATTTATTCCACATGTTCCTCTGCAATTCTAGGGGGAAGCAGTCCTGACTGCAATCTATCTGATTAACAGAACACCATCCTCTGTATTATCCGGCACATCTCCATATGAAAAATTGTTCTCCTGTAAACCTGACTAATCCTATCTCACAGTATTTTGTTTTGTTGCATGATAATGAGAGAACCAAACTTTCCTCAAAATCCACTGTGTCCTTTTAGGGTATGGCATCGACCCAAAAGACTATCGATGTTATGATCCTAAAACCAATAAGTTACGGGTCTCTCGTAATGTCACCTTGTTGGAACATATACCTTTCCATACATTACCTACTCCATCCTTTTCTCCCGAGCAACCTACGATTTATCCTCTTGATCCCTTCCCAGACCAGTTTCCCTCCAATACCCATTCTCCTCCACCCTTGCAGGTATATCATCGTCGGCCCAAAACGCCGTCTGCTCATTCGGACTCTACAGCCCCACCTCCTACTTCTGACCATGGGCCTATCTCCTCTGCTCTAGATGTGCAGGATCCTCCTCAAACTCTAAGGTATCCCTTACGCACCAGAATCCCTCCCTCCAGATTTGGTTTTGTTTGTATTGATCATTTTTCTCCATCGTATAAGTCCTTCCTTGCAACAATTCACACTTTGGCAGAACCACAATCTTATAAGGAGGCAATTACTCATCCGAACTGGAGATCTGCCATCGCAGAAGAACTTGCAGCTTTGCAGAAAACTCAAACATAGGACCTTGTTCCTCTTCCCTCAAGGAAACGGGCTACCAATTGCGAATGGATATTTAAGATCAAGACCAAATCTGATGGATTTGTTGATCGTTACAAGGCTCGCTTGGTTACAAAAGGCTACACACAAGAATATGGGGTCGATTATGAGGAGACTTTTACTCCGGTTGCTAAGATGACCGAACTTGCATCTCTGTTGCCACTGTTAGACAATGGCCACTCTATCAGCTTGATGTCAAGAATGTATTTTTGAATGGATTCCTTCAGGAAGAAATGTATATGCATCCTCGTCCAGGCATCGTGAGACCTCCTCATTATGTGTCGTCTCAAACGCGCTTTATATGGACTCAAACAAGCCCCTCGTGCTTGGTTTGAACGGTTTAGCACCAGCATTATCAGCATTGGTTTTTCTCAAAGTGCTCATGACTCCGCTCTCTTCACGATCTGGATGTGTCTTCTTGTTACTCTATGTCGATGATATGATTATCACTGGCAATGATGTTCTCCTGGTATTCTATCCTTGAAGCGTTTTCTTTATCGACAGTTTAAGATGAAAGATTTGGGCCATCTGCGGTACTTTCTGGGCATTAGGGTTGCCTACTCTCCCAAAGGATATCTTTTGTCGCAAACAAAATACTGCAATGAAGTTCTCCGACGAGCTGGACTCACAGATCTTAAGCCTATCTCTACTCCAATTGAACATAATCTGAAGCTTCGAACTACCGATGGAGATCTACTTTCTAATCCAACTCGTTATCATGTGGTCAGTAGCTTGGTTTATCTTACCATTACTAGACCAGATATTACCTATGCGGTACATGTGGTAAGCCAATTTGTTGCGCGACCCACTCATTCACTGGCAGCCGTACTGCGCATACTAAGATACTCACAAGGAAGTTCCAACGCGCCCTCCTTTCCTCCAGTCAAAATCTTACTCTGCATGGCTATTCTGATTCCAACTGGACGAGAAATGTGAATGATCGGCGCTCTACAACAGGTTTCTTCAAGAAGAGCAAGAAACAGGAAGTTGTCTCACGATCGTCCACTGAAGTTGAATATCGTGCTGTATCTCACACTACTACTAAAATTCTTTGGCTTCGCTGGTTACTTAGGGATTTAAGAGTTCTAATTCCTAAGTCTACCCCTCTTTACGGACAGTGAAAGCGCACAGAAACTGCAAAACAAATGATATCTTCCATGAATGATCAAAACATCTTGAAGTTGACTGTCATTTCATTTGTCAACATGTTCGGAGTGGTACTCTAAAGCTCTTCCAGATTTCATCAACTGCTCAAATAGTAGATTTTTTCACTAAAAGCCACTCCACATCTCGTTTTTCGGAGCTAGTTTCCAAGCTCTCAATGGTCACATTCTCCAATCCAAAGTTTGAGAGGGGGTGTAAAGATATAGGTCAGCTCGACCTAATGGGGGTCAACCCACAACCCATGAATTGGGTTAGCCCACAAGTCAACAGATTATATGAGTTGTCAATAGATATTAGTTTCCTTAACAATACCTGTAATCATGTAATTAGATCCACTAATCTAGGCATACTGTGTTATAAGAAGGATACATCGTCAATACAAAGAATCACATTATTCTCTTGTAATTCTTCTCTCTTTATGCTTCTGTGATCTACCCAAGATATGAGTGCTGGATATTCTAACATGATTGTCACTTCATCCGTCAGCATGTTGTTACTGAGAAGATAACTTTGCCTCATCTCTCTACTCATAACTAGTTGGCGGATATATTCACAAAAGCACTTCCCAAAACGCGTCATCATGATCTCACTAGCAAATTGATGTTTTGTGTCTTACCACATCAATTTAAGGGGGAGTGTAGAAGATAACAAGCCTGTAAAATAAGGTTTAGGCCTAGTCCATCAAGGCCCATGTACAGCATGTATAAAATCCCATCATATCCCACATGTGGGACTTAGTCAAAGATATGTAGCTGATTTCTCTCTTCTTACTTCCATATATAGACGAGGATATATTCTTTCATTATTCTGATTGTAAACATAGCATGTTTAGAGCCTTTGATTAAGGCATAATGATATTATAAATATGGGCAGTCGTTCCTCTATTGAGGCACGACCTTCTCTCCAACTCTCTTTTTCTTCTTCTTCTTCCATACATAAAATAGGGGATACCCTGAGATATCAAAAAAAAAAAGTACTAAAATAGAAGTCAGTTTAGTGACAGGACAAAAAGTTTGAAAGTAATCAACCCCATAGGATTGAGTAAATCCCTTAGCAACAAGTCTAGGCTTATATCTATTGATTGTACCCATTTGGGTTGTACTTTACTGTGAACACCCATTTACACCCTACAGGATGCTTTCCTTTAGGAAGAGTAGTTAACTCCCACGTATGATTCTTTTCCATAGCAGTCATTTCCTCCATCATTGCTTCCCTCCACTTAGGATGAGTTAGGGCCTCTGACACATGCTTAGGTATACATTCAGTTCCTAGTTTAGAAATAAAGGCCTGATATGTGGGAGACAAGTGATCATAAGAAACAACATTATGAATAGGATGATGAGTGACACAAGATCTTGTTCCTTTGTGAACAGCAACAGGAAGATCTAAGTCAGAAGGAATACCTTATTTAGGAAAAACTTTTGACGGCAAAGAAGACGATGGATTCGGATCCAGATTCGAAGCATCAGATGATTGTATAGGGAGTAATGATCTATCTCCCTTAGTCTTCCTCGAGTATATTAGTCTTCCTCAAGTATATTAGTCTTCCTCGAGTATACCTACAATGGTCTCTGTAATTGCTCACCTCCTTAGAGAGTCCATACCTTCTCCATGTGATGATCCTGAAAATGGGGGAGACACAGAATCAACAAGAGGAACATTCTCCTGTGCACTTCCTTCTGGGAATAGTTCGTTCCTTACAGATGAGAAGAAAGGAATATCTCCATGGAAACTAACATCCATTGTCACAAAGAGACGACCCCTTATACCCTGGAACATAACAATTGTATCCTTTCTGAGAACTAGGATATCCCACAAAAATGCATTTGAAAGCCTTTGGGTCCAATTTATCCTGTTGATGCATTGGAATGTAAACAAAGCAGGTGCATCCAAACACTTTTGGTGGAGTTTGAGACAATGGTGTACTTGGGCACAACAGTTCTATGGGACTCTTACCTCCCAATGTTTTTAAAGGAATTCTATTTATTAAGTATGCCGTAATTAGAACTCCATCTGACCAAAAAGATTTCGGTACATTCATCTCAAATAGAAGAGCCCTAGTGACCTCTAACAAATGTCTATTCTTACGTTCCGTAACACCATTCGGCTCTGGGGTATATGCACATGAGGTCTGTGATTCAATCCCATTTTCTACAAGATAAATTCGAAAAATGTTGGAGGTGTACTCTCCTCCATTATCAGAACAAAATACCTTAATTCTTCTGTCAAACTTGACTTCAACCATTTTGTGATATATTTGAAAAACATGAAAGACCTCATCTTTAGATTTCAAAAGATATACCCACGTCACCCTAGTTGTTGCATCATCAATAAAAGTCACAAAATAACGATGACCATAGATAGATGTAACAGGAGCAAACCAAACATCAGAATGAATCAAATTAAATGGACAATTACTTCTTTTATTAATATCGACTGAGTACACTGATCTCTTATTCTTTGCAAATTGGCAGGCGTCACATCTCAACAAACTATCACGTTTATTAGCAAAACTCAGAAAACGAATATTCCTAAGACACTGCAGTGGCGCATGACCTAGACAACGATGCCAAAGGGTCACTTTATTCTCATCAACAACTTTAGCCTGTAATGTTCTTGACTCTATGTTCTTTAAGTCCAAGGTGTAAAGAATATTGCTCACACTACCACCACCAATCTTCTGCCTCCTGAAAAACACGGTAAGGATAAAAGGCAACACAACAATTAAGGTTCTTGGTCAGTACACTAACAGATAAAGGGTTAAATGAAAAACCGGGAACATGGAGGACAGATGATAAGGATAGGTTAGATTCCTCAATGGTAGTGGTGAAGGATTGAAACTCAGAACGTACCTGTCACGTGGTCTGTGGCCCCTGAATTAATCACCTAGGTAGAAGGAGAAGAGGAGGTAAAGGCAATAGGATTATGGGAAGAAGCCATACCAACAGAAGCATCTTGAGTCACTCCCTCTAATGCAGCCAATCGTTAACGTAAAAGTAAAAACTCATCTTTCCAGTTCTTTGTGTCAGGTATGAAATTTGCCTCTTGTTCATTTGAACCACTAGGGTGTTCCAACTTTTCCGGTGTTGCAGATACATCTCCCGGCCTACCATGCAAGTCCCAACAATTTTCACAAGTATGTCTATATCTCCCACAGTGAGTACAAAAAGGTTTGTCACGATTGAGTATGGTTGTCCACCATAACCCCTACTACCATTGGGTGGCGGTCCTCCTCGACCACGACAACCATTTCCACTATTGCCACCCATACGTCCACCTCCACTTCCACAGCCACGTCCTCTGCCTCCACCATTTCCACCATAACCGCCATAACCTGTATTTGGCATTGTGTTGCTAACATTATTATTTGCAAGAGCGGATCTCTCAGGTGTAATATCAAGTTTGGGATTCATAACTAGCCGACGACTTTCCTTTCCTTCAAGTAGAGCAAATACTGTACCAATGGGAGGCAATGGATCCTGACTTGTTACTCGTGTGCAAATAGGTTCATACTCTGGGTTAACACCTCCCAAGAGTTCAAAGATATGTTGATCTTCCAGCAACTTTGCCTGCTACTTAGCACAACAAGGTTCAAGACTCATAAGACTCCAACTCTATCCACAATGCCCTGAATCTAGAATAGTAGTCTCCAATTGAGAGAGTCCCTTGCTTAAAGCCAAGAGTCTCCATCTTCAATTCTAGTATTCAGGCATTATTCCTCTTAAGAGCATAGGCTGCGTCAATCGACTCCCTAAGTTCTTTGGCATTTGCAAAGTAATTAAAGCTTTTCGAAATTCCTTCTTCCATCGAATTAAGGATCCAGTTCATAATCAACATATTTTTCACACTCAATCTGAATATTTAGAATCTTCCTTTTCCGGTTCCTTAATACTCCCGTCAATATACCCAAGTCTCTTCGATCCTACAATAGCCATTCTCACAGGCCCAATCCTTGTAATTAGTACCATTGAAAAGACTTGGTGTTATCCTTGTATTAGGATTGACAACATTAGGAAGAAGTTGTTGACCGGATCCTGTGGAACTTTCACCCTTGGACGCCATTTAGACATTAAATTTCCAATGAATTACCAGTTTGATTAATCCAGAGAGGAGAAAAAAAAAATAGAGCACCAACCTAATACCAAAGCCTCTGTCAGAACACTTTAACTCATGAACTTCCCAACAACACCTGTCTACCAACAACACTACACAAGGCCGTCGAAGATGCAAACCAAACAAGCCATCAGAAAACACTTCAAAACACATCACCAGAGCCTTGCACAAGGCTGCCGACACACATGGAACATCACCCGACACATGTAAACCATCACCAGAGCCTTACACAAGGATGTCGACACACACACTATGATACCAGCTCCAGACGAACTAAGAAAGCCACTGGGAAGTCTCCTTCTTGACGAAATACTTGATGTAAAGCCTTTTGGTGACAACTAGAGGCTGCTCTCGTCCTTACACAACACCACCAAACCAGAAACAATGCTCCCAGGCACCATGGGAGAGATTTTGTGGACTGTCAAACTCAGAAGACCCAGTCGACCATCTTCACACAATTCAGCTAGGGGTAGATTACATCAAATCCTGAAAGATTTGAAGATCTGTTCCTTTAGGACTCTTCGTATGGCTGTCTTCTATTGGATTGAAGGCTCTAATACCAAGTTGGAACCCTAGATTACATTAAATCTAGGGTTCTACTGTGAAGGCTCTTAGAAAACACGATAAGAGAAGAAGAAAGAAAAGAGAAGAAAGGAAGGGGATTTTAAGAGGGAAACTGTAGAATGATCTGACCTACTATGACAGTGGACCATTCCTATATCATTAGATCATAGTTTCTACAAATTACAGAAAAAACCCTCGAAATGAATGCAGAAATTAGCAGCATATAAGGAGAGGCAGTGTCTGATCAGAAAGGCCTCAAATTGTAACCTCTTTGCTATGAGCATCTGATGGATGGAGATTGGAAGAGATTGCCTAGTTGGTGCTCCAATAGATAACAAGCTTCTAAAATTGCACCCAATAGAGGATCTTAATTGTCCAAACCAGTGGCCCACAAAGGGACAATTAGGATAACTCAAATACTAAGAATCATCCAAACAGGGGAATCTTTCCAAGTTCCATCATAACTCACTATTGTGAGCCAAAAGTTTCTTTTTTTTACCCTTGTGTGTGTGGAGATCTGAGAAAAAGTTGCCACCTGCTATTTGATAATGCGCCAATGATATGCATGTCCTCATAAATGCCAGAAGAGGTGCTTTCAGCACTGAGTCCAGCAATATATATTTTGCCATCTCTACAACCAGCATAAAATGCATGCTCTCCAGGGTCCAGCGCAACAGCATCAACTATGGAAGGGAATATAACTGTTCTCAATGACTTTCCCTTGGATAAGCTCCAAACCTGAGATATTTACAACATAAATGGAAAAGGTAGCATCACTGCAATGGAAACTTTCGATTACCAAAACCAATCATCATTCATCAAGATAGTCAAATGTAATAGTAGAAACATGGAAAATGGATGGTTTATTGCAAAAAAACTTCTATATGATTCGCAATGGAAACATCATTCATCAAGATAGTCAAATGTAATAGTAGAAGCATGGAAAATGCATGGTATTAATATCTGAGATATAAATTATGCAAAGATACACTTCAAAAAAAAATCATGAAAGAACGAGCTGTGAAGGGGATACATATGAAAAGGATGATCATACAAAAGCATAAACTGCAGAATCATATAGAAGCGAAGTAGTTTTTATATAAAGGGTCCAAACGGAAAGGTCATTCTTTAATAATAAAGACCAGCAGAACCCAACCAGGAAGAACCCAGTTGCAATAAAAGCAGGGCACAACGGCACACCAAGCAACTGGATATCAAAGAAGGTGATCAATCAATACAGCAAGACCAAAACAGAGATGGAATCAACTCTTCCCTGTTTTCCGAGACCTTTCCATCACAACAATTTTGCCTCAAAGCACCACCTAACCAAAGCAATTGCTCCAGAAGGAGCTTTAATGGACCACATTTCTGCCAGCTAGTTGACAGTACCTCCATCCATTAGAAAAAGAGCCAAAAAAAAAATTTTATTTCAAGGTAAACAAGCCTGGGCCCATGACTGTCGTGTTGTGTCCAATCTGTTTGTCCATGCTCTCTCTGTAGAATGTAGGTCGAATGCAGTATCTGACACAGGAAGCGGACATATCAAGCTCCTTATCCCTCAAATATTTTACTAGTAGTCGGCAACCATGTGACATAGCCCCCACTGTAGTCCAAGCAATCCAAAAATGTCCCATCAGGTCAAACAATGTACCAGTTTAGAAAGTGCAACTGAAGCACAGTGTCACCCATCTACAAATCAGACCAGATAGAGCTTCTCGATCCATCGCCAAGACGCCAACCCTGTATTGGATTTCCCAATCATAGAACTGAGTGGTGGCATCATTAATTTCCCAACCTTTCCACTGTTGTACTTAGATATGATACCCTGATACTTCATAATAAGCAACAGACCATACCATATCCTATCAAATACTTCGTTTTCTGTGTGTAAAATTCATGTCCCTGCTGTATCCATTGCTTGTCCCATCCATAGTTACCTGATTCGGTCTAATCACAGCCGAATTTCACACTGTTCGTATCGAACAATACGGGATTCGATTCGTTGGATTCGGAGTTTGCAAGGCAATTCGTTCCTATATAAAAAGGTGGTACAAGAAGAATAAATGCCCAGAACTAGAAGACGAAGGAAAGGAAGACACTCGATGGTCTTCATGAAAGTAGGAAAGTGAGCCTCTCTCCTGTCAAGTGTCTTCTCATCAACTGTCAAGTGTCTTCCCATGAATCCCATCACAAAGTTATTGAAGAGCAGAGTACAGGACGTCAGCACCCAATTTGTGAGACTCATTGTTTGGCCCACCCAATTAGAAATCAAAACTAAAGAAGATGTGATTTCTTTTATATATACAAATCGGATTTAGCTAAATTTCATCTTAAAAAGAGTTGGGCCGACGGTAAGATTAATCACTCATAAACTTGTGAATACTATAATACATTAAAATTTATGTGATTTATACCAATCAATTTAATGATGAAAGCATATTTTAAGAATACTTATTAAGAGGTAAATATATTGACCTAGTTAGATTTCAAAAGATGGGCCCCATTTAAAGCCTCATGAGTTTTGATGGAGTCTTATGTCTCTCAATTTTTCTATATTTCATTTTTTTTTTTTTTTAATTTCCTTCACTCCATCCTCTTTGTGCTATTGTATGAATCTTTGAAATTCTTGTGGAAGCCAAATATCACGTCTCTTACTGTATCTGTATTAAATATTAGAATAGATACAGTAATTTCTATTCATCCATCATTGGGGCCCATTTACAAAATCCAAACAAGTATAAAAACTAGTGTTCCCAAGTTACTTGATGGTGGGCCATTTCACACAAATCTGAGTTTGTATTAGATTTGATTAAATAATAAATTTATGATTTTACCCATTTATTCTTGTATATTCGAATTCTTATATTGAATTTATTGAACTCGAATTGCGAATTAAGAGAATCGAAAAGTGAATCAAACTACCCCATTGAATTTTCGAATCGAAGCAAGCATCGAAATGCGAACTACGAATTCAAATGCGAATCCAGCGAATTGCAAATTAGGTAACTATGGTGCCGACCATATCCATCCTGTATCTAGGAATCATGAATACTTAGCAAAACCCTACTTCCACAATCCCTCCAATCCACACCAATGAAAAACAGCCCTGCAGAGGACAACACTAAGAGTGTACCGATAACCAAACACATCGAGGTCGACTGTCATTTCATTCAGTTACTAGGGTTGTTCATGGGTCAGGCAATCCCAGCCCATCCGGCCCAACCCATTTAGGGACAGGCCTAGATATATAATCTGGGCATGTCTAATATTCGGGCTAGGCTAGGATTAAGTAATAAAAAGCCCATAGCATTGCCCAACCCAAATAAGAAGTTCTTGTAATTTAGTGATAATTTATCCAAACAGTTGCTAGAAAACTCATAAAAAGAGTTGTTCAGCCCGGCCTGGCCCAATTGACTAAATGGGCAGTCATGGGCTTGACATTTCCAGCCCATGTCGAGCTTGGGCCTGATATGAGCATGTGTTTCTAAAGTCAGATTGGGCGTGGATATACCTCAGCCCAGCGTAGCCTGAGCCATGAACACCCTTATCAGTAACACCTCGTCTATGAGGTCATTTCTCTACCCTATGGGTGCATTTGTGCAGCAAAAAGATTCCACACTCCACAGATTTCGTTTTCTGCGTGTGTGTGTGTGTGTGTGTGTGTGAGAGAGAGAGAGAGAGGAATCTTGCATCCCTACCCCTCACATACGAAAATGAAATCCTCTCTATCGAGCAAAATTAGTTTATTTTTTCCTTTTCCGTCAAAAATATGTCCCACCAAACAATCAAAAAAGGAGCAACACAGAAAATCAGAACAAGTTTCTTCTCTACCACGATTTCCTCTCGCCGCACAAAATGTACCCTATGTCACTTCAAAAACTCAACTGGCGGAACTTGTTTACCAAAGCTATACGGCAAATTACTGCTACATTCCACTCCAAATCAATTTGAGGGAAGTGTAGAAATACTTGCAAGAAGGGGACGCAGCCACAATTGATGGTGCTCATCAGGACAACAATAAGAACTAAGGATAGTAGCTAAATGGTCCTGCAATGATATTTCCTTCTTTCCTTCATAACTTCTTTCTATATGATCCTCTAGTATCATCCCCTCATTAAGGGATTAACTGTTAACATTGAAAACCATATAAAACCATGGGTCGCCAAATTGGATCATGGCACTCTCCCCAGAACTACTTTCTCCTCTAGATGATATTCATAGCATTTTTTTATGTCAAATATTACAGCAATCTGGAATTGCCGTTTGGTTGGGAGTTGGGGCAGGTATATGGTGGCTGCAAAAAAGTGCAGTTGTCTGCAAGGGTGATGCAGCCCAGGGTAGAGGACCAAACCCGCAGTAGGGTTTTGGCCGAATCCAGATGGATTCAACAACCAAGAACTCACGCACAGAAAAAACTAACCAAAGCAATAGCAAATCAAAACTCAATTTCAATTCAATAATAAGAGGTGTCAATCCCTAAAGGGGATTTACATATTTATAGAGAAGATCAAAGGACCTTTCCAATCCTATTAAGATTCTATTACTAAACATAGAATTCCAGTATTAAAGAAACCTACTAATTCTAAAATACTAAAGCAATTAGAAAACTACTAAATAGGATAACTCCCCATAACAGAATGCTGCTCGATCCCCCCATTAGAATTTGTGAGCCATTCTAATGGGTCGGGTCAGATTGATGACCCAAAACTCATGGGTTGGGCCCGTTGGGTTTGGGCCTGGTCTGAACTGCACCAAAGGGTACCGGCTGAAGGAGTGTAAAAGTAGAAGGTCCGAATGTGGATTAGCCATTTAGGGGCCAATTCCAGTCTGTTACGGACCTGCTAAAATATAAGCAGTGCAGGCGTGGAGTATTGCTTTAATCTGAATAGGTTTCTTAAAGGGATTTTACATGGGGATTAAGTTTAACATTTGTCATGAGATTGATAGGAGGTCAATATAAGATTGGGATTGGGATTGGGTTTGGATAAAGGAATTTGGAACAGGCTAGGATTTTGACAGGGGCCTGGCTTTGAGTTGGATTGGATCACAAGTATGAGCAGGACTAGGATTGTAGGTGGAACAGGATCCCTAAGGTAATCCGGTGAGCATTAAAACTTTGAACTGATGTTGGAGTACGGCAATGAATTAGGACAAGGGAGGGTTATCGAGTAGGATGTAGGTTACAGCACAGAAAAAGGCTTCAGTGAGGCTGCCACAGCTGCTACCATAAGACGGTAATTTGCACAAGCAATTGGGTAGGGTGAGTCTATTGCATTTATGCATTGGAGTTGAATTTGGGTAAGGTATGGGTGATAATTAGGGTTTTGATGGGGAAGAATTTGGGAGAAAACTGCGCACTTGCAATTGGGTTTCTGCTGCAGTATCTCATGCATAAAATGGTGGATAAAGATGTTTTCTGGGGTGCAGAATTGGGGACCTCTGGAAACAGTCACAGATTCTCAGGTTGTGGAAGTGGATAATTTGGGTGTGGATTTCAGCATCCATGAAATCCAATTTTCCTTTGATACAGTGATGGAGAGAGAGAGAGAGAGAGAGAGAGAGAGAGAGAGAACAAATCCATTGAATAAATCAACAAAAAAAAAAAACCAAAAGCATGGATTTTGGCTGATATTTTCTTGCTGAAAATCTCCACATCGGCCCTCCACAGAAGATTACTGTTATTCCACAGAAATGTCGCTGCACGCACATTCCCTTAGGACATGTTTGTGCAAAGCCGAGGTTTCATTGGTATAAGGAAAAGCCTTAGATTTTCTGCGCTTGCCATTTTGTCTCTGTTTGGTGCAGTGCTTTTCTGCTCAAAAGTAGAAAAGGTTGAATTATTTTCTTCAACTCCGTAGAAAATCATTTCCTATGGGAGAGGGCAGGAATTGCTTTTCCACGGCTCGTAGAAAGGAATCTGCAATGCTAAGGAATTCCAATGATGCACAAACATGTTCTTAGGATCAAGAAAAATGAGGGTTTGGGCTGGGCTCAATCATGGGGTCAGAATGATGGGTGAATGGGTAAAAAACGTGGTTTCTGAAGCAGTTCAAGGCCATAACAACAGGAAACAGAGAGACTGGTAATAGACAATTGATCGAATAAAAAGAACTCAGGAAATGCAGTAGAAACATGAAAACAGCAAAAGAATTGCAGTAACAAAGCAGGAAGATACTTCTTGTGCTATCTTTTAGGTACTTGGAATGTCACTCTTTAAGATGTATATTCAATATGCTGGATGATAGCATTAAGAGTTGACACAAGAGGATATCATCCACTTCTATATTATTCAGTATGGGACATCTTCATAAGGAAGTTAAGAGCGCTCCTAAAACTAATGATACTCTTGATACAGGAGGAACATCCTGGAAAGATTTCTAACATGATGACCCAAGCTCCAATCTTCAAGTCAAAACTCCAATAAGTCACTGACCCTTTAAATGTTATTGGATAAGAAAATTGGGTTCCATAGTTAAGCAACACAGAGCTAAAAAAGATAATTGCATTGGGCATTTTTATAAATGATATCTAACTTTTTACGAGTGTACAGTGTACTATTTGAGGCCGCTATTTGCTCTATATAGTAAAGCAATCAACTTGTGTTACACTTCGTCTTTGGTAAATTAAAAATGTAAGATAGAGTAAATCAGGGTGAGATATAAGTTTCACATTGCTTTTCGAATCAGTAATATGTAGCCATTTAAGTTTCAAACACATTATAACAGAAATGAATTCATAAGAATTTACCAGACCTTACACGTATGATCCTCAGAAGAAGAAACAATAATTGCACCACACCCTCCATAACCAGAAATTATGTCAGTTACTCGCAAAGAGTGCTCAGAAAAACTAAGCTCGTAAGAATGGTATGCCGTTGTGTCTCCAAAATCATCAAACAACCTGTAGTGCAGCATAATCAAGAAATAACTTAATAGAACATTCCATTATCAAGGACATTAACACCGATAACAAATGCTAATATGCATGGACACATGGATACAATTAAAAGTTATATACAAGAAGCATCACCATGACTTGCGATCTATGATGCACGGATACTTTCAAATGGGCAACGTATCGTGTCGTATCGTATCCGATACTTCACTTTTTATGTGTAAAATCCGTGTCCTTGCCGTGTCAATGGCGTATCCTATCCGTCTCCATGTCGTATCTGGGCATCATAGCTTGTGATAGAGGCACAAAACAGTAAAGCCCACTTCTCATCACCCAAAAAAAGGGCCAAAATATCACTGATGACAGAGCAATATCCATCATTGATGAAATCATCTTTGTTTTTGCAAGAGTGATGGCACATCACATTTGGACAAAGATCACTTTCAATGAAAAAACTCACTTCAAAGTGGGAAAGGAAAACTAATCCAGGTGTGTGAGGAGGGTTAAACCTTAACTCTCAGAAGGATTCAACTCATCATTTAATGCCTCCAATCCTTTTAGAATCCTGATTCTATCATGACTACTAGTGTGCCCCAAAGTGCAAATTTTACTAATCCTATCACAATTTACGCTGTTACCACCTGTATATTATAATCTTATCTATCTGTATATCTGTATGACCATCGTGAAGTGCATAAACAAATAAGGGACTCATTACTTGAGAAGGGACCAGACTCTAATGCATCCATCCTCTGCCCCAGAAATCAATAGCGATTCGTCATCAGAAAGCACTAAGCAAGTAACAGCTCGAAAATGAGCATTCCACTTCTTCAGCAGTGTGCCACTAGCCACCTAGATCACAGAATGAAAAATAAGATTTAAAAAGAAGAAGAAGATTACACCTTGAGTAAAAGATTCATATGCATTTTTTTTTTTTTATTGATGAAACGACCTTATGCATCACATTGTTCGGCACAAACCAAACCACGGATCACTTAACATTGGTGAAAGAAGTCACAAAAAGGGAATAAAGTCAGTCAAAGGTACCTCCCATAAAAATATACCGCCAGATGAGCCTCCACCAATGAGATATGTGCCATCAGTATTAGAAACAAGAGGGTTGATTGACTCAACAGGGAAACTTTTAACCTCCGGCTGAGGCTGTACAAGAAAGCGTAAATGTTAGGAGCAGCTCTTTCAAATAAATCAAGCAAAGGTCTGGTTCATGTCTTCATGATACTTAACATATAAAAAGAAATACGAACTATAGCATATTCGCTAGAATCATTGATACCAGGATGATTCAAAATAAGGTATGAACTCATACTGCAACACATTTGATACTTAATTTTCATGAGCAAAATCCCTATCCAAAGCAGATTCTTGTAGCATCCATGCCATATCTGGGCATCATAGGCTAGACCCAATGAAATCTTAGATGCAACACAACAATGGATAATTATCCAGTGGGTGAGAACCATTGTGCATGGGTGATGGACAAAAGATCAAACTCATTACACAAGCACGACTGTCTAATTGACTGCTCATTTTTATTACAAATCATTCATTTGCAACCCAATAGAAAACAATGCAATTCTTATACAAGCCTATCCAAAGTGGGCCCCACCCGGTATTTTGCTGATTGTTTAGGTCCCACTAATAGCCCTGAAACATGGTTTCCAACCCGTGACAGCCAGGGGTGAAGCTGTTACATAACGGACAATATAATGGTCCCCAAACCATTGCCCTGGTCAGTTTCTTCACTTTTAATTTTGAAAACCATATATATATATATATATATATATACAAAAAGATTTCAAAATCTTCATTCCTAGGGACTTTTAGGGCATTCTTAACGTAAATAGAAACTCCCAACACAGGGCAACATATGGTGTCATATTGGACCCAATACTTAACCTTTTATGCGAGCGAGCACCCCCCCCCCAAAAAAAAAAAAAAAAACCAATACACAAAGTGCGTGCCTGCCATATCTAGATGATGCAAACCATGGGCCAAAAGCATCACTGAAGACTCATCAAACAAGGCCCACGAAGACCAGCTTAGGCTCAGTCCACCAAATGGAACTCATAACTTACGTATTTAACAAGGAACATATTGAATAAGGGCATAATGGTCATGTCACATGCCCAATCAACTACAATCTCATATTTTAGGAAGTTTGATCATAAGAGGATCCCCTTGATAGCAATTTTTTTAGTAGAGTGTGTAAGTCAACTAGTTGTTGCAGCTGCCAGTCCCAAGCCCGGATAAAGGAGGGTTGCGTCTGTTGGGAAGCCCCACATCCCACATCGCCTAAGTAATAGGCTTGACATGTCTTAATATACCTGTATGGGCCTTCCACCTATTAGCTTAGGCTTTTGGGTTGGTATATGGTTTATTACATGGTATCAGAGCGGGTTTCGATCTCGGTGTTCTTGTGTAGCCCACGTGACCGGCCCGTCCATGAAATTTGTTGGGCCTACACGTGAGGGGGAGTGTTGGGAAATCCCACATCGCCTAAATAATAAGCTTGACATGTCTTAATATACCTGTCTGGGCCTTCCACCTATTAGCTTAAGCTTTTGGGTTGGTATATGATTTATTACAGCGTCAAGTAGGCTAGGCAGGCATAACACTTTTGTCACAGTCCCAACAAGGCCCACGAAGACCAGCTTAAAGACTCCATTAGCATGCCTTCGAGATGGATGTGAAGGCTCCACATCAATCAATATCCATTACTGGGAATCAAAATGGTACAATTTATTTTTTAAAATATTGACGATATATTACTCAAAAGGATCTGAATAGTATAAGAGACATACTAACTCAAAAAACCCTATAGCAAAGGGAAGAGCAACCGAAACCTAAAGAAGAGAGGTCAAAAACCCAAAAAATGGGTACAACCCCCATAACAAAGGCGGGCATGAGCACCCAAAAGAGCTAACAACAGAATTACATAGACACAATCAAAGCAGGTTTTAGAACTCCCTCTTTGGCTAGCTTATCCGCTTCCCGATTAGCCAATCTCTTAATATGGTGGAAAGAGTTGTTCAACTCCCTTGCAAGCTGGATCACTTCTTCAACGATATCTGCAAGATTCCAAGGAGGGCTGGAAGCATGGTTCAAAATAATGGCCGTTACCGTTACCGCGACGATATTTTGCTCATAACGCTAACGGTAGCGTTATGGCGAAAATATCGCCAAACGCTGGTTATGGCTGATATTTTCAAAATATTGGCCAAAATATCGGCCGGCAGTTTTTTTTTTTTAAGTTGTGTTTTCATTCATTTCTTCTCCAAACCGAGCCTAAGCCTTCCTCCCACTGTGTGTGACCTCTCCAAGCTCCAAAACTCAAGACTTTCTCAAGAATTTGGTGGATTTCTCTGTCGGAAAGAACAAGGAAGTCAAAAGATATTATTTGGCAAGATTGTTTTGTGACTTTTGAGTTTCTTCCAAGATTGGACCTCAAAATAGCTTAGAAATGCATGAGGCTTGTTAGATCTAGAGTTTTGGAGCACCATATTATAGATTTTACCACTTTTGGTATTTTTTTTAATTTCTTTATTTAAATCCAAAAAAATTTTGTTTGAAAGTTTGTATAAAATACATCTAAGTCTTTTATTGAGTTAAATACTTTTAAACCAAACCAAACCAAACCAAGCCTTTTCCCACTAGGTGGGGTCGGCTATATGGATTTGACGCCAATCAAATCTGTTAAGGGCCATGTCCTCCGTTAGATCCATGTAGGCAAGGTCATGTTTAATAGTTTCTTTCCAACTTCTCTTGGGTCTCCCTCTCCGTATCCTACTCCTAAAAATATATATTTATTGAGATTTGAACCCATAACCCATTTTATACCCACCCAAGCTCTAACCAATACACCAACCACTCATTTGTAAGTTAAATACTATTGAGTTAAATACTTTTATTGTCTTAAAATTCAAGCCAAGGTAAGTTACCATTGTCCAAACTTCACTATTTTAGGTTAGCAAGTTAATTCATTTTGATGTGGTAAATGTTACTTTAAACTTGAAACTTGAAGGTGAGTACACATTGATGATTGAGGTATTGAGTTGAGTACTAGACATGCACTAACTCTATTAGTATTATTGCTAGATTATAGATTTTAAATGTTTAACACTATTAGTTTGTCCAAAATTATGGTTGAATTATGTAAAATTTATGATATTTCAGCTTATTTCAGTATATACAGCGATACAGCCATGATACAGGATGTTATAACTTGAGGGGACCGTTATTTTGCAATAAAGTGTACACTTGTAAGACCCTGACCCCTAATTTTCGTGATTAGTGTGTTTTTAGCTGTAGATTAGTTCTTTTGGTGAGATTTGAGTGTAATCGAGTTGGTTTATGGTTTAGAATAGTTTTCTATAGCTTTGGGGATTTTTGAGAGCCGTCGGACCCAGTCTGGCAGCCTAGGGAGTAGGGACACCTGGGGCTACACATGTCAGCATGGGGTATTGTTCTTGATTTTGAAAATTTTCAGTTTTGGTTTCTTTTGATAGATCAAATTAGCCCCAACAAATTTTATGTTCACACCGACCCCATTCGAAGCCTAGAAAACTGGTTTTCTGGCCCTAGGGCCAAAACAGCCTGTTCACATTGAAATCTGAGCCCAAATTTTGAAATTCCAAAACCATGTCAAAAATATACTTTTTAAAAACTAGATTTTATGAGGATCATTTCTATCTTCTTCGTCGAGTCCATCAGAGACCCAGAACATCAAGTTTTAATCCCATGAAGAATTACTAGTTGTGGGCCCCACTTTCCACTAATTTTATAAAACCCAAACCCATCTCCTTTCTCTTCATTCCAGCCAAGAACGTCTAAAACACCTGAAGCTCTTCCTTCCTCTTTCTTCCTTCTTTCTTTTTCAAAAATCAAAGGGAAACTCTCCCAAATTGAAGATTGATCGCCACCACTCTACTCAATGCATTAAGAGCTTCCTATTGGTCCATTTTCTCGTCGTTTCGTCGCCAACAACCTCTCCAACAGCCAATAGAGTTGCTGTAGGTCTATCTTAGAGTAAGCCACTTGCTCCCATCTTTTAACATGTTGATCTAGGTCATAGATGAGCCACTAATTCCAACATGCATGATTAAATTCCATGTCTTTGTTAGTTTCCTGATTTTTAAGCCATTTTGGATATATTTTGGGGGCTTTGTTTATAAGTGTGCTAAGGTCTTTTGGTGAGATTATGGGTAATCTTGGAGTGCTAGAGGCAAAGGCAAGTGACAGATTTAGCCCATTTTTGTGCATGCTAGTTATTTTGGATATTCTACTCATAAATCATGTTTTTCATCTATCACATGTTGATTTATTTTGTTTATTGGCTAATCTAGTTATTAGCATCAGATTTGTACATTTGCAGTCACACTCTCAATGTTATGATATGGATTTTTATTTCAGCCTTTATGAAGCTCGTCTAATTATTGATTCTATTTCTTGAAAATTATATATTATGGGAATGGATGATTTATGGAAAAATGGTGGTTTTGGCTTTTAAAATTTGGAGATTGGATGTTTTAGAGTGCATGTAGACCTGGGAATGCAGGTAGAAGTTGGAAAAAGAATGGATTTGAAAAGGGAGAAAAGTTTTGCTTGAAACAAAACCTGAAATTCAGATTTTCGCCCAGCTGACCGACAGATGACAGACCCCTTGGCGGTTACAATTCCAGAGAGCAAACAATCTTGTGCCAAGGAACAACGGTCAGCTGACGGCTAGCCGAGGTCGGGTGACCGAGAGCTGACCGAATGTCTGAAAAAGGATCTTTTGGGTGGAATTTTGTAGAGGTGAAAACCCGGGATATACTAAGATCAATCAACTTGATAATATGTATTTGGAACTGGAATGTCGTCTACCCTCAGGGGCACCAATTTAATTATAAAAATCTGACATTCTAGCTGCAAATACACAAGGTGTCAAATGATGCGGTCTTAGCATATGTACGGTGTTCTTGTTTTGTAAACTCGAGGTTGAATACGAATTTTACCAACGTGCACTTGTTTTGACTTGGAAATACCCGATTTTCTCTAAGTGGCCTTGATTTGACAAGTTTTGCATGTTTTGCCTGGCCTTGTCTAGTTTTACTTATTTTACTACAAAAACCACTTGGGATTTTGATTTCTCATATGTTTCAACCAATAAACATGTGGGCGGACTACTCATCATGCTTGTACTTGATTATTTACATGCTTGCGTGTCCTTGCTTGTCGAGTTGCTCCTTTTCTTGACATGTCCCATGACTAGATTTTTGTATTATGTTTTAATGAATTTTGAGCCTTGCTTCTTGAAATATTTTGATAAAGGAAACTTGACGGGACTACTTTTTGTGCTTTTACATGTTAATAGCTTATGCTATCCTATCTTGTCTTGCTTGCTCCGTCCACCTCGCGTGGCGGAGGATCTTGGTCTTGTTTTGACAAGTAATTTCCCCCTTTTTCACGATTTGTCTTGTAAATGTATTTTCGTTTTGTGCATTCATGAATTTGAGTAGATACCACTGAGCTTGGACTGCCCTGTCAGCCTGATCCACTATCTAGGGGTCCTTAAATAATTGGACTGTCTGCAGATTAGTCATATACTTTATATCTGTTTCCGGTTCCACGGTCGGACCCCATCTACCTTGTGTGGCATGGGATTCTGCTTTGCTTTATCTTGCCTTGCTTTGTTCTGCTTACTCTCGACATCTTGTATGATAGAGAAGGATGGGCTCAATGTGGATATACTATTCATGATATTACTTATGTATTCATGCTATATTTCCGTCTTGTACATTGTTCTTAGATTTTAGTTATCTTGATGACTATCTTGGCCTTGTACATGTTTTAAATTCTATAATTCGTTTTAAAATCCTGTTTACTTTCAAATTGAAATATGTGTATAAACCTTATGCTCGTATCTAAATTGATCACCTGCCAGACCGTCGTGTCTAACCCTTGTTACTTTGGTGCTCAGGTCCAGGCACCGATGCCTTTGAGGAGCATCCAGAGGAGGCGGTTTAGCCGCCGCTTGCACGAGAGTGGCAACCCAACGACATCATCTAGACATCGGGCAAGATCTTGAGACAGGAATCATTTTGTATAGGGTTTCATCTCTTGTTATTTTTGGGAGTTGTATTGGCCTTTATTGGCCACTTATGGGTTGTAAAACTAAACTTAACTTACCTTTGTAAATGCTGAACTTTAATCTGCTTTGGGGAATGCTTAGATTACATCTCTCCCTTTGCAATTATGTCTTAGATTACATCTCTCCCTTTGCAATTATGTCTTAGATTACATCTCTCCCTTTGTATTGGCCTCTTGGGTCTCTATTCTCCCAAACTTTTGGGACTTATCCCTTGATGCTCTATGTTTCAACTGGAGGGAAGTCATTTTGCCTTGATCTGGCTCTTTTTCTTTTTGTCTGAAGCCTTTTGCCTTTTTTGTCTAGCTCCTCTTTTTTGGGTGGCGGCTGTTTTTCTAGGGTCCTCCCCAGCTGCTTCTCAGTATAGCCCTTTTATACTATAAAGCGTTTGTTTAATACAAGTTACCATTTCAAAAAAATCATAATAATACCAAATTATTGAGACATTTTTTATCCAACCTATTTCTTTTTCTACTATGAATTTGCAACAATTAAAAAATATTAAAATTTATATAATTATATCTATAAATTAAAAATATTTTGAATTCACTAGGCTTGAGATAAATACTCACATCTCAAATACACACCAATTCCGCTCACAACCCAATGAACTACACGTCAAGTTAAGAAGTTTCATTGCAAATTTCGTGTTTTGGAACCATATGCACTCCACCAATTAGCTGTTAATTATAAGTAATTAGCATAAATTTTACCAAGTATTGACTAATAATCTTAAAAAACTAATTTTGTAATATAATGGTAACTTACCTGGTGACTTTATCGTCCTTGCCCTGATTGCCATAGGTATCCCAAATAAGCCTTCAACTTTCATATAAATAGACAACTCTTGACCAATTTTATCTTGTACATCAATTTTTGAGACCAACTTTGCAATGCAATTATACAACCCACTCATGACTTCATGATCTTGCTCAACATTTGGATTTAAATAAAAGAACTCTGGGTTCAAAAAATACCCAGCTGCATGCAAAGGACAATGCATTTGACCATCCCACCTTTGCTCAAAGATTTCAAAGATATTATTATACCTTTTTGCCTTTCCACCAAAAGCACTTGCAGTAGCTTCTTTAACCCTATCAATAGCCTCATAAATGTATCCCATGGGAGGTTTTTTCTCACCATCAACCAATCTAAGAACAAGAAGAAGAGGACCCAAGACCTTAAGGGCATAGACAACACTATTCCAAAATGAAGGCATTAGCATAATTTGTGCAGCCCTTTTACCCAGTTGCTCATTTGCCCATTTGCTTGTTGTCCATCTCTCTGAAGTGAATATCTTCCTCAAGTTGTTCTTTTGTTGATGAATTCTTGCTAAAGGTGAGAAAGTGATGCAACGTAGACCTCGTGGCCACATGTGTAGGCCCCATATAGATTTAGGATTTATTTTTATGTCAAGTGTTTCTTTAAATATTGTTATTAGGATTAGGTTTCCTATATTATTTAGTTTCCTAGTTTTATTAGGTTTCTTAAGGCTTAAGTTTACTTTTACTATTTATATGGCATTGTAGAGAATTATTTAAGAGATTAGAATTGATTAATAAAATTCCCTGTGTGGATTTTTCGTTGGAGACTGTTTCTTCATCGTGTGATTGTTCCCGTGGGAACCCAATTGTGCCCTGGCACTTGCATCCTAACCCTAGGATTGCATCAATTGGTATCAGAGCCGACCGATCCCTCGTCGATCATCGGCGCGTTACCCCATCCCTACCCATCGTCCATCCACTTTGTCCATCACCGCCAGAACCCCTTCCCCATCCATCCTTCCGTCAAGCCTAGATTTTGCCCATACCTCAACCTCAATTCCTCCTCCCATTCACCAGCCCATTCCCTTTCCCCTTCACTATCACACACCCTCCCTGCATCACCGAAAAAAAAAAAAAGCGACAGAAAGAAGAGAACAGCAGAAGACATTAAAAAAAAAAAAGCAGCAGAATTAAGAAAGGAACAGAGAAACAGAGCAAAAGAAGAGGAAGAAGGGTAGAAGAAGAAAAAAAAAAACAGAGAGAGTGGAGAAGAAGACAGAGTTGGGAGAAACTACCTGGCACCGTCCAGTAACCAGCCACCAGCATCTTTTTGCAGGCCAACATCCAGCGCCCTCTATCCATCAGGAAACAGTAGCCAGCAGCTATAGTAGACGCAGAAGCCAAAACCGTCATCATCGAGCTCCAGCAACTGCGCCACAAGCCTCGCCTCCAGCCATCCTCTCCAATACTCTCTCTTCGTTTCCCAAACAGAAGAGCAAGTAAGCTGTAAGCAACCATCCATTATTTATTTTTCTTCTCTGCACGTCGTTCGAGGTGAAACCCAAAGAGCACACTCACGTGCCATTCTCTATCTGAGTTCTGCAGTTTGAGCCTGATCTGAGTCCAGGCCCAGCCTGAGCTTAGGTTTGACCTGCATTGTAGACCTGGTCGGAGTCACGACCCGATCCAGCCCACCAGTTACAAAAAAAAAAAAAAAAAAAAAAAGAAACCACAGAATTTTTGGTCGAGTCAGTGGGCTTAATTCAAATCCGATCCGACCCATTGACGAGGTCCACAAGCAGAACATCATAAGAGCAGTCAAACGACAGCTTGCCCAGATCAATGGTTGAGGTTTCTCCTTTTCGCGATACCAGACTCATCCACCGTCAGATTTTCGATCCGATTTTGCCAGCATGATCGTGAAGAGCAGATTTACACCTCTGGTCAGTTTGATTTTAATTTTTAGATCATTAAAATTTTCAATATTTGCATCAAGTTCATATGGAATTGTCAAACAAGAGGGAATTGCAACTTCTTGAAATCAATAGAAGGCTTACAGAAACCAACAACGAGCTTAAAGAAATCATCAACAGGGCTACAAGGATGACATACGCAATCAAATATGAGAAAAGATATTATGCAAATAAAGATTGCTTTGAGCAATATATTACTTTGACACAAGGAAAATTGTCTGTCGAGGAATATGCTTATGAATTTGAAAGGCTACATTATTTATGTGAATTGGAAGATGCACTTGATTTCAATCACTTTCTCAGCAGTTTGCGACCAAGTATATTGAAGAATGTGGAGAAGGAATGCAACGATATGTATGAAGCATTTTGGGAAGCAATTCGTGTGGAGCGGATAATTAAAAGATCTCATCTAGTGGAAGTTACGCTTCAAGAAGAAAAGTCGCCACCCATAACAGACTCTGTTGAGGAACCAGTGCCAGCAGATATGCAGACCGATCCGTCAGAGTTGGACAAAGAAAATTCCATATCTACAGTTAGCCTTGAAATTTCTCCTATGAGTACTAATAATTCCGAAGTGCAAATACCAAGTAATGAAGCAAAAGTTATTGCTATTCCCCACATTAATTCTCCCATTGATTTTGTCTTTCGGGATCAACTATGCCAACTGAGAGATGACCAGCGGATAGTTAGAACTTTTGATTTGATGGTGCATGTTCTACAAGTAAAGCACATCAACGCATATTTCAACCATCAAAAGCAATTATGCATGGAGCTGTGCCAAGAAGTTATAGACCGATCGCCAAATCTAAAGTTCGTCAGATTGATCTTTGATCCGGGTGGCCATTTTCCGAACTCGAGGTCGAGTTCTTTTTCAAGTGGGGGAGAATGATGCAACGTAAACCTCGTGGCCACATGTGTAGGGCCCATATAGATTTAGGATTTATTTTTATGTCAAGTGTTTCTTTAAATATTGTTATTAGGATTAGATTTCCTATATTATTTAGTTTCCTAGTTTTATTAGGTTTCTTAAGGCTTAAGTTTACTTTTACTATTTATATAAATTGTAGAGAATTATTTAAGAGATTAGAATTGATTAATAAAATTCCATGTGTGGATTTTTCGTTGGAGACTGTTTCTTCATCGTGTGATTGTTCCCGTGGAAACCCAATTGTGCCCTGGCACTTGCATCCTAACCCTAGGATTGCATCAGAAAGGCAGTTGCAAATCGAGTTTTTGCAAGCTTTATTGACTCTTTCAATTGTGTAAAGTGCCTCATCATATTTTGCAAAGTTGGGCGGTTATAAATGAACCCATGTACCGCAACCTATTAGAACCAAACCAAGAAAGAGAAAAAAAAAGAGTTTTAGATAACTAATTCTTTTAATATTACTAACATAACTTTTTTCAAGAAAGAAGATTCTTATACTTGCCAATACATTAGCTGCAGCACTGTCTGTAACAATCTGGACCACATTAACTTCTCCAATACGCTCCTCCACAAACTTGTCTATCAGCTGAAACATTTTTTCAGCATCTTGGAGTAGCTAGAAGCATGAATGGACTCCAGAAACACGGTTCCTTTGGGACAATTCACTAAAAAATTGAGTAAGATCCTCCCTTTCTTGTCAGTCCACCCATCAACCATTATAGAACATGAACATCCATTCTTTGCCCATTCCTCCCGATGATCCTTCATCAAATTATTTGTATGCACTATCTCTTTTTTAAGAAGAGGAACTCATAATTCATGGTAAGTTGGTAGTTTCATGCCAGGACCATGTTGCCCAATAGCTTCAATCATTGGTCCAAAAATGTCATAATTAACAGTATTCAAAGGAAGCCCAGCATCATAAATCCACCTTGCAAATCTTTGGCATGCCTGCTCTCTTAATTCTTTTCTATACGGGTCATTTTCATCAATTCTTGTCTGTTTTCCTCGGGTTTTTCTGTTTTGCACAACAGCATCCGGGTTGGGAGTGAAGAATACATCCATAGGCCCTTTTTGCTTTGGCTTTTTAGGTTTGGAAGCAGTGGAATGAGTACTGGAAACTTGACTACCCTGACCCAAAGGTCGTTTACCACGTTCATTGACCTCTACAACATCATCATCATCATCTTCCAATTCATTTGCCAACTCATCAAAATGAGGCAACATATTCATTTCTTCTTTTTCTGTCTTTTTCTTTGTCATGTACTCTCTAATCTCTTCTCTAACTTCTGCTGGACATTTCGGATAAGCAGTAACATTCCCGTAACCCCAAGCAAGATGTTGCCTGACCCGATAAACACCTCCATTTGATATTTTGCCACAAAAATTACATTTGAACCTATTATTATTTTGTGGATTTTCCAAATGTGTATACTGCCATGCTGGGTCCTTTTTATTACTACCTTCCGTTGACATCTATAAACAATTGAAAAAATAAATTAAAAACAACAAGCATACAAAAGGGATTTGCAGCCAAAAAAACAACATTTACAGATTTTCAAATTAACCAATGCCAACTTTATAAGCTACCAGAAAAAGATAGCAACAACAGCATTTTCAATTTAACCAGCAGGCAGTAACAACGCAGAAAAACTAGATAGCAACAGAAAGAAAAAAAAAAAAGAAGCATAAGCAGAAAAAGAAGACTTGCACTAGCATAAGGAGATATAGACCTCTACAACAGCAAATAGAATGCTGCAAAAACTAAAAAAAAAAACAGCAGCAGACAAGAAAAAAAAAAACAGCTGCAGGAAAAAAAAAAAAAGCAGCGGCAGAAACAAGCAGAAGTAGCAGCAGCAGCAAGAACACCGTCAAGACTAGCAGCAGAGATCACCAAAACAAGAAAAAAAAAAAAAAAAAAAAAAAAAACCAACAGAAGCAGCTAAACAACATGCTATAACAAAAATAGAATGGAGCAGAAGCTGGAAAAAAAAAAAAAAAAAAGCAGCAGAGCAAAAAAAAAAGAGAAACAGCAGCGGAAGTTGGGATGAAAGGAAAAAAAAAGAGAAGATCCCTAGCAACTTTAACTCTTCCAAAGAGAAGATTTTTCTTCCTGGAGGTAGTAGGTCCACTACAATAACAGCGCCCAGGCATTCTCCAAGGAGATGGAAAGTTTCCGCCCTCCAAACATGCAACGGAACCCCTCTAAGCCCGATCCCTACTTCACAAGGGGGACTTCCCAATACTTCCATCCATCTCTCAAAAACCATAAAAGGAGAGTTTTGGGAGACAACAGCAAGGTCCAGGACTTCAGTGACCTCTGCCTTTAACTCTAGCTCCAACCACACCATCAATGGGCCAAGAAGCCTTGCATGAGTAGGCATTATACCCCTTTGCGATATCATCCAGTCTTCGATCTGGGATATTTCCAAAACCCAATCTTTGAGGAAGCCCACCAGAGAGAATTTCCTGGAGTCTTTACCTCAGATATAACATTTAAGGCCAATCTTACCCCAAGAGATGCCCCATTCCTTACTGCCCAGCCCACCTTATTCAAATGGCTTTTTTCCTCTCCACAGATCTTGGACAGGTTGTTCCAAGCTGGCCTGGCAGGCATAAGAAACGGTGTAAAGACAGCACGCTTGATCTTGTTGTCACTACCTTGAGAATCCTTCGCGCCTTGTTTAAATTTGGCCAACTGATCTTGAATTTTTCTTCCTCTCCATTTTCTGCCACGCGCCAACTCCACCACATATTCAGCTTCTTTGAGAGTACCAAATCTAACAAAAGTAAAACCTCTCTTCTTCCCACTGAGTTTATCAACAGGTATGAAAGCATCCAGGATTTTTCCTGCACTCCAAAACATGGCTTCCAGCTCAGTTTTGGATATATCCTCTGGTATGTTTGTAACAAACAATGAGTAGGTATTCTCTCTCAGATGAAGAATCCTTTTCAGAAGGGATGTCTTGTTATCGGCACTTCAAGTATTCGTCCTTTCTTTTTCCTCCATTTCACCGTATTAATCATAATGGTACATAATATCTAGTTTCTACACATTTTATTTTTCAAACTGTTATATAAATAGATTAACATTACCTAACAGGCAAAACCTCTACATAAAGACTATTGAATCTCAAAGCCATCTGTGGAACACAAACCTAGCTCATTCCACTACAAATTCTCATTCATATTCAAATAATATGAGGGCATAACAGAATTACACAGAAGTGAAACGAAAAAAATGTAAAATCTCAAAAAAGAAACTGGATAAATTGAATTTTTCAAAAAAAAAAAAAAAAAAAAAAAAAAAAAAAAGCAATGATATAAAAAATGTAGAGATTAAATATAGCTGATTATACCATGTTTCCAACTTTGGGATGTGTGATCCACCTTCTTGATTAGTCATATACCCGAAAATCACATGGATCTGATTGATTGACACCTGATGTTTAATTGAATTATTTCAAGAGGCACGAATAGAGTTAAAATATGCCTCATAGACACGATCTAGATCATAACATCTAAGGGACGAGGACCCCTGATCATGTAGAAGCTGACAGTCATCTCAATCACAATGTCAACCTGAAGATAAAGCTGCCTAAAGTTCGACCCTTTCCAAATTCAAAAAAACGAAATGGCTTATGCATCTAATAAAGGCAATTGAAGAAAGGTGCTAAGACTACTCAAGAGTATGATATTATCTACTTACAAAGAGGAAAATTAACACCAACAAAAGACTTCATCACCTAGTACAAGCAGGACAGACACCATCTGATTCTATAGAAAATGAGCAATTTTTTTTTTATAAAAGTAAAGTTTATTTCTTGGGGGAAAAAACAAGGCAAAACCAAGAACAACCCAGGAAAAAAAAAAAAAAAAAAACGAAATGACAAACAGCAAACAACAAAGCAACTACTAAAATGCAAAGTAATTAAACATCAAAAGAAAATGAAGAACAAAGAACTCCATCCTTAATTAGAGCATCTGCCATAGCATTTGCCTCTCTTAAAACATGATTAAAAGAAGCACCCAACTATTTTGAAATATCCTGAATTTCCTCCACCCAATCTACCAAACTCCAAGGAAAAGAAGACTTCCCAGAACCCATTGAATTGCAGAAAAAGAATCGCCTTCAATCATAGCTTTGGAACAACCTAGTCTTCGTAACCTATGATGCACGGATACTTCAAAGTGGGCAAAGTATCGTGTCATATCGTGTCCAATACTTCACTTTTTATTTGTAAAATCCGTGTCCCTGCCGTATCCATAGCGTGTCCCTACCGTATCCTTTCCGTGTCTGGGCATCATAGTTCGTCACTCACGATATCCGATGATAAAGGCAAAAAACTCAGACTCATTAGCATTCAAAGAAATGACAGGTCTTGAATAACTCCTCAACACAACATTATTGCAATCCCTGATAACACCTCCAATACCTCCTAGATTAGGCCTAACAAAACTTCCATCAAAATTTAGTTTAAGAACTCCCACTGGTGGAGACTCCCAAGAAACTTGAAGCAACTTTCAAAAGATGGTGAACTCTATTATAAGGCAAATTTTCAAGCCTACGACCCTTTACATGTTGCATGAGCCTATTGGTGGCTCATGTAGAAATGAAGGAGGTAAGCCATCAAAAGAATATCCCTCTGAACTATAGGCCTCAGTCATCAGGTTCAAGATGCGCAAATTCCGAAGACTCCTATGGTGGTTACTTGTCTGATCAGTCATATCAATATGGCCATGTGGCAGTTACGGATATCGTACATGTAGCCATTGGGAACCGATGCAACAACTACAACATAGTTTGTCCCACTCACGAAGAAAAGCGTCTTGGAGGGCTTTATGCTAATCCATCCAATTACAAACGAGGCGAGGGAAGAGGTTTCTTTGTCCTTGCCTATCACTAATATGGATATAGATACAGGCAAAGTCAGAATGAAGATGAAGAAGAGTCCATACAGCTTTGTTTTTGACTTCCAATTTGTTTCTGTGATAATTGAACGATTAGATCTTAACTATTAAACAGTGACTAGTTATGCAACGTGCTTTAAATGTTATAGATTTCTTTCTTAATAGGAATGATAATAGTAGGTCATTGATTCATTCTTACATTTGCTACTAGCTTAAATCTTAAAAACTCAAATGTATGGTTGCTCATATCGGTCTATTTTAGCCAACATTAGTAGTTGAAAACACCTAAATAACAAAAAAAACATTGAATTAAAATAATCTGGAAAGATACGGACCACAATTAAATCTTAAAAGTTATATTGAGATCAGAAGATTCATCAGTCCACCCCTCACCCCCCAAACCAACCAACCGAAAAAGAAAAACAAAGTTTTAATGACTTTCCCTTTAATTTTTTGAGGGGGTTTCAGGGAATCAGGAGCGACTCAGTCCTACTCGGCCAAGTCACAGCTCAACTGGAGTAACTCAAGTTGCCCACCGAGTCAAAGTTACTAATCCTCAGTCTCCTCGCCTCTTGGGGTGATTGAACTCAACGGTGAATAATCGATTGATACCACTATTTGATTGAATCACTCCAAGAGGCGCCACAATTAAAGTTAAAATGCATCTCCTCACTTGACCTCACCACCTATGGAGGGTGGGGTGATTAAATTCAATGGTGAATAACCATCCAATCGATTACTTATAAATAATCTCTAATAAGAATAACAGGACAGAGGAGAGAAAGGGAGAATGATGGACCTTGTTCCATGACCAGTAGAGAATTGAGGCGGTTGAAGAAGAAGGAGAGTTGCGGAGCTGAGAAGAGGCGAGGAAGCGACCGCCAATAGAAACGAGGCCGTGGGGAGGGGAACTGCAGGAACGGTGTCGGAGATGCTCTTTTCCGGAACGCAGACCCCAACAACTTATTCCAGCGTCTACCGGGGATGAAACCATCACAACCTCCTCCTCTTCCTGCATCATCATTTTTCCTTTTAACTCCTTCTCCTTCTCCTTCTCCTCTTCTTCCTGTGTATAATAGTTTCGGGAGGGGTTTGGTTAACGAGGGTTTTAGAAAGAAACCTGCGGAAAAAAACATTAAAAAAAAAAAAAAAAAAAAAAAAAATTGGAAAAAAAATAGAGGATTTAAAAAAAATAATAATAATAATAACTTTAAATGTCCATCGCACCAAACAAACCAAACTCGGAATCCATATAGAAAAAGTAACTTTTTTTATTTTTTTTTTTTTTTTTTGTGATAGCATTCGACCTTATTTATAATAAGTGAGGGTCGTATTCGACCGTAAGCAGGCATAACCTCTTCATCTTCTTCCTTTTTCCTCGAGTGTTCGAGTTTTTGATTAAAGGAAGAGAGGATTGGAAGATCTGTCACTTAAAGTTATTTTTTTTGGTTAATTTCTCATAGAGGATCCTTCTAAAAAAAAACTCTTGCAATTTCAAACCAAATTTCTAGCATGCTATGGTTTTGTGCAACATCACGTGAAACAGAATTTATTAAAATGGAAGAATGGATAGAAGGAGCAATTCAAAAGCTAAGATCCATGCTCATTTGTGATTTGGGCTAGAAAAATCATGCTCATACAAGAAGATACCAATGGCTTAAAAAAAAAGATGCTACCAACAAAAAAACCAGAGATAAGGAAGAGAATGAGGCACCAGCAATTCACATGATACACAACCAATCGACAACATTTATTAGGGACTGAACATTTCTTAAATTGACTAACCCACCAACAACATTTTTAGGGCTGATTGGCAATTTACTAAGTTAGATCTTCCAGTCATCTCTTCCTTTAATTGAAAACTCGAACATTAGAAGAAGAAGGAAGAAGATGAAGAGGTTATGCCTGCTCAGGGTCGAATGCGACCCTCAACACAGAAAATAAAGGTCGAATGTGAATACAAAAAAATGGTGAAAAAAGTTTCTTTTTCTGTACGAATTCCCTGTTTGTTGCACTACTGGCTAAAGTTCCCTATTTGGTGCAGTGGCCACTTAAAGTTATTTTTTTAGTAAAATCCTCTAAAAAATACGTTAGAAAAAAAAAGGGAGAAACTTACTTGTTTGACATTGTTTTCTAGTTGGGTGTGCTGAGATCAGGTTGTTCCGAGTCTATACTCTGCAGAACTTGTTTGACAATATTATATTAATTATTATACTAAAAATATATTGTATGGGACTTGTTTGATAGCATTATAAAAAATTTGCTCCAAGGAGCAAACATAGGATTTATTAATGTGGAACTCCACCTTTTATTGTTTGTAGCACTATTATTATCATACATGGGACCCACCTGTAGAAGTTACAACATGGTACCCGCCTTTAAAAATAGAGAACATGGAATTCATATCCATATGATTTATAATGTGGGTCCACCATTATAGGAATTATAATCTGGGCCAACTTTTTGTGAATGTAAATATGGGATCAACCTTTAGAAATTCGAAAATGGGTCCACATTCACAGGATTTATAATGTGGGTCTACCTTTTGTAAACGAGATCATATGACCCATATTTATGAATACTTTTTTTGTAATTGTGGACATAGGGCCCACCTTTAGAAATTAGAATGTGGTGCCCACCTTTAAAAATTAGAACATGGGGGTAGCACATTCATAAAAAATTTACAATGTTGGTCCACCTTTATAAGAATTATAATGTGGGGCCATCCTTTTTGTTAATTATGAACACAGGACCCACTTTTAAAAAATTACAATTTGGTACGCCATTTAGAAATCTGAACATGGGGCCACCATCAAAATGTGATTGTGGATATGAGATCTACCTTTAGAAATTACAACATGATGCCTACCTTTATAAATTAAAAGATAGAGTCAAAATTCATACGATTTATAATTTGTCCCACCATTATAGAATTATAATATGAGCCCACCTTTTGTGATTGTGACCATGTGACCCACCTCTAAGAATTATAAAGTGGGGCCACCTTCTTTGGGATTGTGAATGTGGGGCCTACATTTGGGATTGGTGAGAGGATTTAGAATTTTCAAATGACAGTTTTTAAAGGCAAGAGATAAGTAAGAAACAACTGTGCCAACAGGTTGTTTCTTAAAAAAAACTAAGTTTTTTCGTTCCAACATTCTTATGCCAGTGGGTTAAGATTTTGAGATTCCTTCTCATGAGAACAAAATTCGGAACAATCATTGATCGCAAGCCCCAAGTGCAAAGCCGCAATGTAGTAATAACTTGGTGAAGTCCAAGGTCGATCCACGGGGAGCAATTAATCGTGTAAAACTTGTCCAATTGGAAAACTAATACTAACCTAATAAAATCTATACAAATAAATCTCTACGAAACTGAAATTGAAATTTAATTATAGATCCAAATTAAAAATTAGAATCCCAAATAAAAAGAAAAATCATAATCTAGAAACCTAATTTAACTACTGCATCACCATAAGAATTACCAGTCCAACCAATTGTAATAATTGTTAAGATGCATAAAAATGAAAATAAAATAAAATAAAATCAGAGAATATTAAAAGTAGATTTTAATTATAAAATATTGCAATAGTTACTTTGCTTGATGCCATCAAGAAAAATTAAGAACACCGCACCAAGTGCGCACTGTCATTATGTACAAATATTCGATGTTGACCCATTGGTGAAGACCAAGACCCCAAAATGTACTAATGAAAGAACCATTCCAAGCAAATAACCATTACAAAATTATTTGAATCAAAATAAAGTGCATCAAACCTTACTTTAGACACATGGAACACTAAACGGAGGAGATGGACTCGCGGTCTCGAACGACAATCTAACCGGCTCTCATTTCGCGATTTGAAATCCAAGCAAGAAAAGATGATGAATGGCTGGATCAATGTTGGAACGACGATAGCAACGGCGGTGGCGAACGGTGGCTTAGAAATCCAAGTGGAAGTGTGCCTTAGGGAAGGCCTTGGATGAAATTGTGATGGAAGGAGGTGAGATGGAGAAAAATTAATGGGAAAGGGGGGATTTTTGTTGTTGGTCATCCAAGGGAATAGGGGAAGATGGGATGCACGTCCAGCCCTTTTGTGGCTCTTTTTATGTATTTTTGATGACTTGGCCAGCAAGGTTTTGATTTGGGTAAAGATTAGTAGTGTGGGGTCCAAGTTGGATTAGGATTAGAAGGGTTTTGAGAGAGTTTTTAGGGGTTGACCCACAATCCTAGTGAAAATATGATTCTTCTTATCTTTCTGCTCTTGGGCCCACGTTGGCTAAGAATCAATTCAAATCTGAAATTTCAGATTTGAAACAAATCTTGGATGCACTTGGACCACCATCTTGGACGTGTGAAATCATGGGATGGAGGGCTTGGACGTGTAAATGCTTTTTTGGAAGAATCTTGGGTTGGAAACTTCAAATCTTGAGGCCTATCCATTTGGAACTTGGATTACTCAGCAAGATCTTCCAATCTTTTGAACTCTTCATGGCTGGAAAAATATACTTAGATGAGCCCATTTTCTCTCTTGAAAAGATCCCCTCAAATCTGAAATTAATTTCAAACATGTAATAGAAGTAGGCCTCACTTGAGAATATGCAACGTTTTGAACTCCACACCATGCATGGACGTTCTCCACCTTGGCTTAATTAATTTCAAATATGAAATTCAGATTTGTATTTCAATTTCAAATTAAAACACAATGATGGGCCCCACTTGTGTGTGCAATGCTTGAATTTCCCTTGCCTTGGACGTCTTCCACCTTGGAGGTATTTTTGTAATTTTTTTTCTTCTTTGTTTGGCTTGATTTGAATCTTCAAACAAGGGTAGTGTGGACCCCATGTGGAGCTTCAATACCTTGGTTTTCCTTCTTTAATTTATTTCTTCCGCGGGCCCCAAGAAATTGATTTTGCCTACAAAAATACAAATAATATAATCAATGATCAAAGAATTATCTATTTATGTAGGAAAAGAACATTGCAAGATGCAAGCCCCAATTCACACTAAATAGATGTATGGGATTTCACCATTTTATCAAGTTTTCTTTAATTAAATCAATGATGCAAAGAAAATTCATCATTTCATGTGTGACTAAAAAGTTACGAGAAATTTGTGATTGTTAATGCCAAGAAAAAGAGAACTTCATGATTTTATGTGAAAATGCAATTTTTGGATGAATTTTGACTTGAATTCAGACTTTGATGCTCACAAATATAGAACCAAGAATTTTTTTACTAAAACGGTGCATGATTTGATGATTAAGTCCTTAATTACTCTAAAATGATGATGAAATTATGCATTTTTAAGGACTTATCAATCATTTACACATACCAAACATGTTTTCTACACCCTTTTCTCGTGGAAACATGAGAACATCCAAATGATACAATGCCAAATCGCACCCTTAGAGACAAAGAAGATTAGAGGAAAGAGAGAGAGAGCGCTTCTTCTATTATAGTATACAAATACAAGGGAGGAGGCCTATTTATCAGCAAAATAACCTCCTCGTTGAAGAACCCTAATTACAATAGGATTCTAAGCCTAACTCATTATCACGACCCCAAGTCCCTAATTTGGTTTAAGATGCGATTAGGGTTAATGGAGCCACAACGGCACACAGAAGACGAGGACTGGTGTAACCCCGACCCGTGCGCCAATTAATTTCACCCACAGGATTCCGCTATGTGAGATTCTGCAGGGTCCTCGATCTATGAGGATCATCATGGGGAAGCTTACAAGGGCCATTTCAGGAAACAGGCATAAAAATCAGAGTATAATGGCATTATTAGACTGGAAAGTAGAAATGAATTCATTCCTTCAGTTAGTATTCAGGTTTAACAAAATATTAAGTTTAGTTACAACCCAGAATATGGTCGTACAAAAACACGGGCCAATAATTACAATTATCAAAAGCTAAAATTCTCCAAAATAACAAAAACCTAAAAGATGATGTTACGAGCTCTGCAGCTTTGGACGCTACTCTATGTCGTCAGTTACCCACTCTCAAATAACTGGCGGATCCTATTGGACCGCCGCAAGGTCTGGTTTAGGCACGTAGACGAGCTCTTTACCTACGGCATCAAGCACAGATTAGACGAAAGTCTGGTAAGTATTCAAGATAAAAAAACATATTTTGCAGGTACAAAACATAATATAAATACATGTGATTAATCAAGAAATTAATGTAAGCGAGTTGGGCAAGTTGATGTAAGAAAATATGATTAACAGAATCATAAACATGAATTAAAATCAGACCAATGATTACTTGGCAATCACATCGCACAATCCTCGAAAGGGGGAGCTTTCGTTCGCCCCAACCGAGCTGAACTAGTACCTCAAAACTCACCCGAGAGTTCACGGCCATAAAAAATCTTTGGCCCTGCCACGGGGTACTTGGTGTAGCCCGGGCAAGGTAGGTACTTTAGTGACACCGGTCACATACAAGACTCAAACTGCAGCGAGCAAGATATATATATATATATATATATAACATATACTAGAAAAACAGCTTGGTGGTGCCAACTCGAAAATCAATGCAGAATGCAAGGTTCAATACTTGAATCAGGGATTAAAGAGTAATTCGGTTTCTCATGAGATGTATTTTCAAGTACAGGGGTTACCAGACAAAAGAATGCTTAAAATCATAAACAATGTTGATTTGTCTTTTAAAACAGTAAACCGAATTAAAAACTGGTTTCAAAACAATATTTTCTAAGTCATGAAAATTTTACGGAAAAATGGGCAGCATTTCGGTTAGGAATATGAGACCCAAAACGAGTAGTAGAAAAGCAAGTGATCCAGGTAACTCGGAAGGACAGGGCAATAAATGCGCGCACACAAACCGAGAAACCGTTTATAGATCCGGGTACATCCAATGGTCAAGCAGAGCGAAAATTGTGCGCTAAGACCTTCGGAGTCCCATGTGGCAAGATGATAAAATCAGGTTTGCAAAATGCATGATAAAAGTACAAAAGTTTGATTGAAATAATCCTAAGCATGTAAGTACGGTGATTTCTAAAATTACACGCTCAAAGTGATAGATATTTGTGTATTTTTTTTTTACACTTGATGCATTCGAAAGGTGGGAATATCTAATCCCTAAGTTTGGGTAAAATTACAAGTCCCTGTGCTCCACATGCGTTCACAATTGTTATGGTTTGATTTTGAGTAGAAAATTAACATCGGACAATGTTAGTGTGCAGGGTACACCCAAAATCTAAGAAAAGGAGGCCCATACTTGGTACTCCAAAATTTGCATGTAGAAGGGCTGAATTGACACCATTTTTCACCTTGAAAACTTGAAATACATTTAAGGGGAAGCCAAGGGAAATTTCAGGCTTTAATTGGTCATAAAACAGGGCCTAAAGAAATGGGTTCTATGGGCCTTGGGGTGGGACCCTTTGGCCCAAGTTGTACACAGTAGTTGGCCGATGGAAACAAGAAGAAAAGGAAGAAGAATGGGCGCTTAGAAAGGTGGAGATGTTGTGGCCGCTGGGCAGGTGGTGAAGGCGCTAGGACAAGAAAAAGAAGAAGAAGAATGGTGGCCGCTGGGACAGGTGTGCAGGTGTTGGCCGTAGGAACAAGGAGAAGAAGATGGATGAACGTTGGGCCTGTGTTGGCTGGCGAAATTGAGAGCCGATGGCAGCTGAGAGGCTGGGCTGAGTGGTGCTTTGGCCGCCAGGTTCCCACAATGACTACTGGACAATTAGTAAAAAACTTATGTTGTTGTCATTTCTCTAAGACAATCGAGGAAAAAAGATGAGTGGTGCTTGTCAAACCCCAACCCAAGATTAACCCAATAGTGTTTTCTTAGTGAATGCTTAGTCTTAATCGGGTTTAGTTACCGTGGGTTAGAGTGGGATTAGTTTTAATCATGATTATAGCTTTGGGGAGTTTCGAGAACGCTTAGTGTTAATTAAGCACACTCAGGAAGGCCTGGGTGTACGTGCAAGCGTGGGAAGATTGTGTTTGGTTTTGTGTTAATCGTGAATTTCATTTTCATTTGAATGGTTTTGTGATTATGTACAACTTTCGTGTTTAGCCCGTTTGTGTCTGTAGCCCAGAAACTCAAATTTTGGCCAAAAAGGGGTAAAACGGCCTTTTCACACTCAAATCTGGACACAATTTTCGAGATCCCAAAACCATGTCAAAAATATACTTTTTGGAAACTAGATATTTCAAGGATCGTTTTATCCTTCTTCGTCGACTTCATCGGAGGCCCTCAAGGTCATGTTTTCCTTGAAACAAGAATGCTCTCTTAATGGTCCCACTTGCAAGCACTTAAGCCCTTTCCCCTCTTTCTCTCTTCATTCCACAAATCTCTGCACTTTTCTTGACCTAGGGCTGAGAAACCCTCTTTTTTCTCTTCATCTTCTCCTCATGAATGCATGAGCTAGAGATCTCCACAATCAACTGTGATTGGGTCTCAATATGCTGCTAACATTCCTTGCTGACTGACAACTGCTCATAAATTCATTCGCTAACTCCATCTGTGACAACAAAAGCTGCAAATTCTGCCAAAGTCCTTCGAGATCCACATGCTAAGACCACAAAACTCTGATTCTCTAGCCCGAAAACAACGAAAAGGAGCTAAACGTGGGTGCGGAGACATAAAATTCTCCCCCACTAGAAAAGAATTTGGTCCCCCAAATTCTCCAACAAGAACAAAACGGAAAGAGACAAGGAGAGTCTCCCCCACTAGAAAGAAAACAAACCCAAATCTGACAAAACGACATCTAGCCAAAAATCCGGACCTCACTACACGTCTTAAGGTTCCTAGAGTGTTTTATGTCCTAGAAACCTGCCCGCTCTGATACCAGTCTGTCACGACCCCGGACCGGGATCCTAAGAGAAGTCCGGGGAGCGTGAGGGGGATGATTATATTTCTCCCAAGATCCGCGTGTGTGAGGATCCATAAATCAAATCACATCACTGTCTGTATATTTCTGCGGAAGCTTTTGTGGTAACGCGACCCGGAGTCCGTGGACATCATCGGATTCCGCGTCGCATAGAACCCTTAGCATAAAGCCATCATTCACCATGAACCATATCAGACTGGAGTAAACCAACATAAATAAAATACAGAACTGACAGTAACAGGATATTACATTTCCATTATGTTCAAGTTACAAGTAACAATGTGCATTAATTACAATCCCAAGAAAGGCTAATAAAAGCCGAACAATACAAACTAATATCCACTACCCACATGTGACGTATCTCCGATGTCAAGCACAATGTCTACATGACATAGCCGACAAGACAACCTGCCACTCATGGCTCCACAGCCACAACTCTCAGCTCGGGGCGGGAAACTGAACCTGAGTACCAAAATAGTGGGTCAAACACGACGGTTTGGCAAGCAGGTGAAAAGACATAACAATAAGGAAAATACCTTGAAAATCATTTAAACCTGTCAAAGCATTAGTTTCATAAAACGAGGTAATCATTATTTCAAATACGTATGCAATATAAAACATGTACGGTATCCAAGGAAACGGGAAACGAGCAAGATGGCAACCACACAAAGCTAAGTCCTCTATCACCGAAGTTACATGAGCATATCGGGGTGTTGTCTCAGTCACCGAAGTGAGGAGATGCAACACAAGTAACATATACATAATATAATACAATACGGGACATGACCACGGTAGCGAGCCGGGCATCGGGGACCACAGTAGCAATCTGCGGCATCGGGACAAGACCACGGTAATAACCGGGTAGCGGGATCCAAACTGCAGCTGGCGGGACGAGAAGGGGTCTCCAAGTCGGTGGATCAGACCGGCAAGGAAAGCCAAGCTTAGTGGTGCCGACTCATAGGTCAAATCATGTAAAACGAGACATGTACAAATCATATGCAATGCACTTAATTAAACGGGCGGGACGGGGTGCTCAAAAGCACTAATTTCATTTCATTCGGGCATGTATAACCGGGCTAGCAAAAATGCTAAAATACACTTTCAATACTTTCGGGAATGCTAAATCAATATTCGAGAAATTCGGGCTATTATCGGGATTCAAGACAAATCATAATTCGAGAAATTCGGGCTATTATCGGGTTTCAAGATAAATCAAGTGAATAAGGACCCCGTATGTCGATTGTAATGATTACTTGGTACTCCTTGAGTTTAGGGACATTCCGGGCTCTTTATGCACTTTAGGTATTCAAACCTTAATCAATTTTTAAATAAACAAAACCTAATAGAGAGGGGAACCTAAGCACAACGTTAATCTAGTAGTACCTTACAACCTACTCAGTCATCGAAAGGAAAAACGGATTCGCGATATCCAAACAAACCAATTTCGCGTTTAGATAAGAGAAAGAATATCCCGTCGTTCCGTGCCGTTCAAGATTGAATTAGGTTAAGTACCGATACAACCGGATTAACCGTGTGGTGATGTCGGTTCAACCATCCTCAAAGGAAGTCAAACGGGTCCACAAAAGGGTCACTAAGTTCCATTTAAAGTTCATCTAATCACAGGACAAAAAGTCCATTTAAGGTCCACCTAATCATGGGGCAAAAGTCCGTTGAAAGTCCATCTAACAAGGGCCAAAGGTCCCTTTAAAGTCCACCTAACAAAGGTCCAAAAGTCCCTTTAAAGTCCACTAAACATAGGGCCAAAAGTCCCTTTAAAGTCCACTAAACATAGGGCCAAAAGTCCCTTTAAAGTCCACTAAACATAGGACAAAAATCAGGTTTTTCCAGCAGGTTTCCAGTTGGGCCGGTCGACCTGGCCCATGGCCGGTCGACCGCGTACACAGGGGCTCGGTCGACCGCCCATGGGCCAGGTCGACCGCGTGCTCTGCAGAACTGGGAGTCCCGCAGTTCAGCAGGCTGCCCAGCAGGGGGCCTGTTGCAGTGTCGCCGGTCGACCGCGCCTCTTGGCCGGTCGACCGCGTACACTGTGTAACAGAACCCAGGTTCTGTACAGCAGTGCAGCAGGTCTGTTCATTTTCTCCATTCCTTTTCTTCATTCTTTCAAATCTGGTTAGCAATCTATTTCATGAATAAAACAAGCTATCAAGGCTTACCAATGTGCATTTATTTCAAGTTTAATCAAGCCATTAATAACACAAAATACATGGTGAAATCATATGCATTTTTATCAAGACTCATTCAAAGATAAAAGAGTCAAAACATCCACTTGCCTTGGGTCTTTAATCAAGGAAAAACCAGCTCTAATCACACTTGCAAGCCAAGAACAAGATCTCTACAAAAAGCCCTAAAACAAACCCTAAAATGGGTCAAAACAATGAAGAAGAAGAGAGAGCTTTCAATAATCAAAATGGAGCTTCTCAAGGACCATATGAACATGAATCTAGAAGATGAGGAAGAGATCTTACCAATAGGTTCTCCAAATGGACAAAGCAAGCTAAATGAAGATCTTGTGGAGATGGGATTTCTTCAAAAATGGTACTAATGGAGAGCCCTTGCAATGGAGAAGAAGGTCATGCAATCTTTTGAGATGATGGTGCAAGATTGGTTGTCTCTTGATGATGGAGAAGCAAAGAAGAAGGAGCAAAGGGTGCAAGAAACCCTAGGCTCAGTTGTGCTGGAAAATGGAGAAGGGAAAGAAGAGATGGGTTCTCTTATAACATGTGAAAATGGGCTCCACCACTTAAGAACTTTGAAAGGCTGAAATAGTGGTTTCGGGGCTTCGGATGAAATCGACGAAGAAGGAAGAAATGATCGTCGAAATATCTAGATTCC
>QPKB01000003.1:43309959-43326771 GCA_003546025.1 Camphora micrantha | reverse complement strand
CTACAACTTTCTTGACCTAGGGCTGAGAAAACCCTCTTTTTCTCTTCATCTTCTCCTCTTGAATGCATGAGATAGAGATCTCCAAAAGAGTTTCCAAGACTATCATCTTCTTCCTCTCATCCCAAGCTTTTCATTGATGCCATTTTTGTTGGATTTCTAGTTGGGCAAGCTCTCCATTTCCTTCCTTGCATCTTGTTTGGGCACCTCTAGGTAAGAGCTCCTACCCATCTCTTCAATGGAGTTCTTTTGACTCCTAATGATCATGTTTTTCTAACTTTCAACACGCATTTCGAAATGGATTGCTTGGTTGCATTTTTGGGTGAGTTTTTGAATGGGTTTCATGGGGTTTTTGTAGTTCTTGGCTTGGGTCTTGGGTAGGAGTGCTTGAAGGAGAGTTTTGTTAGCACTTGGGCAAAGGTAAGTAATCTCTATAGGTTGTTTGTGCATGTGTGTTCATGGATTTCACTATTTCTTTTGAAATTTTCATATGATTTGTCATTTGGTATTAATGTTTTGTTTTACTAGATTTCCATGTTGTGATTTTACTTTAGAAATTGCAAGCATGCTAATTAACTTTCCAAACTTTCAGATTTCATCGTTTTTAATTAGGCCTTACCTTTTTGAAGTTTGGATGTGTTATGATAAGAATGGGTTTGAATGATTATGAAATGGGTTTTAATGTTAATGGCTTGATTTGAGGCATTGTTGGGGGTAGAATGGACTTGTAATATGCATGGTTTGGTTGCATATCAGGTTCAAAGAAGAGAGGAATGGATTTGGATCCATTCACTGCAGAAACAAAACCTGCAGTTCTGTTTCCGCAGTGCACGCGGTCGACCGACCACGGCACGCGGTCGACCGGCGACACAGGGGCAGGTTCCCTGGAACCTGACCAAATCACTGTGCACCATTTTCAAGTTACAACTGCCGGTCGACCAAGCCTGGGCCGGGTCGACCGGGCTCGCTGTGTAAGGGGTCGACCGGCCAAGGGCCAGGTCGACCGGGCCAACTGAAAATTCCCTTCTTGGTAGGATTTTTACCCCATTTATATATTCTTTTAAAATTTGAAAACTAGGCTATATTAAGGACTTTAACTTGACATTGTGTAATTGGAACTCCAAGATATGTACCAACTTCGGGGACACCAATCCTTGTATTTTAATAACAGAGTCCCAATCACACAAGGGTCAATGAATAGCCTTGGTATGTACTTGATGAAATTATCGTGTTTTGAACATTGGTTTAATACTACAAATAATATCGTGTACTCGCTTTGAAGCCAAGTTTTAAGCTCGTTCTAAGATTTGTTTCAAGTATTAAATGGGGATCATTTCTTAAGTTGTGAGCATATATATTATGCATTTTGCTAGCCGTGCTGTATTTTGTTTTGATAAGTGATTTCCCCTTTTATTCAGACGTGTTTGTATCGCGTGTTTTATGCATTCATGAATTCAAGTGAACACCACAGAGCTTGGACTGCCCTTTTAGTCTGATCCACTGTCCGGGGGTCCTTAAACATGTGGACTATTTACAGATTAGTCGTGTTTTTACTACACATCGTGCGTGTCAGGTTTCGCGGCCGGAATCCCGTATTTGTGGGAATCGTGTCGTGTTATATTATGTATAATCGTGCTTGTCGTGTGTGCTTACTCTTTTCATTATAAATGATAGAGAAAGGATGGGCTCTTTGTGGATTTACGATTCATGATATATATTATGTATTCATGCTAGTTTGTCTCTAATTTAGAAATGTGTTCCTGTGAGTATTTGTTTTACGTTCAGTAAAGTGTTTCTTTATGTTTTCGATTAAACATTGTTTTCCATGCCTACACTTAAATTGATTTCTTGTCAAATCTTTGTGTTTGATGCTTGTATTTTGGTGTCCAGGTGCAGGAGGTTTTACCTTTGAGGAAGAGTGCCAGGAGGAGGCTGTTGAGCCTACCTTAGCTTGCGAGTACCAACCCGACGACGTCATCTAGACGTCGGGACGGGTCATGAGTTCCGATGTATCCCTTTTTGGGCTTTATATACTTTTGGTATTGTATTGGCCTTTGTTGGCCTCTTATTTTGGGATTTTAACAACTTAACACACTTTGTTAACTTTGTAACTTGAACTATTATGGGAATGCCTTGTTATATTTTTCCTTCTGATATTTTAGTCTCGATGACATTTATGTTCATATTCTGTTATGATTTATTATGATGTGATTTGCTACATGCTTCAGCCTATTTGATCATGTGAGTTGGTTTCACGTGTCCTTGAAACTCTCAACGCGGGACCCTGTGGGAGATTTAATCATCTTACCTCATCAACCACTGTCGCGGGGCCCGGGTCTCGGTCCGGGGTCGCGACAGAATGGTTTTGAAATATTGGATTGATCCCTTGGAGAGCATGGAGGCTCAAGGAATTTCAGGCGGTTCAGAAATGAGAAGAAGGGAAGGAAAGATTTAGAAAATTTATACAAGAGAAGTGCATTTCTGTACTCAGTGGACACAGGCAGAGACCTATTCGCTTGAGCAACCATAAAGTTCGCTTGAGCGGCTAGGCCACTGCCTAGCGCGGACATAGGCAGAAGCTTGTTCGCTGGAGCGACCCTTGGGTCCGCTCGAGCGAACAAGCCACTGTCTGGGGTGAGACAGGCCAGAGACATATCCGCTCAAGCGACCCTTGGGGTCCGCTCAAAAGGACAAGCCTCTGTGTTAGGTCCGCTCAAGCGGACGGTTGACCGCTCGAGCGAACCTAAGCAGAATTCCAGGACTGAATATTGGTTTCATTCGTGTATTTTTTAGGATTGAAAAACTAGACTATGCTGAGGGTTTTAAATTGACATTGTGCCATTGGAAATCCAGAATGTATTCTAACTTCGGGGACACCAATTCATCTTGTTTTTCTGACATTTGAGTTTCCAATTACATAAAGGTCAATGAATGATCACCTCAACATATGCTTGATGGATTTCGTATTTGAACTTCAGTTTTGTTACAATAAGTATCATCGTGCATTCGTTTTGAAATTCAAGTATAAGCTCGTTTGAAGATTTGTTTTAAGAATAAAAAAGGGGATCACTTCTTAAACTTGTACGCATACAATTTATGCCTTTTGCTAGCCGTGTCTGGTCTCGTTTTGATAAGTGATCTTCAACTTTATTTCGATTTGTCTCGAATGTGTATCGCGTGTTTTGTGCATTCATGAATCCAAGTGAACACCACTGAGCTTAGATTGCCCCTTTAGTTTGATCCACTATTCGGGGATCCTTAAACATGTGGACTATCTGCAGATTGATCGTGTATTCTATTACACATCGTGTGTGTCCGATTCTGCGGCTGAAAATCCCCGTCTACCTCAGTGTGGCGTGGGAATCGTGTTCTTGCATGTTGTGCTTGTCGTGCGTGCTTACTCTTATCATCATGTAAAATATAGAAATGACGGGCTCAATGTGGATAAACAATTCATGATATATTATAAGTATTCATGCTAGCTTGTTTTGTATCTTCGATATGTACCTCAGTCATGCATTTGTTTTAATCCAGAAAATCGTTTTAGTTTTGTTTCTTCAAACATCTATTGTTCCATGCTCATGCCTAAATTGATTACCTACCAAACTGTCGTGTTTGATGCTTATTATTTTGGTGCCCAGGTGCAAGTGACGTTGCCTTCGAGGAGGAGCGTTAGGAGGAGGCTCTTGAGCCACCCCCAGCTCGTGAGTGGCAGCTAGACGACATCAACTAGACGTCGGGGCAAGATCTTGAGTTTCGATTCATTTTGTCTTGGGTTCTTTAATACTTTTGGAACTGTATCGGCCTTTGTTGGCCTCTTCTTTGGTTGTAACAAAACTTAACTTTATCGAACTTTTGCTAACTCTTACAACTCGAACTATGATGAGAATGATATGTTATAATTCCTGTCGTGACCCCGGACCCAGACCCGGGCCCGCGACGATGATTGCGATTAATTTGAAGTTTACATTCGATAATTTCCCACAGGTTCCCGCGATAAGGATCCTGAGACACGGGAGATCTAGCTCACACGATCAAGTACGCGAAAGCGTGTAACAAAATCAAATTCATAACAAGTCATGAATAACAATTTATTCAAGTGCATGAGTAAAATAGCATCAAGACCAAGATATCATATGTAGGAAATATAACCTGGCATACCCAACATAGTCCAAGTTATAAGTTTAACCAAAAGTATGTTAAGTTTGTTACAACCCATAATAAGAGGCTAACAAAGGCCAGTACAATACCAAAAATATACAAAATCCCAAAACATGATAAATCGAACTCAAGACCTTGCACAACGTCTAAATGACGTCGTCGGGTTGCCACTCACAAGTTGGGGGTGGCTCAATAGCCTCCTCCGAACACTCCTCCTCAAAGGCAATGTCACTTGCACTTGGGCACCAAAATAGCAAACATCAAACACAACGGTTTGGCAGGTTATCAATTTAGGTATGAGCATGGAATAATAAATGTTTAATGAAAACATATTAAAACAATTTACTGAACTTAAAACAATTACTTGACTGAGATACATTTCAAGATAGAAACAAACTAGCATGAATACATAAATATATCATGAATAGTAAATCCACAAAGCGTCCATCCTTTCTCTATCATATATAATGAAAAGAGCAAACACGCACGACGAACACGATATACATAAACAAGACACGATTCCCACAAAATACGGGATTCCGGCCGCGGAACTGGGCACGTACGATGTGTAATAAAATACACGACTAATCTGCAGATAGTACGCATGTTTAAAGACCCCCAAACAGTACATCAGACTAAAATGGTAGTCTAAGCTCAGTGGTATTCACTTAAATTCATGAATGCATAAAATATACGATAACACTGTCTAAACACGTCGAGTTAAAGAGGGAAATCACTTATCAAAACAAGACAAAGCACGACTAGCAAAAGGCATAATTATATGCACAAGAGTTTAGAAGTGATCCCCTTATTAATACTTAAAACAATCTTCAAACGAACTTGTACTCGAATTTCAAAACGAAAATATGATGTCCTTTCTTATATCAAAAACGAAAATTCAAACACAAAGTCCATCGAGTATATATTGAGGCCATTCATTGACCTTTGTACAATTGGGGCCCAAATGTCAGAAATAAATATAAATTGGTGTCCCCGAAGTTAGAATACATTTTGGATCTCCAATGGCACAACGTCAATTTAAAACCCTCAATATAATCTAGTTTTCAATCTTGAAAAATTATACAATTAGGATAAAAATTCAAAACTGGGCATTGACAGATCGCTTGAGCGGTCTGGACAGTTCGCTCGAGCGAGACAGTTCGCTAGAGTGAACCATTAGGTCGCTTGGGCAAACAATCTTCTGTCTTGAACCTGGCCAGACAGTGGACAGTTCGCTCGAGCGAACCAATGGTCGCTCGAGCGGACAGTTCTCTGTCTGCGCTCGGACCAATTGTTGGAAATAGGTGGGCCTCGTGGATGCGATTTCAAAACTTTTGACCCACTTGAATCAGGGATCAAACGCCCACAAGGCCATTAACCATATCCAGGATGCAATCCCTCATACTTATATACCATGTACAACAATAATTCAAGCAACACCATGCAAATATAATCTACAAAAGATAGAGAAGCAGATTATACCTTTGCTATCCGGTTGTGCTTTAATGGAGAAGAAAACAACTTTAGATCTCCAAGGCCTCTTAGCCTTCCACGCTATGACCCGTACCAGATCTCTTCTCTATAGGAGATAGGTGGGATCTCCTAAAGAAAACAACTAGAAGCTCTAAACGAAACTAGAAGAGAACTAGAAGGAGAAGAGAAGTATGTGCAACTCTTGCACAAAGGAGGCTGGGCGTGAATTCCAAGGATGTATCTATCCCAGCCCCTTTGTTACTCCTTTTATAGCATTAAGCAACCTCCTTCTCTTGTACTAATTGAAATAGAAGTCTTACTTCTATACAAAATAGTAACTTTACTATTACCACTATTAGAAGTTCCACTTCAAATAGAAATAGTAACTTCCTAATTCCTTCATCTTAGAGTTCTAGTAGGATTTGTATCTTTCCAATAACTTGGGCTAGCGTAGGGACCACTAAGGATTCCATAGAAAGCTGGCTCCAACTGGGACACGTGACCCCACATCTCATGTGCAATCCGGGCCCACAGTTAATTGCAAATAACACCACTATATAAATGCAATTGCACTCCAGTCTTAGGAATAAATTACAATGAAGACCCTAAACTTCCTGATTACCACAATTAAGCCCCTCTATCAATATCCATGGATTAACTGGACTAATACTGTCCCACCAATTTAAATCCACATCTTATTATCCTTGAGCCCCGATTAATCACAGTGATCATCAGTACCATCCAATTAACTCTTAATCGAGATGGGTGCGCACTTACTAATGATAAATCCATTAATTGGCACAAGGGGAAAATATAGATAGATTCCTTCTTGACCATTGGATGTTCCCACAGTCCTACTACCACGTACCCAAGACACCGAGGTGTTGACCTACAGTTGGCCTCACTCATTGGCTACTCAAAGCAAATGAATAGATAGAAACTTGAGTTCATCAATGTCTCAGGATTGAGAGCCTATTGCTAGGGAATTATGAGAGCAAACCTTAAACTCGAGACAGTATTCCTTAAGGTGCATCTCATGGTCCTTCAATACATTCAATGTACCAGCACCGTGATCCAAAATCTTACATTCTGATGATCGAGACAAATCACACTATCTTATAGTGATCAAAGCGCTGCAACCTTATCAGATGAGATGCCCAGTCTCATCACCGGTTGTAAAGATGTTTAAGTATAAGATTTGTGACAAATGTCTCCTGTGTGTGGATCTTATCCATACACATATATCACATCTAATATACTAATGGGACCCGGTTCATCTCATGAACCATTTATGTCATATGTATCGGTCATGTGTATTAAGTAGTAAAACACCATTCATCTCATGAAAGGAAAGCATGATATTATTGATAAATAAAGAAATTAATCAATTTATTACATCATCTGATGGATTGAGTCCATACAATCTAACACCAGGCAGTGGCCTGGTCGCTTGAGCAAACTCTGGGTTCGCTCGAGCGAACAGGCTTCTGCCTGTGCTCGCTGAGTGCAGAAATTACACTTCTTCTTGCATATTCTCTGATTTCTTCTCCCATTCTTCTCATTTTTGAACCACCTGTATATCCTTGAGCCTTCATGCTTTTAAAAGGATCAATCACACATTTCCAACTCATTCATCTCACAATCTAATCATTACATTTCCATTCTCATTCTAACAAAACAAAAATCCAGAATTTCTAAACAAAGCATAGACTCACAAATAAATGGAAATGTGGATGTTTGAGAAAAACACTTAGCACTAATACACATAGTTGAATGTAAAGTACATAAGAGAGTTTAAGAAAACATAGGATGAAAACTCAATATCAATGTATGAAATTTCATAACTAGTTTTGCAATCCACAACAAACATGCAACCTTAAACCCATAAAGATTACTTGCCTTTCCCAAATGCCAACAATAACTTCTTCTTCAAGCACACCTACCCAAGAGCTGAGCCAAACACTAGAAAATCCCCATGAAAAACATTCAAAACTCATCCAAACTTGAAAACAAGAAACCCATTTTGAAATGGGTGTTGAAAGTTAGAAAAATGAGATCCATAGGAGTCAAAAGGACTCTATTGAAGAGATGGGTTGGAGCTCTTACCTAGAGATGTCCAAACAAGAAGCAAGGAAGAAAATGGAGAGCTTGCCCAACTAGAAATCCCAAAAAAATAGTATCAATAGAAAGCTTGGAATGAGAGGAAGAAAATGGTGGTCTTAGATTTTCATTTGGAGACCTCTAGCTTGGTGTACAATAGAAAGAAAGTGAAGAGGAAAAAGGGGGTTTTCAGCCTTAGGTCTTGAAGTTGCAGGGATTTGGGAATGGATAGGAGGAAGAAGAAAATGGTGACTTAAGTATCTTGCAAATGAGGCCCAATTGGTCTAATTCTTGTATTGATGAAAACATGATCTTGTGAGCCTTGGATGGAGTTGACGAAAAAGGATAAAATGATCCTAAAAAATTCTATTTTCCAAAAAGTATATTTCTAACACGGGTTTGAGATTTCGAAATGTGTGTCCAGATTTGGGTGTGAAAAGATAATTTTACCCTTTTTGGGCCAAAACTTGGGTTTCTGGGCTTCAAACACGGACGGGCTATAAAACAAAAATTGTAGATAATCATTAAACCATTCAAATGAAATCAAAATCACAATTAACACAAAAATCAACACGATTCTCCCACGCTTGCACGTACACTCAGGCCTTCCTGAGTGTGTAAAACCCCAACCCAGGATTAACCCAATAGTGTTTGCTTAGTGTGTGCTTAGTCTTGATTTGGGTTTAGTTATCGTGGGTTAGAATGTGATTAGTTTTAGTCATGGTTATATAGCTTTGGGGGAGTTCGAGAACGTTTAGTGTTTATTAGGCTCACTCAGGAAGGCCTGGGTGTACGTGTAAGCGTGGGAAGATTGTGTTTGATTTGGTGTTAATCGTGATTTTCATTTCATTTAATTGGTTTTATGACTATGTGCAACTTTCGTGTTTAGCCCATTTGTGTTTGAAGCCCAGAAACTCAAGTTTCGGCCAAAAGGGTAAAATAGCCTTTTCACACTCAAATCTGGACACGATTTTCGAGATCCCAAAACCATGTCAAAAATATACTTTTTGGAAACTAGATATTTCAAGGATCGTTTTATCCTTCTTCGTCGACTTCATTTGAGGCCCACAAGATCATGTTTTGACTCATGCAAGATTTGCACCTAAGGGACCCACTTACAAGCTCTAAAGTCACTTTCCCCTCTTCCTTTCCCCATTCCATAAACAAGAAATCCTGCAACTTTTCCTTGCCCTAGATTGAAAAACCCTTTTTCCCCTCTTCTTCTCTTCATGAATGCAAGAGCTATAAGTCTCCAAATGAAATTCTAAAACCACCATCTTCTTCCTCTCAAGACAAGCTTTCCATCTATACCATTTTCTTGAAGTTTCCTTGTGAGAAAGATCTCCATTGTCTTCTTTGCATTTCGTTTGGGCACCTTTAGGTAAGAGCTTCAACCCATCTCTTTAATGGAGTTCTTTCTACTCTTAGAGATCATGTTTTTCTAACTTGTAACCCCTATTTCGAAATGGGTTGTTGGGTTGCATTTTTGGGTGAGTTTTTGAATGGATTTCATGGGTCTTTTGTAGTTCTTGGCTTGACCTTTGGTTAGGAGTGCTTGAAGAGGATCTTGTGTTCATTTGGCTAAGGCAAGTGATCTATTTAAGTGGTTGTGCATATGTGTTCATGGATTTGTTATTTGATATTAATGTTTTGATTTACTAGGTTTTCAAGTTATGATCTTGTTTTAGATAATGCAAGCATGTCTAATAGCTTTCCAAACTCTCAGTTTTCATATCTTTTAAGTAAGTCTTGTTTTGGTTGAAGTTTGGATTTGTTTTGACAAGAAAGGGTTTGAAGGTTTGTGAAATGGATTCAAGGTTTATTACTTGATTTAAGTTTGAAATAATGTACCAATGTGAGCCTTGATAGCATGTTTCATTCATGTATTTAGTTTGCTAATTAGGTTGGAAAGATTGTAGAAAAGAAAGGAATGAAAGAAGGACCAGTGCACTGCAGAAATCTGAACTGGGTTCTGATTTCCGCAGTGTACGCGGTCGACCGGCCAAGGGCGCGGTCGACCGGGGACACTGGATTTTTGTCCCAGTTGGAGGACCTGCTGAACTGCGGGATTTACTGTTTTCGCAGTTCACGCGGTTGACCGGCCAGGGGCGCGGTTGACCGGCGACACAGGGTCAGGTTCTCTGGAACCTGACCAAAATACTGTTCATCGAATTTAATTTACAACTCTGAGTCGACCGGGACTTGGCCGGTCGACCGGGCTCACAGTGTACGCGGTCGACCGGCCAAGGGCGCGGTCGACCGGGCACACTGAGATTTTTACTGTTTATGCAGATTTTTGCCCAATTGCTTATTCTTTTGAAATATGAAAACTAGGCTATATTAAGGACTTTAACTTGACATTGTGTGAATGGAACTCCACGCTATATACTAACTTCGGGAACACCAATCCTTGTATTTTAAATATAGAGTTCCAATCAACCAATGGCCAATGAATAGCCTAAGTATGTACTTGATAAAATTATCGTGTTTTAAGCATTGATTTAAGACCGCAAGCTATGTCGTGTACTTGTTTTGAAGTCAAGTATTTAAGCTCGTTCCAAGATGTGTTTCAAGATGTGTCTCAAGTATTTTCAAGATGTGTCTCAAGTATTTTCAAGATGTGTCTCAAGTATTAAATGGGGATCACTTTTATAAGTTGTGAGCATATATATTATGCATTTTGCTAGTCGTGCCTCGTCTTGTCGTGACAAGTGATTTCCCCTTTTATTTTCGATATGTTTGAATCGTGTTTCGCGTGTTTTGTGCATTCATGAACTCAAGTGAACACCACAGAGCTTGGACTGCCCTTTCAGTCTGATCCACTGTCTGGGGGTCCTTAAACATGTGAACTAACTGCAGATTAATAGTGTATTTATTACACATCGTGCGTGTCCGGTTCCGCGGCCGGAAATCCCGTATTTGTGGGAATCGTGTCGTGTTATATTATGTAAATTCGTGCTTGTCGTGCGTGCTTACTCTTTCCATTACAAATGGTAGAGAAAGGATGGGCTCTTTGTGGATTTATGTTATGCATTCATGTTAGTTCGTCTTTGATTTAGAAAAGTATTTCTTTATGTTCTCGATTATACAATGTTTTACATTGCTTTCACTTAACATGATTTCTTGCCAAACCGTCGTGTTTGATGCTTGTATTTTGGTGACCAGGTGCAGGAGTCCATCCCTTTGAGGAGGAGTGCCAGGAGGAGGCTGTTGAGCCTACCCTAGTTCGTGAGTGGCAACCCGACGACGTCATGTAGACGTTTGGATGGGTCATGAGTTTCGATGGATCATCTCTTTGGGATTTTATATACTTTTGGAATTGTATTGGCCTTTGTTGGCCTCTTATTTTGGGAAGTGTAATAACTTAATATACTTTGTTAACTTTACAACTTGAATTTATGGGATTGCCTCGTTATGTTTTCATTCTGATATTTAGTCTTGATGACGTCATGCTTATATTTTGTCATGACTTGTTAAGATGTGATTTGCTACGCGCTTCCGCATACTTAATCGTGTGAGTTGGTTGTTCCATGCGTGTTTGTTTTGGAACCCTCACCGCGGGAACCTGTGGGAGGTTTAATCATCTTTCAAATAATCTTAATCGCACTTTAATGCCGCGGCCTCGGTCCGGGGTCGCGACAGAGTGTGTCTAACTAATATAAAACGTTATTAAAATTCCCAAAGCTATGTCCATGACTAAAACTAATTATTTTCTAACCCAATGGTAACTAAACCCACTTATAACTAAGCACGCACTAAGAATACACTAATCGGGTTAATCTTGGGTTGGGGTCTAACAATTTGTCCTTCTGATATCTTGATCTTGATGCTATTACCCATGTACTTGAAAATATTATTTATGCCTCGTTGTGATGTGATTTGTTACACGCTTCCGCAAAACTTGATTGTGTGAGTTAGTCCCCATGTCTCGGGATCCTCATCGCTGGGAACCTGTAGGAAATCCCAATCAACATAACGTCGGGGGCCTGGGCTCGATTTTCGGTCCGGGGTCGTGACAGTCAGTTCGGTCGACCGAGATCTTCAGGTCGGTCGACCGAGTGGGTCAGTTCAGTCGACCGAATATAGACAATAACTGTTATGTTTTCAAATCCGGGTCTGTAAGACCCCGACCCAAGTGACTTCGATTAGTGTTGATTAAGTCGTGTGTTAGTTCTAAGTGTTTTTAGTGTGTTTTGATTTAGTTGAGTTTAGAATTAGTGTTGATTAAGTCATGTGTTAGTTTTAAGTGTGTTTAGTGTGTTTTGATTTAGTTGGGTTTAGAATAGCTTTGTTGTAGCTTTGGGGAATTTTGAGTGCCTTTGTGATTAGTGGGACCCTTTGGGTTTTTTTTTATGACTTTGCGTTTACTTGGGGGATTATTTGAGATTTCTATGATTGGTGTTTTTATCTTGTTTTACTAATCTTATTAATCTCTACAACTTTCATGTTGATCCTGTTCCCGTTCATTGAGGGCCAAAACAGTCTTTTTACACTTCAATATTTGATATTCCCGAAACCCACGAAACATATATTTCTTGGAAACTAGAAATTTCGACGATCATTTCTTCCTCTTCACCGAATTCATTTGAAGTACCCCCGAAAGCCATGATTTTGATCACCTTCCACCGAATTCATTTAGTGGATTTTGACCCCACAAAGTTTCCATGGTGCCCATTTGCTATATATAAGAGAACCCATCTCTTTCCTTCTCCATTTCCAGCACAACAAGAGCTTGTCTAGGGTTTTTCCTTGTTCTTCTTCTTCTTCTTGCTTTCCATCACAAAATCTCCACCAAACCTTGCAAAAATTGAAGAATGGATGTCACCATCCTCTTCCTCTCCTTCAGGGCTCTTCATTGACACTATTCTTGAAGAAAACTCTTTACTCCAAGATCCTCATTGAGCTTGTCTTGCCCATTTGGAGAAGCCATAGGTAAGCAATCATCTCCATCTTCTAGATTTGTGTTCTTGTGACCTTAGAGGATCTCCATTTCCATTATTGGAAGCTCTCTCTTCCTATTTCCTTGTTTGACCCATTTTTGGGTTGTTTTCGGGGTTTTTGTAGAGATTGTGGTCTTGTGCTTGGATAGCTTGTTTAGAGCTTGGATTGCTTATTAGAGACCTTGAGGCAAGCGGATGATTTAATATTTTGAGCTTTGAATAGTTTTAATGAAATGCATTGATGATTTCAATATATGTTTCATACTATTATTGAATTGCATTGACTTGAAATAAATGTACATTAATGAGTTCTATTAATTCATTTAATGTTTTGGACATGTGGTTGTTAGCATTCATTTGTTGCTTGATAGAAGTTTAAATGACTCCTTGTGATTATGGATTGTTTCTCTCCTCTTTGTGGTTGAATGTGAATGAGAAGAAGAAGGGTTGATTGGATGAATACTCATAGGAGTATTGGAGAAGTGTCGAGTGATGGTTTGGAGGAGCATTTTAGCTCATCTTATTGCAGGAAGATGAATGGGAATGAAAGGAAAGGGTTTGAAGGAGAAATGAGCTCAAATCTGGACATAATGGGGTATTTCCGCACCTGGCGGTCAACCAGCGGCGCCTGTAGGCTAGCCTCCTGGTGACCGGCGGCTAACCGCCATCCGATCGAACCATTGCGGTCAGCTTTGCAGAGAGCACATATTCGCCCAGAACCTGCGGTCAGTTTTCCAGAGAGCACATCTTCTCCAAAATATGCAAAGTTGATTGATATGCATGCTAGAGAGTTGGATTTTATTTTGACTGTGGCTACCCCCATACGTAAAGAAGTTATATGTAGGACTGTTTACCCTAGTTGTTCAGTCATGATAGGAGAGTTAGAGTTACAAGCAGATCTCATTTTATTGGAGATGTATAATTTCGATGTCATCCTAGGGATGGATTGGTTAGTAGGGTATCATGCTACGATGGATTGTTTCCATAAGACCCTCACCTTCAAATTAGAAGAGACACCCGCAGGGGTGTTATTTCGAGGAGACAGGCGTAATCCTAGTGCGGGGTTTATTTCGGCGTTGAAGGCTGATAGATTTATGAAAAGTGGATGTGAGGCCTATTTGGCGTTTATCACGGAGAATAAACGGTCCCAAGGGGTGGAGGAGATCCCAATTGTTTGGGAATTCCTGGATGTTTTTCCAAAGGAGATTCCAGGTTTACCACCTATTAGAGAGATAGATTTCACTATCGAGCTATTACCGGGGACCGCTCCGATCTCCATTGCACCTTATAGAATAGCTTCGGCGGAATTGGAGAATTGAAGACACAATTGCAAGAATTGTTGGAAAAAGGTTTTGTAAGACCTAGTGTTTCGCCATGGGGAGCTCTGGTATTGTTCGTCAAGAAGAAAGATGGTTCGATGAGGATGTGCGTTGACTACCGGAGATTGAACCAAGTGACCATCAAGAACAAGTATCCTCTACCAAGGATAGATGAATTGTTTGATCAGTTACAAGGTGCTTCTTACTTTTCGAAGATTGATTTGAGATCCGGTTACTACCATCTACGAGTCAGAGAGTCAGATGTATTAAAGACAACTTTTCGGACAAGATATGGACACTATGAGTTTCTAGTGATGCCATTTGGATTGACCAATGCACCGGCAGTGTTCATGGCATTGATGAACAAGATATTCGCAGAGTACCTAGACCAATTTGTAGTGGTATTCATTGATGACATTTTGGTGTACTCCAAGACCAAAAAAGAGCATGAAGAACACTTGAGAGTAGTATTGCAGCTTTTGAGAGAGAACCAGTTGTATGCAAAACTCAATAAGTGTGAATTTTGGCTAGAACAAGTAGCATTTTAGGGGCACATTATCTCCAAGGAAGGATTGTTAGTGGATCCGTCCAAGATTGAGGCAGTAGTGCGGTGGGAAAGACCGAAGAATGGGTCAGAAATCAGGAGTTTTCTACGATTGACAGGCTACTACCGGAGGTTTGTTCAAGGCTTTTCGTCAATTGCGTCACCTTTGACGAAGTTGACAAGGAAGAATGTGCCATATGCGTGGTCAGACAAGTGTGAAGATAGCTTCCAAGAGCTGAAGAAGAGATTAACCACAGCACCAGTCCTTACTTTGCCATCCAGAAGGGCGGTTTCACTATATTTACCGATGCTTCGAACATTGGACTTGGATGCGTGTTGATACAGGAAGGAAAAGTCATAGCCTATGGATCCCGGCAGCTGAAAGATCATGAGAAGAACTATGCCACACATGATCTTGAGTTAGCAGCGGTTGTTTTCGCATTGAAAATGTGGAGACATTACCTCTATGGAGAGAAATTTGAGATTCATTCAGACCACCGCAACTTACAGTTCTTGTTTTCCCAGAAGGAGTTGAATATGAGGCAGAGAAAATGGATGGAATATATCAAGGATTATGATTTTCCAATCAAGTACCACCTGTGGAAAGCAAATGTAGTTGCTGATGCTTTGAGGAGAAAGTTAGTAGGCTTGGCAAATCTCAGTGGCACTTGTATTTTTGAGCAATTTGAAGGGTTGAGCATAGATCTTCAGCCACTGAAGAAGGGTGTAGTGTTAGCTAACATGTCAGTGTCAGAGTCTTCTTTCATTTAGAAGATCAAAGACAGTCAGTTGCAAGATCCAGAGTTGGCCAAGATTTCAGAACATATAGGAGATCGCCCTGATTTTCGTATTGTAGATGGAGTTTTGTACTACCGTGACTGGTTGTGTGTGCCAAACATTGAAGAATTGAGGAATGCCATCATGATAGAAGCTCACAGCACGAGGTATTCTATGCATCCAGGCAGCACGAAGATGTACCAATAGTTGAAGGGCAGATTTGATGGAACAACATGAAGAGAGATATAACAACGTTTGTCTTCCAGTGTATGACATGTCAGTCGTTTAAGGCAGAGCACCAGAAGCCTCCAGGGTTGTTGCAACCGTTAGAGATTCCGGAATGGAAATGGGAGCACATTACCATGGATTTCATTTCGGGATTACTAAGGATCAGCAAAGGCAATGATGCTATCTGGGTCATTGTGGATCGTCTCACTAAGTCAGCTCACTTTATCCCGATGAAGACATGAAAGAAGATGCACATGCTACCTTTGGCAGAGTTGTTTGTCAGTGAGATCATCAGCAGACATGGTCAACCAGTTTCCATCACGTCTGATCGAGACAGTAGATTCATCTTGAGATTTTGGAAGACATTTCATGAGTCTATGGGTACAAGACTACAGTTTAGTATAGCTTACCATCCTCAGACAGTTGGCAATTCAGAGAGAACGATTCAGACTCTTGAGGATATGCTCCGTGCTTGTGTGTTAGACTTCAAGACCCAATGGAACGAGACTCTACCTTTGTGTGAGTTTGCGTACAACAACAGCTACCACTCGAGCATTGGGATTGTCGCGACCCTGGACCGGGACCCGGGCCCTGCGACAGTGGTTGATGAGGTAAGATGATTAAATCTCCCACAGGTTCCCGCGGTGAGGGTTCTGAGGACACGGGAAACCAACTCACATGATCAAATAGGCGGAAGCGTGTAGCAAATCACATCATAATAAATCATAACAGTATATGAACATAAACGTCATCGAGACTAAAATATCAGAAAGGAGATATAACAAGGCATTCCCATAATAGTTCAAGTTACAAAGTTAACAAAGTGTATTAAGTTGTTACAATCCCAAAATAAGAGGCCAACAAAGGCCAATACAATACCAAAAGTATATAAAGCCCAAAAAGTGATACATCGGAACTCATGACCCGTTCCGACGTCTAGATGACGTCGTCGGATTGCCACTCGCGAGCTAAGGTAGGCTCAACAGCCTCCTCCTGGCACTCCTCAAAGGGATAACCTCCTGCACCTGGGCACCAAAATACAAGCATCAAACACAACGGTTTGGCAGGTAATCAATTTAGGTGAAGGCATGGAAAGCAATATTTAATCGAAAACATAAAGAAACACTTTACTGAACGTAAAACAAATACTCACAGGAACACATTTCTAAATCAGAGACAAACTAGCATGAATACATAATATATATCATGAATCGTAAATCCACAAAGAGCCCATCCTTTCTCTATCATTTATAATGAAAAGAGTAAGCACGCA